>CM031235.1:634882895-635048895 GCA_018340775.1 Taxus wallichiana var. yunnanensis
CTTTTTCAAAAGGGGGCATATAATTGGGGTCATCCTATAATTCCCCTTACTCCATTATGTGAAAAATCTATATTTCTAACACACCATTATCAAACATTTTCTCATACACCATACAACATGTCACATCACTTTTTAGTGATTCCCCCTAATGACCTAACTCTGGGGGAAACAAGCGTAAAATATCTCCATGAGTAATCAACCAATCAATCAATCACACATTCAAATTTCATAATACAAATTTCACCAACACATTCATCAAATCAACATGAACACAACATTTATCCTCCCAGATGACCTAACTTGGGAGTTATATCACCGTTTTCCCAGATGACCTAACATGGGAAGTTATTCTACATTTTGTGATTACTTCCAGATGACCTAACATGGAAGCCACACACACATTTTATGGAACACCCTTGGAGTGGGGGAAATGAGATGTCATTGCCTTTCCTATACTACTCCTATATGGGTTATCATGTTTGATAAAAAAATTGGATCCAAAATCAACAAAATTTGATTTGTGTCCATCTGCAGTGGCTAGATATTTTGAGGATGTGGTTAAAGTTGGAGAGACACTAGACTTCTCTCCCTACACCCTTCCTCTAGTGGTAGGATGCCCAAATCCTTATTTTTTCACACATACACACATGCACAATCGGGTTGGGAATTGATCACTCCCTTCCCCATCACATCTCCATTAGTGAAAAAATCACCCAATCTCAATCATTCACTATCAACATCATCTATTTCACTTAGTGCTTCTCATAATGGTCCCACATCCCGTCATGCCGACTACATGGATCAACACGTTGATCCATGTTTTCATCGTGCTATATGTTCTCACTCGACATGTACTTCTACTACACTCTTCATGTACTTTGCATGACATGGCTTCTCCAAACTTCTCAGGTATGCATCTCTATCTACTTTATGTTACCGAGCTTTCACTCACCAACATAAAGTGGGGGAAAATGTAGACACAAAATCACACACTTACTACTATTATTATACCATCAAGTATGTTGTTTTATATATGGATTTGTAAGAAAAGTATTCACTGATGACCCATTCCATATCATAGTCCATCTATTTGTCTTGTTGGTCTTTATTGTTGATTTTTCTTTGCACACTTGTCACTCATACACATAGTTCTAGTCAAGTCTCAAGGATCCTGTCTGTCAGTTATCACTCATTTGTCATCACTTGTCTCTGGACACTAGCGCCCAGGACTAGATAGTAGTGTTAGGCACTCATGTCCATCCTGGGCCCCTTGTCCTCTTTATGTTTGATCTTATTTTTGACATTTGAGGTCGGTATTTTTGGTTTTCCCTCTCATCTCCCGAGGTACTAGTCGGCATGTCGGGTCATTAGTGTTGAAATTCAAACAAGAGATCCCTATATAAACACAACATACATACCATTATATGGGCGAGACTATTCTTATCAAGGGCTAGCTATCTACATAGAGCAAGGGACTGCATTTGGGCCATTACTGCATACACACTACATAGGAAGGGGAGTTCATTCTATTCCATCCACACATTTGCATTTTTATCTAGCTATTGCTTGTTATCTTGGCATCATTGGCGAGGGCAACCTAGGAGCACTATTGCACACACAAGCACACAAAACTACATTGGGTTTGAGATGTAGTGCAACACTTAGTTGTAAGTCCACCATTGTGGAAGCATGAGAAATTTTAACCCCTCATTTTGCATTTTTTTTTAGGATTTGATGTCTATTTGAGGGTTTTGCAAGTGTTTTCTTCATTACATGTTTATAGGTACCTCTAGCGATTATTGTCCAACAAAAAAGCGATAAAAGGTGAATAAGTGTGAAACCCTAGTGACACTTCCATAACAAAACCAAGATTTTTTGAAGACTTAGGCACCCATAAAAGAGAGACCATGGGCACCCCGTGGGCCCCCATCCCTCCCAGTGCACCTTTATCCCAAAGCTACCTTTTCCAGCTATTCTACATTTTTTTTGTACCTTTTTACGATAGTTTGTTTTTATTTTGTTTCATCATCACTTGCTTAGTCCCTAGGTCACTAGTGTGAGGTAAGCAAGATCAAGGTTAGTACCTTATCCTTCTCATTTCCTTTCATTAATAAAATCAAATAAATTGTTTAGCATTCATATTTTATTAGTTGTACATTTAGATTCATATAAAATATAAATTTATATCATAGTTGAGGTCTTGATGAAGGAAGGAGAACATGATATGCATGATTTACCAAAGATTGAAGCTTTCTTTTCGTGATTTGGAAAAGGATTGTTGAAAATTTTAAGTTTTTTTATTTTTGTTGACTAGTGGAGAAGTTGATGTCTCGGGAATCTCAATTGTATTATTGTCGATAAGATCTTGAATAATGTTTCACGATTTGAAACAATGATCAGTGGAATGACTAACGCATTGGTGATAGTCATATCTAGTATTTTCATTATAGTTACAACCTTTAGGGTTAGATAGATCCATAATGAGTGGAGGAGGAAGCATAATAAGATTCCATTCAATAAGTTGTGGTAATATAATATGTGGAGCACATGTTAATTTTGTGAAGGTACACTTAGGCGGTTGCCATTGAAGCTTCTCAGGAGTAGACACAGCATTGACAGTCACTTTTTCTTCATTGACCTTAGTAGATGGATTGAAAGAAGCTTTTCTTAGAAACTTGTTACAAGATGAAGTATCTTGATCTTGATATTTAAGTTTTCCCATAGTAAGAAGCTTGCTTTCATGTAGTTTAAGAGTGTGACAAAGACGATCAAGTGAATAAGAGGTCTCAAAGATGACACTCTCATGTAGTGGTGGTAAGAGACTCTGAACAAATATATCTTGTAATTCTGAGTCCGTAAGCACATTATTCATCCTAATTATGTTGTTCTTGTAACGCAAGACATAATCTACTAGGTGCTCATTAGATTATTGTTTTACTTGTGCTAGTTGTGCATATGAGATCTTTGAACCAATTTTGATTGAGAAGTGAGAAAGTAAAGCATCAATTGTAACACCTCTAACATGGCTGATATATATGATGACTTTTGTTTTGGAAGTTGTAAATGTTGACATGTGATTCTTGTCTTAAGATGGTGTACTCTTATGATCTATGACATCATGTTTGTTGTAGATAATATGTTATCTACTAAAATAGGTACAATTATGCCATGTTTATGTTATATAGAAAATGAGGTAATTCATCTCTTCTTATACTAAATAATTATTTGCTTTGGAAATGAGAAATTAATCCATGAGTCTTTGTTGCACTTAAAATTTGAGCTTCAATTTTCATAATTTTTGGGATGCAGAACAACATTACCTTGGATCAATTTCATTGATCCAAGGTATGCTTCTAATTTATAAACTTTTTGGTCATAAGGACCAAGTTGGATAGATCATGAGATCTTTGAATTCTGACTATACTGAAGTCACAAATGATATTTGTTGCCCCTGCTTCACACGTGATCTGGGATGGTAATCTGGCTCTTCTTTGGTAAGTGTGGGATGTAATTATTACTATAAACTTGGAACCTAATTAAATTATGTTTCTTAAATTTGTAACTCTATCCTAAATTTGTAACCTATTTTAAGTTTCTATGCTCTTTTGTTAATGTGGGATGTTAATAACTAAAGGACCTAAGACTAAAACTTTAGACTTATACCTAAGGACCTATGTTAGTTCCTAAACTAATGTTGAACCTAACCTATTGTTGGCTAACCTAAAAGGACCTATGGGACGACATGCAAGGGGAAAGTTAGTGGCACCATCTTTTAGGTGTTTATGAGGCATTAGTGGACATTAAAGACTTGTCTTGCTAAAAATTAGTGAATGCATGAGAAAAGTTGGGGGAATGAGTTGGCACCTCTACCAAGTTTTAGTTACATGCAATTTTGAATTTATTCATTTCCAAACATAAGATGGCGGTGGTGGGAGATGGGGAAGGACTTTCAGTCCTATTTTGCATTTAATATTTTTGGAAAATGGTAAAAACCACCTAGGAAGAAGAAAGAGGGGTTTGGTTCTGTTTTGGTCATTTGATCTTTTCAAGCTTAAGCTTTACATGTGGTTTTTCTCTTTGAACCTCCATTTCAAATTCTTACATGAATGTTTATCCTTGCATGGCGTGAGAAGATAAAATTGGCACTGTGAAAACTATAAAAAAGAAGAAAAAGAAGGTTTTCGAGGAGATTGTTGGCGTTCAAAGGAAGGAATCGAAGTTCTACTTGGAGATTTTATGTGAAAAGTGAAGACAGAGAGCTCTATCAGGCATGATAGGCCCTATCCATTAAGTCCTTTGCTTTTACTTAAGTGCTTCATAAAAACAACTCTGCTCTTTAAGGAAATATTCTTGTTCTAATTCTTTGATCGTTTAAGTTCTTGATTCATTGGTGGTTTGTTGTTTATTTGAATGCAAATTGGTTCTTTGTTGAAGAATGTGAAAGGAAATCTAGAAATGTGAATTGTGGCTGTAATACTAGCTCGTTTGTAGATTTGGAATTTTTCACCATTGAAACAAGTTATTACGGTTTTCTATGTGACTGGAAACTTTTGTGGAGGTTTTCATGCTATTAATAGTTGTATGGCTCATGGAAATTTGTAGAACTAATTTGCATGCATCTTTAATGTTGTCATTAGGAATCTAGCTTGAAGGAAACTTTGGTTTTGTTGTAAATCTTTATTTAGGATGTTGTGAACTCTTTGTTTTGAGTTGTTTTCTTCATAAATTAAAAAAATAGAGACATTGTTCTGTTCAAACTAGCTAGTAGCTATAATCCATTTCTATGTGGAATACTCATCTTTGTTGGATTTGGAGTACCTTTATTTCTAGGGAATTTGTTGAAGTCTTTGCTCATTTTTTAGCCTTGTCTAGCTAAGTTGTAAAGAGGGAATGTCTTCAAAAGTTTTAAGCTAATGCTCTTATTGTATTACTTCTTATTTTTCATAAACCCATTATGGGCTTTTAGTTACCTTGGTAGATCTTGATAAGTATGGAAAATACTCTCTCTAATTCATTGGTTGTTGTTGAACTTTAGGAAAAGAAAGTTGTTCGAATGATCTTTTTCTTCTCCTTGATTGTTAATTGATAGTTTCTTGAAGAACTAGCTTGAACTAAGTATGAGTACTCACCTTCCTTTCTTTTGTTGTGATTCTAATTTGTTGGGTTGATTCTTCGTTATTCGGTTTAATAAGTGAATGTTGGTTAAATTTATGTGTGGAAGATGGACAAACTATTTTGCTTGTCATAAGTTATGGGGTTCTATTCTTCGCTTGGATCGTTGTGGTTATCCAACTCTGAGTTACATTATGTGCTTCAGGTTGAACTTGTTGATTCTTTGGGACATTTAAATTTACTCATGTTCTTCTCTTGAAGTGATTCATTCCCTTTTTTATTTTTCCATGTTAGCATGGAGTGACTAAATAGTCATGAAATGAGAAATGATTGAGGCTCCCTCCTTGTCGTGCTTTAATGCTCCATAGATTTTGTTTAAAGGGAGGTTTTGTTGATTTACTATTTTCTCTTCTCGAGTTGTTCCAACATTGGGTTGGGAAACTGAATTTGTTAAATGTTTAACTATTTCCTTCTCTATAACTGATATATTGGCTAGAATTCTTAAGATACTTTGATATCATTTAGATTGTTTTGTTGAAGAGTCTCTTGAGGACATGGGTTGAAGTCTCTTTCTTCATTCTGGAATTTTAATCACACGTTATCCTTGTAATCATTTTTGAGGGTGAACTCTAGCATAGGTTAAGGAATGATATTGTTTTAGTTTGGTTCTGAACTTTTATCATTCTTCCCTTTTTGGACTTGTTAGTGGTTGGTAGAAAATCGAGTGACTCTGATTGGTACCTTGTTCTTATTTTAGTTTATGAATGCTTTAAGTGTGTAGTTATTGGGACTGCAGGAGGTAAATTATGACTGATCCTTTGAGTTGGACTTGATATGAATCCACTCAGTTCTTTTAGAGTATTTCTTCTATTAGTTATCTTGTTGATTTCATTGATTATTTCTTCCTTATTTGGAGCACTAAAATGAAACTTTAATCAATCTAATTTAGACTCTTGTTGATCCTCTTTTTGTTGTGATTTTAGATAGGAATATAATTATGTGCTAACTATTTTTTCTTCATGTATAAATTTGGATGTTTACTTGAAGTAGCAAAACTGTATATGTATTCTGGAAGGTAGATTTGTATATCTAGAATTACTTCTCAAAAGTTAGAACTGGTAAATGAGGCACCTTAATCTAGAAATTAAATGATAAGGTAAAGTTAGGATGAAATATGAATTTCCTTTTCTTTAACACTGTTGTTTTATTTCCAACATGTTGAAAAGAGTCTATTGATGAAAGATAGGGTTGATAGGATGATTAACTAATCCTTATATAGAATTAGAAACTTTAAAAAAAATCTCTCTTCTTCTTGGATTGTATTCTTTTAAGGAAAATTCTTTCTATTATTATTGGTTGTGTTTTTAGGAGTGTTTCATAAACAACAAAGTTCTTTTTATGAAACAGTTAGTTAAAAGCACAACGTCTTAATGTTATAGTGCTTATCATGCTCAATTCAATGAACTCGACTCGTCTTAACAATTTTGCAAATGGATTTCGTAAAGGTGAAAGGAGAAAGACACATAGAAAGTTACATCTGTTTTATTAAATAAAATTGTTTATTTATTATGATGATATGTGGCGTCATTACTTGAGATGTACTTGTTAGAAAAGAGAGTTGTAATAAAACTACTTTTGTACTTTTGTTATAATACTTTGTAATTTCTGAAATGCTTATGAATTCAGTGAATGTATCACTCCTTGATGAATAAAAAGATGTGTTGATTGCTAAATAATACTATAATGTAATACCTTCTTGTCATGAATTGGGATGTATTATTAAGTAATATCATAAATGAAGGAGATCATAATATGTATTTTTAGAGATATGAAATTGGAGCTTAATAGTTCTTATGTTATAAAAACTATGAGTTGTGAATATAAAACCTTAGTTGGTGGTTCTCAAATTAAAGAGATGCAACTAATAAGTTGAATAAGTAGATCTATAAACAACATAAAAGATCTATGATGATTGATATATATGTATGTATGTATGTATGTATGTATGTATGTATGTATGTATGTATGTATGTATGTATGTATGTATGTGTGTATTATTATGGATGTATTTAGAACATATGAAATCAGTTTTCATAAATCGACATTAGTCCATGACATAGGGAAAAAGTGATAATTCCCTTGAGCTCAATCATTGAGGCATACTTTAAAGGCTTGTTTAAAGTGTTATGAATGATGTAAGTAAATGGCTGCATATACTTCCTTTGACAAATTTCCATAATCATAAGCTAGAATGCTTGAAAGATTTTAAAATATAATTTAGACTTCATCTCTATGAAGTCTAAAATAAAAAGGGTTTATAAGGAACTTATTTAAGCTAGGTTGAGATAAGTAAGGAACTAATTAACACACTTTCATAACTATAAGATATATTATGTCATTACATGATACAAGTTGTTTCGTTTAAATGATAAACTTAAACATGTAATCGAGTGGTTAGGAAGAAGATTTTACCTACATATTTGCCTCATGTGTAACTTCAACTTGCAACCTTATAGGTTAGATAACCTAGTTAAATCCTTGGGCGTTGCGGTAATTAATCTTTAATGAAGTTATTAATGGGTTAATAAACTTGTAATCTTAGGTGAGTTAGTCTAGTTGAGGAAACTCAGTTGGATGTTGGTACACATCAACTACAGTGTAGTACCTTCGTAATGACATGGGTCATTACAGGATACTATGATGCAGTTGATATGTCTCAACACCCCACTTAGTTTGTTTAACTTGATTATCACAAAGTTAAGACTGGATCACGGTTCTATCCTATGCACGGATAGGTACATGAAATAGTGTCAAGATCAACTCCTGTTGACTTAGGATAAATAGACACACCAAATCAACTTACATCGATTGAGTATGTCTATGTACCCTTAGTCACCATGAGTGGTCTTCCACACTAGTGCATGTTGCCCTTGTCTAGTATGCAATCTTGAATCAGATTGGAATGACATGAATCAGGAAAGACCACTCTAGATAATGAGTAAGTGTGATGAGGTAATTATTCCATTTGATGAGTATGTCATTAAGGAATGTAAACATGATAAACATGTTTAAAAACTTTGGCCAAAGTATCACAAGTTGTTGGTTACGTTGTCCTATGTCACCTAGTTTAAGAAGTAGGATTTCAGATGAATATCGATAACAAATGTTCAGATAAGCCTCTTAATCAGAACACTTAGGTACCCCTAAAAGGGTAAAAGAACCAAGTATATGTTGTATACACATCATTAAGTCATAAAATGAGAGATCGGTGTTTCACTGAGTTATCGACAATTTCATATGGTTTTCTGTTATGAGATAGTTTGGCATTGGAATGTGTGTTCTAAATTATGTTGATTTAGAATAGAGAACATTATATATAAAAAAATCCTTGTTTCTAAAGTCTTAAAATGGGAATGTTACATCAACTAAATGCGTGAAAGATGTTACCGAATGAAAACGTAGATCATAAAACCAACGCATAACATAATCTTGGAGCTGAGAAAGAGATTTGTTAATAGGGTGTGATCATCCGCATAGTCTAGACATGCTACATGAAATGCACAAAGATGCTCTTGAGGGTCATCACGGCCTTTGAAAGTTGGAAGCTTATGAGGTATGAAATTTGGAGGAGTGCATATGCGGAAATAGTGGGTGTGAAATGAGTATGAAGAATCAAAGTGGAATCAAGAGATGGAGCTGCGTGAGAAGTAGCAATTTGAAGATGAAAAATTTGAGTCTACTGAGATCTTGATATAAAGAACTCAAATCGGGGGTGTTCTGAGAGGATCCAGGTTGTGTCCTAGTAGTAATAGTTCGAATGATAGGAGCAGTGGTAGTAGGAATAGAATTGGTAATTTGTAAGGGTGGAGTGGAGGCCATGAAGCCAAAGAAGAATCTATATAGGTGCCGAAGTGACATCCCAAGATTTTGACGCAACATCACGAGTATTTTTAGTTGTGATAAGAGCGTGAATAATATGTGGAAGATGTTCGGGATTGTCACACAAATCTTGGTGGAAATTTTCAATCTTTTCTAATTATTCTTGGTCGACATTAGTGTCCTCATCGTATGAGTGATCATTGTCAGATGCTTCGATATCGTGAACAAGAACCTTTTGAGCATTGGAAAAAGGGTTTTCAAGTTCAGCCATTGATGTAGGAATTTCAGCCATGGATTTTGAAACCCTACGAGTAGAAGGGGAAGCTCTAGATGCTCAAAAGACCCAAACCGACCACTACGGGTAATGGGCATAAGAAGGAGGATTCAAAATATGGGTTCACCAAATGATTTAACAAAAATAAACTATTTATGTCTTCTTTGTTAAATTCCTAGATAGGCTACAACAGTAGATATAACAAGTAATATAGCAATTAAGTACAAATCTAACCTAAGCAATAAGTAAAGTAAAACCCTAAGTGTAATGAAGAGTTAGAACACTTAGTTGATTTTGCAATAATCTGACAGTGTAGGAAGGTGGAAAACTAGAAAAACATAAGTGCAGGATGTCACGAATGAGATGAGAGAAAAATGTAGGAGTGCAGGAGAAGTAGGGACCAAGGCACTTGGACTAGTACTTTGGCATCTGGGCACTAGGATCCCTTTCTCGGTGTCAGGGTCTGCGTAGATGCTAGAAACTAAATTTTACAGGGTCGTGAACTTGTTTGAAACCCTTGTTGTCCGTCGTTATAATGTCATACTATGATCATGGATGTCACTGATAACATGTAATAAAGAAGACCACCTACAAAACCATCAAAAGCACATTAAATCCTAAAAAAATCAAGATGCAAAATGATGGGTCAAACTATCCTTAGTTGTCAAACAAGTGATATTATGATTGAGTGTTGCAATACATCTCAAACCCAATTTAGTTCTATATGTGTGTGCAAGGAATTTTTCCCTAGGAGGATCTTGTGCGTGTCACACTTGATAGCATGCAAGTAACTAGATGTAAAATATGTAAATATATGTGTGCATGGAAAAATGAACTTTCCCTCCTATGAAGTGTATGCAAAATAACCATCCCTTTTCCCTTGGATGAAGCTAGATGGATGCAATGATGCTCTTTAGATGCTTGTGAGATGCAACCTTAGGTGGTGATAATAGATGTTTAGAGCTTGGTCCTTTAATTTAATCCCATAACATTGTATTTATATGCTTCCCTTGCTTGAATTTTGTAATTGATCACTAAAAGGTTGAACCCTAAGAGATAAGGATGCCCAACAACTAGAAAGGACCCAAAAAGGAGCAAGTAAGATAAAGAGATCTAGGGCACCCAAAGGGGACGAGGGCACCTATGTGCTAGCTGTCTTGGCTAGGCACTTTGGTGTCGAGCCAAAAAAGTGAAGTATCAAAGATCAAACTGGGAAGTAGGGTCTATGAGGCCAAGAGGGAGAACATAAAGGAACCTAAGAGGCCAAATATAGTGATCAATTAGTACTTTTCTCCCTTAGAAAACATATGAATGTAATGCATGTGATTAGGACCTAGAAATTTACCCAAGTGTGTGATTTAGTGTATACACCTTTATCAATGAGAATATTACTTACCAACCATCCATTAATCACCGCATCTAGTGTGATCTCTTTGTCATATTCATGATCTTGTCTTTGAAAAGTTAACATAAAGAATATGGCACTCTTATTCTGCTCTAATGCATGACATCTTATCTCATAACCATTCTCCCAACAATGGTACAATATTCTCCTATTTGAGCATTTTGCATAACTCTCCAATATCATCAACATTCTTCTATAGTACTCAACATCCCTCATGCATTCCCTCTCGTGCGCTTGTTCTTTTTTATCCAAAAATGGATCTGAAATACCCAATTCTATGTATTCTCTGTATTTGATACTTGTAAAACATACCCTCAACATGTTCATTATTATAGGAAAATGGCTAAGTCAGGTTGAAGGTGATCCAAACACCTTCGAATGAAAAAGAGACTTTTTGGTTAAGTTTTGTTTATTAACTATGAACTACCGTGGAACTATTGTGGTTTGGTTGAGGTTTGGTTGTGTTTTGGCTGCGTTTTAGTTGTGACTATGTAACTACCACACAATTATGTCCCTTTAGCACCAAAATGGAGAATCCAAATAGTTACAAATGTTTGGGCTTCTCAAATGGTTCATTTCACCTTCCATCCTTGGGGAAAAGTAACTATAAATATGAGTACATTTATTCATTCTAGGCAAGTGATTGTGAGTGAAAACAAGTGTGAGCAAAGAGTTGTATTTCTTTCTTATTTTTTTCATTGAGAGTGAGTTATTTATTGTTGAGAATTGTGAGCAAGTAAATACAATTAGGAGAATCCTTCTTGAAGGTGAATTATTGGCATTACTTTGTATTTCCATATTTACATAGTGAGAGGAAGTAATTTGTTTGCTCGTTGGAGGTTTTCCCACCTTGGGTTTCTCCAGAATAAATTTGTGTGTCTCCTTTGCATTTCTCTTTTCTCAATTTACTATATAGTTGTGATTATTTATGCACATTATATTGGCTAAAAATAACTTAAGTAATTTTCATTCAGTTATCACTGAGAACAAGATCTATTTATTGTATTAAGAGGCAGTTTATGGATCAAATTGATATCAGAGTAGTTAAGATTTCAGTTTTTATGTCGTTAACTTGTGTTGAGATTGTAGTTATATGCCCCTCACCCAAAAGGGAAAAGAAAGAGGTGAAGGTATCCTTGTTCCTTTTAAAGGAGAGATTTCTAAAAGGAAGTGGAAGCAAGGAATTCAAGAGATGGCTTCTAGAGAAGATGCAGTTGATATCGGAGAAGAATGTTTCTACAGGTTGGAGGCAAATGTAGCAATTTTTTCCAAGGATGTGGGCAATATTTCCTTTTCCATTGAAAAATTAGAGTCCATCATGGGATTACTCATGGAAAAACTTGGTGTTCCAAACAAGACACCAGAAGCTCATGAAGAAGATGTTTGTGAGTATGAAGAAGACTAACCCTATGTCATTCCTGCTCCTCCACCTTTCAAAGAAGAGGCCAAGATAGAGATTTAACCTTATGATGGAGACGTGAATGCTGAAAATCTAGAACATTGGCTAGCCCAAATGGAGGTATATATCAGTTTGCATCAAATTAATGAAAGTTAGCAGATTTCCTTTGCTAGGTTAAAATTAACCAATCATGCTTTAACTTGGTTTGAAATTTATGTTCATTATTTGGTTATTAAGAAGCTTCCTCCTATTAATAAGTGGGATGAATTTAAAAATCTAATAAAAAATCAGTTTTATCCTATTTTTATGAGGAAGAGAGGTCTAAGTATTGGTAGTATCTCAGGCAGAAGCAAGGCCAGAACGTGTAGTAGTGCACTAGTGAGTTTCTGAAAAAAATTTGTCTAGATGAAAAAAGATGTAGTAGACCGGGACCTTCTAATGAACTACATTGGTGGACTTCATAGCCACTTGAGGAGATCAATTCTCGGGACAAGCCATCGAGATGCAGATGAGGCTTGTTCTCAAGCCCACTACTTAGAGATGGACAAGAAGAAGAGTTCATCTACCTCTCAACATGCTTCGGACAAAGAAGACGACATCAAGCCAAATAGAAAGGAAAAAGGGAAAGGTAAGCAACATGTTACTTCCATTAAGGCTACTAAAGTTCACTATGGTCATTATGATGTTAACACTCATTCCGAGGAAAAATGTTAGAAGCTCTACCCAGAATTACATCCTTTCAAGAATAAGAAAAATAAAAAGAAGGCCATGGATGCCCTCTAGGGAGAGGAAGTGTTTTACAACGAAGAGATGGACGAGACTATGGGTTGTGCCTCCATCCACAGAGAGGTATGTTTGGTTAATAGTAGTAATGCTTAATAAAATGAACTTACTAAGCTCTTTCATATAAAAATTTAGTTGAACAAAACCAAATTGGATGCTCTTTTTTATACTTGTTCGCAAGCTAATTTGGTTAGCAAATATCTATTTGATAGGCTAATGTTGGAAACTTACAATCATCTGATTTTGTACTTGTTGGGTTGGGTAAAGAAAGGTGTAGACATCAAGGTTACTAAGCAATGTAAGATCACGTTTGATATTGATAAAAATTTCATTGATGAAGTTATTTTGGATGTTGTTCCTCTTGATGTGTGTGGCGTAGTGTTTGAAATTCCATATTTATATATCATAGATGTCATCTTCATGAGAAAAACTAGTTAATATCGTTTGATGAAGGATGGAAAAAACTACGTCATTTCATCCCTTGTAGGAGACTCGAAGATTTATTTGGTAAGTGCCACCGAAGCCCGAAAACTTATGCTAGTGGGAGATTTTCTTTACTTCTTCTAAGGGATAGACAAGTTGAGGCAGCTATCTCTGAGACCACTCGTAACATAGTTACTAACAAATATCATAATAAAATGGGAGAGTTTATTCATCAGTTCAAGGAAGAGCCTATGGGGTTGTCCCTGGATAGGCCAATTAAGCATATGATGCAGTTGTTACCTAATGGTCCACTTCGGACTTGGGATTTCATAGGCATTCCATACATGATGTCTATGAAAAGAAACAACAATTACAGTATTTGTTTGAGAACACACACACTTCAAGGGTGGTTGGTCACTCTGGTGTGACAGTGTTGAGAACTTACGTAGATATTTTTTTCACTAAACATGCAAATAGAAGTTGTTAACTTTTTCAAGAGTTTTGTTTCATGTAGTGAAGAGGAGTTATGGTTATTATCAGTTTCTTCTCGGCCATGGGTAAGTTTCTCCTTGGATTTTATGGACACTTTCCTACTTCTAGAAAATGGTAAGTTGATAATTTTTGGTAATAGATCAGTTTTATAAAGTGTGTAATCACATTCCTTGCAAGAAGACTAGTGATACAATGAGTTGTTTGTTGTTAATGTGTGGGTTCATTTTGGTTTGCCTAGTTCTATTATGACAGACAGGGACTCACAGTTCACTGGTGATTTTTGGTCTATATTGTGGGAGAATATGGATACTAGGAGGTCTACCGCATGTCATCCACATCCAGATGAGTAGATAGAGGTGGTAAGTCATACCTTTGTCCATTTTATGAGAGATCCTATTACTTGGGATGAGGATTTGGTATATATCTAGCCACCTTATGACAGGGCAGTTCCTACTTCTACCATTAAAACTCTTTTTGAGACATGTTTTGGTGATTTTCCTAAGAGTGCTTTTGATGTTGTTTTGAGATTACCATGTAGAGAAAATGGAAAATCGGAATTGGAAGTCCATAAACATGATAGATTCATTGGAACAATCAAGCAGATACACCTCCATGTACAAGAGTGGTATTCCAGGAGGATGTGGGGAAGAAATTTCCTCACCTCATCAGTCCTTGAAGATTTTAGGGACTTAAAAGCCTCAAATTGGGGAGGTATGATCCAAAAATGGATCTGAAAAACCCAATTCTATATATTCTCCATATTTGATACTTGTAAAACATACCCTCAACATGTTCATTATTCTAGGAAAAATGGCTAAGTCAGGTTGAAGGTGATTTGGACACCTTTGAATGACAAAAGAGACCATTTCTGGTTAAGTCATGTTTATTAAGTGTGAAATGTTGAAGAACTGCCGAGAAACTACTATGGTTTGGTTGCATTTTGGTCAGAATGGGTAAGCGCCACATAGTTTTATCCCTTTAGCACCAAAATGGAGAATCTGAATAGTTGATAATGTTTGGGATTCTCAAATGGTTCTTTTCACCTTCCTTCCATCCTTGGGGTAGAGTATAAATAAGTATGAGTGCATTTATTCATTATAGGAAAGTGATTTTGAGTGAAAACAAGTGTGATAAAAAAGGAGTTGTATTTATTTCTTGTTTTGTTCATTGAGAGTGAGTTCTTCATTGTTGAGAATTATGAGCAAGAAAATACAATTAGGAGTGTTGAATCCTTCTTGAAGGCCAATTATTGGTAGTACTATGTATCTTGGGGATTTACATAGTGAGAGGGAATCAATTTGCTTACCAACTGGAGTTTTTCCCACCTTGGGTTTCTTCGAGATAAATTCTTATGTCTCCTTTACATTCTCTTTTCTCAATTTGTTGTATAGTTGTGATTATTTATGCACATTAAATTGGCTAATAATAACTTAAGTAATTTCCATACTATTATCACTAAGAATAGGATTTGTTTATTGTATTAAGAGGCAGTTTTTGGATCACTTTCAAACATTGTACCTCTCTTTGTAGCTCCCTAATGACACCGGTGGTCTCTGTTAAACTTCTTTCCACTCGGTTATGTTTGGATACTTTGCATGTACAACTTCTTCCCATCTAATGATAGGTATCACCTTCCCTTGCTTGTGCGTGTGTGATGCATCTACACGCATAGTGACTAATAAAGGTTGAAGTTCAAGCTCAACCATCTTCTTAAGTGCCTATTGATCTTGCTTAGCATGCTCTACTTTAATAATAGCTACACCTTTATGCTTTTTATTATTCTTACACATGTGGGCATATAGATCTAGGAAATCTTCCACCTTTTGTGCCTTTCCACAATACATGTAAACCTGGTCCTTTGGACACTTGCACTGATAGTGATCAGGAAACCCACATGTATAAGAGATCCCTCGCATGAACCTTCCACGGTCTCCACAACCTACGCTTCATAATTGGTCTCTAAAACCTCCATTACCATTATTGTGCCCTTTGTTATTCTACTCCTATTACACATGCGAGCTACTTGCCACAATGGTCTAGCACAACCCTATTTCACATGCCTCATGAATATGATCAATCAAATGGTAGTTAGTTGTGTCATGGGTATGTACATCAAATAATTCAAATACATGCGAGACATTATTATGCGTTGTGTGCTTCAAAAGTGGACTGTTACGAACATCATGGTTCTAATGAAAAATCTCATAAGATGTTAGTAATGTGCACACATTCCTGCATGGACAGTTATCCTTTAAATGTCCTTCTACCTCACAATTTGTGCACCATAATCCATTGTGTATCTCATGTGTTATATTGGAAGATAACTTCTCCAACTGAGTAGCCATTACTCTACAATCTAAGCTTTAAGGAATGTACTTACCCCTGTGTCTACACTTCCTACTACTTCGCACGCAATGACACTACTTAAGGCCTTGCATAAATTAGTGAATTTCTTATGTGATAGCGCCCTATGGGATGGTGTCAACAAGCCTCCTACAAACCCACTTTGTGCATGTTGGCTCTAATGGATATTAAAAGAAAGATTAGACAATAAGGTCTTGAATCGCACATCATATTCTCAAACACTCTCAAACAAACCATGTTTAATATCCTTGGCGCACGCTAATGCTTTCTTGCTTGAACTTGGGTATATGAAACTCAGCCAAGAAGATGGCATGCAATGCATCATAGTATATTGATGTCTGATGTGGATCATACTTCCTATACCAATTTTGTGTGTGCCCTCAAAGTGTGGTGGTAAATTGAATCACCTTATGATCAGGAGTTGTTATTCCCTTAGCTCTCCATAATAACTCACACTTATGCACATGCTCGGCTACATATTCCACACCTTTGTATTCTTGCAAATGAAGGTACATATTAAAGAATATTTAAGGGGTCTACAATTGTGGTTTCTGAGGTTGTGGTGATGGTCCTTATCCTAGAGTGGGGCTAGATCCTAAACCTGATCCTCCACTAGGATTGCCTCCATGCGGTGGAGGTCCTAAACCTCTTGAGCCTCCTATTGCAACTTGGGGACCTATTGAAGAACTACCTTACATCCCCATGGTAGTGCTAAAGCGCACACCTGTGTCTATCCTAGACCTCCACCAATAGTACTACTTCCAATGGGTAATGCACCACTCTTTGTCTTGACGACGTGCCTACCAAATTGGTTCCAAACAAAATTTGTCCAAACATGGATGATGCAGCCTAGAATTTACAAGATAACACCCTAGTCACACTAGCACATCACTCAGCCTTGGTGACGAGTGTTCACCCAAAGCGCACAAAGGTACCAAGTCCCTCTTTAGGGTTTTGTAGCAGGATGTTAGCATGATGAAGGAAGAAACATATAGATTCATAACTAATCCATCATTCTACAATGCATGCTACATTCATATATATGAAGAACAAGTTTAAACAGTAATCATGATTGAATTAATAACATGCACTACTCAATTACACATAGAATGACACTTAGATTCAACCAATATCTTCCATCTATTAATAAATATAGAATCTCCTTATAGTAATGTCAATTTATAATGATGTGTGTATGGATCTGATACAGTAATTCATTCATATGTGTATATCTCTATACCTCCATACATCCATCACACATACATACACACTCTCTGTATATTCTTTGTTACACTTACACACACCTCTACTATGTACCTAACATCATATATATAGGGTGGGGACTTGCCCTTCACCGCTTATCTATTCCAGAAATAGGTCGCTAGCTATTGATAGCCACATGTCGTTTACAGGCATAGCCACACATGCAAGTGTGTTATCTATAGTCCTCTTGCAGTTAACTGAAGTGTCAATCCTATTCTTATCTTATCTCCATGTAAAATGCTTTGATCTGCTCCTCTAAAGATAGACAATGCATGGTGTGCATGTCTCTGCATCGTTGGTGTGTTCTGCACGCCATCTTCTAAAAATAGGTCTTCATGCTCAAAATCGGCTAAGTCCTGAAATCTAAACTTGCCTTCCACATGTGGGTCCTTCCTGTCCTTCTGTGCCCTTGGTCCTGGCCTTTTATCCCACGCGAACTCCTTGTGTGATCTTTGATAAGTATTCTTCGATCAACATTACCCCACACTAATCTCATTTTTGTCCCGATAATGGGTATCTCCAAAAATTGAAGTAAAGAATAGAAGAATGGAAAGAATAAGAATGAAAGAATGTAGATAAATAAATAATTTCTATGAGGTTATGAGGTAGCCTCCTCTGTATCAGTTTGAAGTATCAACTCTGGATACTCCTCCTTTATTTTGACCTCCAAAACATGCCATTCAATGAGTGTTTGTTCTACTTTTTCTAGGAGGTCCACAGTAATGGATTCTAACTCATCTCTCACAATCTCTCCTTTCTCATTCTGCATAACTAACACAACGCTAGACATTGATGTCATTCTCCCTTCTAAAAGATCCATCTTCTGCACAATTAGCTTCCCAAGCTCTTCCAACCGAGTCTTGTGTGACTCTTGTGCTATTGTTAGGGCCTTGCGCTTCTGTTTAACCATTGATAATCTTTCTGAGCAGCTCAATGTCTCATCCTTCATCACTTTCTAGACCTCATTATTTTCTTCTAGGGTCTTTATGTTGATAAGTGCCCTAGAGTTATGCATATGTTTAAAGCTCGGTCTGCTTTCTTCAATACTTCTTGTAATGCTTACAACAGCCCTTCATAAGATGTAATATTTTGCATCACTAAGGCTTTCTCCTGTTTGGCATCTTGATCTGAGCTTCTTGGCACTGGCATGCATAGAGGTTCATTGTCAAGTACCAAGTCCACCAACTTTCCCACATAGTGTATCGTTGAAGGAAATGTCTGTGGTGCCTTGGCCTCCAAGTGTGGCCTTTCTCTGATGACATTGTCCCTAATCTTCTCTGTGATGATGATAAATACCTCATTTTTCTTCTATGTAAAGTCACTCTCCTACGTTATGTGTGCTATCTCTGCATCCTTTGTTTCAGCCCCTCGCAAAGACTCTGATGATCGTTGCAGCTTTGTCCATGTTTCTTCTAGCCACCTCAGTAGAAACCTTAACCAATGCATTATTGACCTGCTCATCTAACATGACAGTAGGCTTTACTATCATGTATCAAGCTTGGGGTGCCTTCTTTAGTCATCCCGAAACACATGACTCTTTGCACACATCAAATTCAGGCTCATCAATGTGGGTGTGCATTGACCATGATAGTTGCTTTCGAGTGTGCACAGTCGCCATATCCTCATCCATTAGCTCCCAGCCAAATAAATCCTTCTATGCTATCGTGCTCTGGAAGCAGGGCAAGACAATTTTTCCTGCGTCCTCTGCATACCCCATGGTTGGTGGAATGTGCTCTCCACTTGTTCTTCTAGACCATTACTACTTAGGAACTTTAGCTTCCAAATTTGGGACTTGTGTCTCCATGTCCTGAACATTCTCTCGTAGTTGTCTCCTCTGGTCTTTTCTCATCCTCTTATTTTTCCTTTGATTCCTCACCTGTTCTTCTATGTTCTCTAGAAGTGTAGGAGAATTATGCGTGCTTTCCTTTGACTCTTCCACCTCCTCATTTAACTTCAATTTCCTCCTTCTTTACACGGTTGCCTCCTTTTGTGGAGAGAGTCTAGGTGATTTGCACACCATGGTTGGAGTAGCACCTTGGGTCCTTGTTCTCCTAAACACCCTCTTAAACATGTGCTCCCCTTAGACTGCATTCAATTCCTCATCATCCCCCTCTTGTGGCTGAGGTGGTGTAATGGCACGTTCAGCTTCACCCTTATTTGTAGGATGTCTCCTACCTCTATGCTCCAAACCACCACTATCTTCGCACTCCTCCTCCTCATCCTCCACTTCAATTAGATCTATGGGCTTAGGCGTTGGGATGTTCTCCATTGTATGCTTTCCCTTTGGTGGTGCTGGAAGTGTGAACTATCCTTTCACATACTTGTTATTCTCCATCTTTGGCTTTAGCTGGAGATACACCAATGCTGCCCCCACATCTGCTACAGCCAGACTTATTGGCTTAATATTCAGCACCTCCAAAATGATCCTCTGTATAAGCACTTTTGCCAGGATACACATACTTCTTCCTCAACGTATGGTAGTCGCAGTCTACCTTATCTACATTGAATATCAGTCAGACGTGTGTCTATAAATCTGTGAACATATGCTTGGAAATATCTTGCAGTGAATACGTAAGGCAATTTACACCAAGGGCTCCATACTCCATCTTTCATTGGGAAGTGTAATGCAAAAATGTTGATATACAAAAACTAATTTTTTTCCTACCACTTGCTTTGGTAAGTCCTTTGGGATATCTCACTCTTCTCCAAATGACGCTTACAGAGATCCTGTCATACCATTTCTCTACCCTTTTCTTTACGTCATCTTTCATGGCCCCTTTGCATAGGTACTTGTTGAATCTTTCCACTGATGACTTGTTCTCCATGGGGTATTCCCATACTTTTTCCTACGGGTCGTCATCAGTACTCCAATCTTCATGAATACCAGTGATAGAAGAACAACCCCAAAGCTAATCTTCCCTCCTGTGTGCGCTTCTTCGACTATTTACTCTGCAATATAGCCTACAATGTTGTAGATTGCCCCTTTTGACATCTTACGTGCCACATGTAACCACATAGTATTTACCTATGACCATCACTCCTGATCATTCAACTTGGTAACAAGGTGTCGTTGCAGCTTGCACAACTTGATAATTCTTCAATTTGTCTATATCCATTCCATGCAGACCCATCCGGTACCCCAACTCTTTCTCGGTCTTTAAAATCATGACTTTATCTCGTGAGATTACTTTTTATGTCCTCTCCTATGGCCTTCAAACTCAGAATCGATGAGATAAGGTAGATGAGATTCTAACTCTGTGTCTTGCAAAGTAGAAGTAGTCCTCGTGCACCCTGCTCATGAGCCACTTATACAAGGGCTCATACTTCTGAAATAAAGAAGCTCATATAATTGGTAGACCCCAATTCTCTTCAGAAGCTTCTCACTTGCATTGTCATAAACTAGCATGTCATTCGTCGTGCACTTTTTGTCCTAGCAATGAGTAAGGAATCGAGCTCCTTCTTGTTCTCTGAAGTCCTATGATTGTATTCACTTACTTTTCTCTTTCTAATGGGTGAATCCCATTCCTATCCGATGATGACTCCTTCTAGATATTGCATTTCTAAAAAATGGCTTTTGGGTGCCATCTCTTCCTCCTCGATGACCACCTTCTTCTTTCCTTTTACTTTACTGTTGTAGATGCCTTCTTAGGTGCCATTTTTACCTTGCAAATGTCTCCTCTTTAACTTTGTAACTTTGCGAATCAAACCCTAGGTGGAAACTTTGTAACCTAACTCTTTTATGTCTCCCTACTTCACTCAAACCCTTCACCACCAAGGATGCAAGCTTCTTTTCACACAAATATGGTTGTGACGCTTGGTTTCACACCCTTCACACCTTAACTCGATCACTCGACTCTTCACACTTGACTCTTTCTTCAAATACTCTTAGTCGCAATGGTAAAAATGAATCTATATTCCATCCTTATATAATTTTTTAAATTTTGATGCATTTATTGCTCCTTCACCTACCAAATATCCCTTCATTCATTGACCAAATTCATTCATCCCCGTGTAGTACATCTTCGTGCCCCAGCTATAACCTTCTAACGTGCCTTCTTACCCTCTCGGCCAATGACTTCTCTTCGGAGCGTGCCTTGCACCTAAGTACCTCATCTTTGTAGCTTCTCTGGTAGCTATCATGGCCTCCGCTTACCTAGCGTTATACTATTCTTTCATTCATCTCCATCCTTGGTCACTTTTGAGAAGAAATCCTCTTTTGACTTAAAGCACACCAATAGTACTTATACCTTTCACATTTCAATTCCACAGTCTTTTACTTGGATAACTACAACCACCCCACACAAAAGGTATGTGCAGTCCTCTGCGCGTAGACTTTCTTGATATAATAATTAACTTCATGCGCACAAGCACACTTATTACACAAAAACAACAACTAAATTGACAAAGCATAAGAATAAGGAAATAATGAAGGAAATATAGAATTGAAAACCTAATCTAAATGGCAATATTGCCTTATTACAAACACCAAGAAGACTTATTTATAGTAGGGCTTTAACCTAATCCCATTAAAGTAATCGGGTAGCCATGTTCCATCAAGTGCTTCTAACTGGAAAGCACCTGATTCAAGTATAGAAGTGATGACATATGGCCCCAACCAATGTACTTTGAGCTTGCTCTGGATGGCACAAGAACTTCAAGTCATAAAGAAGTACCATTTGTCCAATCTCAAACTTCTTATCCCTTATGTTTATGTCATTCCATGCCTTCTGCCTAGCCTTTTCATGCTTCTGACTCCATCGTGTGATGGCTCGTCACTTATCCAGTTGAATCATCTTCTCGATACGCTCTTCTAAATCATGTTCATCAGCTAGACCTCCAATGTGTGCAATGCGCAAAGAAGGTAACATAAATTCTATAGGGAGAACGGCTTCCACGCCAAACACCAACTAAAACAGTGTGGCTTTGTTCAATCTCTTGTAAGTTGTTCTATATGCCCAAAGAACAACTGACACTTTTTCATCCCAATCCTTTCTTCCAACATCACAAATTTTTGTCAAATTCTGGCTCAAAATCTTGTTGAAAGCCTCAATAGTTCCATTTTCCTGAGGATGGTAGGGTGTAGTTTTATGGTGTGCAACCATAAACTCATCTAATAGAATCTTGATTGTCTCATTCAAAAAGTGTGTACCTTTATCACTTGTCAAGCTTAAGGGACATCCATATCTTGTAAGAACATTATCCCATAGAAACCTAGTTGTTGTAGTTATTGTACAATCCTTGGTAGGTGTTTTACCCACCGTGTGAGATAATTTGTGCAAGTAATGATATAGCGCGATCTAGTCCTACGCATAGCCAGTGAAATAGGTCCTACAAATTCAATGGTCCATTTCTCAAATGGTTCAGCACTAGTAATCGGTCTCAAAGGCATCTCATCTCTTTGCCCTGGTTTTCCTAGGTGTTGACAATGATCACACACCTTACAATATTCTTTTTACGTCCTTATACAATGTCTCCCACCATAATCCAACAAGTAGGATCTTCCAAGCAGTCGCATCACCTGCATAATGGCCTCCTACAATACCACCATGAGCTTCTTCCATGATATCCTTACGCTCATGCTCTAATACACAATAGTGTAATACTTCATCTTTGCCTAACTTGTAAAGGTCACCATTGATTAACATAAATGGTGTCGCGCGTATAGCAAGCTACTTCTTTTCTAATGCTTTCATTCCTTCTGGTGTCATACATGTTCGTAGAAAGATAACAATGTCTTCTAATTCCATGGGCATGCATTATAACCTATATAATTGTGCATCTGGCATGGTTTCTTCAATTGTTCTGTGCATCCTCTCCTGAATTGATTCTAGATAAATGGTCTAGTCTAGAATTACTTTTCCCTGGCTTCACCACGACTATGAAATCAAACTCTTGAAATAGGAGCACCCATTTGCATATGCACCCCTATAATATGGGCTTGTTTACCAAGTACTTCAATGCCATGTGATATGTATAAAACACAAATGGTGTTGCTAACAAGTACTATCAAAACTTGTGTAATGCATAGATCATTGACAAAGCTTCATGCTCTGTAGTTGTATAATTCCATTCAGCAGGAGTTAGCTTCCTACTAGCAAAACAAATTGGATGATCTACAATACCTTCATCAAGTTGAGATAACATAGCACCAATGGCCATGCTAGAAGTCATCCACATGCACATGAAATGGTTTATCCCATGAAGGAAAGCATAGAATGGGCGTGGTAGTAAGTTTCTCTTTTAATATCTCAAATTCACGTTGTTGTGGGTCTACCCAATAAAATGTAGATTTTCCCTTCAGTAACTCTTCCAAAGGTGCAACAATTTTGGCATACCCTTTGATGAATTTTCTATAATATCATGTATGACCTAAAAATCCCCGCACCTCACTTTGACTGGTAGGCATGTTCAGGCCTAGAATGACTGCAACCTTAGTTGGATCAACTAGAAAACCTACCTTGCAAATTATATGTCCTAACAATATCCCAAATGGCGTAGAAAATATGCATTTCTTAATGTTCAAAGAGATACTCAATTGTCTGTGTCATTCAAACATTAAGCACAGGTTGTCACAATGATCTTTCACAAGCTCATATATTGTCCAATCATCTAGGTGGACTTGTAAGAAGTTGTGAATAAAATATTTGAATGCCTGAACAACTATGCGTGAGAATACAAAAAGCATGTTTTTCAATCCAAAAGGCATCACAGTATAATCAAAACTACCCCATTAAGTAGTTCTTGATCCTCCTGAGCAATCCTAACCTGATGATACCCGGAAAACCCATCTGTGAAGGAATATATTTCGCACCATGCAACTCCTTCTAGTATTTCCTCAGTGAATGGCGTAGGGAATGGATCTATGACGCATGCAGCATTTAGCTCCTTGTAGTCCACACATATTATAATTCATTTGTCCTTCTTGATACTGATCACCATTGGGATAACACATTTTGACTCATCAAGGGGCTTGATAATTCCATATTTCAACATTTTATCAATTTCTTCTTTTACCTTTTCGCACAAATTAGGATTCATTATGTAAGGTCTCTTTCTAACTGGCCATGCACCATCCTTAAGTTTTATCTTCATTTCCCCAAGTGATTCATGCACGCCTTTAAGTTCATGATACCCTCGAGGGAATAAGTCCTGATAATCCCTGAGTAACTCGATGATCTTTGCTACCTCCGAGTCTGACCAGTAGTCTCCAATTATGGCCTCCTTAGGCTCATCCTCCAAACCTATATTCACCTTCTTTATCTTCATGGGTTTGTGGTAGGCACGTGTATCCTTTTCTACACTGTCCAAGACCTCGTGCACCCCATGTGAATGTTCAATATCCAGGTTCTCAACTTCCTCATCATCCACGATGTAAACCATCTTTCCTTTCTCTTTCTCAAGGTAAGCATGTTCAATTAGTATGGAGTCCATTTCTTCTTCCTTTTCAAAACGTGCTCGAACTCTACCTCATCAAATAATTCTTGGATATGCTCTTCTACTTTTGCACTATCTCCCATAGTTAAGTGTTTAACAAATTTTAATGCCTCTTCTACAGGAGGTTTAGTCGAGAAGTAGTCAAAATTTTGGATCATTCCTGCAGTCAAATCTTGCCATTTTCCAGTCTCTTGATGTAGTTCTATGTATACATACTAGGAGCGTGTGCATCCTTGTAGTGTAGAATATAGTTGATGCACCCAGAGTGAAGGTGGTAATGCTTCTTGTCTTGTTGTCCAGAGTCTCTCACACTACTGAATGTGATGTTGAACATGTTGATCACCATGATAAGTGCAGATCTGCGTAGGTGCATTGTTCCTTATAAACCTATTAGACAAAGTGACTCCAATCTCTTCCCATTTTATAAGATTATCTCTATGGACTACCCACCAATGTGTTGTTGTCCCATGCAAGGTATATACTAACATATCTCTTCTCTTAATTTGATATGTCCATTGTGTTTCCATGGCCTTCAAAAATACAAGAATATCTTTTGCCCTGTATACCAAGGTACTGTGTTGTTATCCGTCAAATCGAATGAAGTCCATTCTTGCGCACAACCACACTTTTCACTCACGTCCTACTAATTCATATGTACCATGAGCCCAATTTTTGCAAGCAATACTCGTAGTATCACTAATAGAATGAGAATCCTCCCACTGTAGGATGCCTTCTTTTGATGGCTCATTGACCTCTGGATCCTAAATAGCATGTACATAAACTCTATTTAAGTCCTCCTCACTTAGAGGCTCAACATATGGTGTAGACTTCCCATATGTCAAAAGTATCACAACCCTTTCCTCCTTGTTTTCAAAGTTGATATACCCCTTATTGAATCTCAAGTCAACATTATTCACATAACACCAAGGGCATCCAAGCAGGGCTAGAAAATTGTCTGCTTTTGCAAGTGCTAATACCTCAAAATCTCCAGTGAACTTGGCCCCTTGTATAGTTATAGATGCATCTTTCAAAACTAATATGGGAGTGGCCTTAGTCTAGTTTTCCATAAACAACACATTAGATGATGGCTGCAATGGAGGCCTCCCCATTCGTACCCATGCATCTAATATCAGCACATTTACTTCCCTGTTTGATCAATCAATATGTTGCTCAACAACCACCCATCTACAACAGCATTCAGAGTAATTTCTTTGTCATAGTCAATGCTATGAGGGGGAAGATTTGCATGCAGAATATGTTGTCTGGTCTCAAGACTTGCACGTGGAGTGTTCCCTTTTAACCAACTTCCTAATAGTGGAATAATGTTCTCCTGGCACAACATCTTGCACACCTCTCGCATATCATCAATATCAGTTTGGACTGTCTTTGATGCTTTCTTCTACTCCTTTAGGTATTGTATCTCACCCTAAAGATTCCTTAGCACTTCCATGGTATCTTGGTAAAATTCCTTCTGATGAGCAGGATCTGGGTACCTTGCATGCAAAACCTCCTCCTTGGTGATCGTAGGCTTCTGGTACAATTCTTCTCTTGTGCATGCCACTTCAGTGTGTGTAGTAATCTTCACTATCAATGCCTCAGGTCCTTCTGCTATCTTGGGCATCCACTGATCTTCTACCGCGTGTTGGATTCTAACCATCCCAGCGCCTTTGTTTTCTTGCTTATGTTACTTACTCAGATGCTCATATAAGTCTGGGCACTCTTCATAGCTATGGTTCTTTCTGCAGAAAGAACATGCAATATTCTAAGGACATTCATGCCTATAGTGGTCAGGAGATCTACACGTATAACATGTTCCATAAGGGAACTCACCTCTTCCTACATTATGGCCTCGTCCTCCATATCCACCATGATATCCACGTCTCCTTCCATGACCTCCTTCAAAATGCCCCTCATTCCTATCATAGCACATTTGATTATGATCTTGATCTTGGTGCTCATTCTTACCCTTATAATTATCTATTATACTTGTTTGTCATACCCCAATGTCTATAGCATCCTAGATCTGACCAATCAACCGACAATCCTTAGTATCATGGGTCGTGGACCTAAAATCTTGCAAAAGCAAGATACATTCTTCCTTATCACACGTTGTAACAAAGGACAGTGAATAACATCATGTTTCAAATGGAAAATCTCACAGTCCAATAGTAATGATCCTACAGATCTGCGAGGGCAACCATCCTTGCTGTCACCTTCCACTTCACAATCTGCACACCAGATTCCTGAGTGCATTTCATGGGCTGAATTTGCTGATAGCTTCTTTAACTGCTTTTCATAGCTGCAATTTGTGCCTCTAGGAATGGACTAACGCTAGTGTCAATGCTCCTA
Source organism: Taxus wallichiana var. yunnanensis (assembly GCA_018340775.1). NCBI lineage: Eukaryota > Viridiplantae > Streptophyta > Pinopsida > Cupressales > Taxaceae > Taxus > Taxus wallichiana. The sequence continues at coordinate 634,910,073 of CM031235.1, forward strand.
ACTGCCTCAACATGCAAAGTTACTTCCAGTGCTTCGCGTGGATTAGTGTATGTCTTATGTGACAACACCCTTCTAAATGGTGTAATCAATCCTCCAACAAACCATTGTGCATGTTGGCTAGCATGAATATCATAAGATAGCTTAGATAGAAGTGTCTTAAAATGAGCATCATACTCACGTACACTCTCAGTAGTGCCTTGCTTGATATCCTTGAGCGCACTTATACTCTTCTGCTCAAACTCAGGGATATGGAACTCTTTCAAGAAAGCATCCCTCAGTGCTACATAATCCACGCAAGTTTGATCAGGGTCAAACTTCCTATACCAGCTATGTGCACACCCTTGTAATGTAGTGGTGAATTGACTTGCCTTATGCTCAGCAGTCATGATCCCTTTAGCACGCCACAAGATTTCACACATATGCACATGTTCGGCAGCATCCTCTATACCTCTATATTCTGGGAGACAAAGAGACATCTCCATATAGATATTATGTGGTTGCTGCAGACCTTGACCACCTGATCCAGAACCTCATGTGTTCCCTCTGCCTCTAGAACCACCAGATCCACTGGAACTAGAACCACCTATACCTCCTGATCCTCCACCTGTAGTTGGAATAGGACCTATAGATGTACTCCCTTGTGCTTCGACAATAGTACTATATTGAACCCCTACAATGTGAGGTATTTCTACTTCCAGAGGTGAATCTAACATTACGTGCAATGCGGATGATGCACCTAAGAATGTTCCTCCAAATAACATTGAATCCATATATCCTACCATTGATGTACTTGATCCCTAACTTACTCCTACTCTCCTACTTCCCAAGTTAGTTTGTTGGTTACTTGTCGTACTAGATACTAAAAAACCAAGCATAAGGGCTAGGTCACTAGGTGGATTAAGATGCACACCCGCTGGTCCAGGTAGTCTCTGCTGGCGCACTTCTATGTGAGGCCAAGGGGGATATCTATCATGCTTTCCAAGATGGGGGAGTTCCTGATGCTCTAGCTCCACGTCTTCTACGTGAGTTATAAATCCTTCATGACCCATCTCTCTCCTCCACACCATACTTTCTGCAATGGAATGTTACTTCTCTATCTCCCTCTCGTGCGCCTCATTATACTTAAGCCGCCTTTCCTCTCTCTGCCTCTCTACCGCTAGGTCTGCCATCTTAAACCAAACTTGTTCCTCCCTTCGCACACGTGGTGAAGTTTAGTTAGCCATCAATTTACTCTCTAGGTTCAAAGTTACCATCAAGATCTTGATCGCTAGCAGAATACCTTGCAAATATGTTCCTCTTGGATACCACAAAAACTAGAATTCAGCTACCTCTGGGCAAGAGTATGTCAAAATTGAATATTCAGAATATAATTGTTTAGAACACCACGAAACCACATATCCACAAGCATGAGTCTAGATTAGATCAACATCATAAAGGGCTGAAATTCTTCTTGTGTCCTAGACAAGTGCATGATACCTCCAATTCTGCTAAGATGCATAAGCAGTAAGCCACTCGTATAGTTCTACTAGAAAGATAGTGAAAAATATCTCATATAAGTTGTCATATAGATTCTATTCTACCCAAGTGTGTGCGTTAAACTCAGATCCACTGTTGAACCACCATGCATATTCTTCCTCCTCCAGATCGTGTATTTATTCCTCAATACTTGCTAGAGTTAACCGGTACGTATTCATCATGAACCATCCTAAAAACAACTAAAAAAGAGGTCCCGAGTAATGGAACCAATGATGTAGCCTAGAATTTACTAGATAACACCCTAGTCACGCTGGCACATCACTCAGCCTTGACTGAGTGCTCACCCAAAGCGCGCAAAGGTACCAGGTCCCTCTTTAGGGTTGTTATAGCAGGATGTTAGCATGATGAAGGAAGAAACATATAGATTCATAACTAATCCATCATTCTACAATGCATGCTACATTCAGATCTATGAAGAACAAGTTCAAACAAGTAATCATGATTGAATTAATAACCTACACTCAATTACACACACGAATGACACTTATATTCATCCAATATCTTCCATCTATTAATAAATACATAAGCTCCTTATAGTAATGTTAATCTATACCGATGCACATATGGATCGTCGATGAATTCAGGTCATATGTGTATATCTATATACCTCCATACATCCATCACACATACATACACACTCTTTGTATAATCTTTGTTACACTTACACGCACACCTCTACTATATACCTAACATCATATACATAGGGTGCGGACTTGCCCTTCACCGCTTACCTATTCCAGTAAATAGGCATGCATGCTATTGATAGCCACACATTGTTTGGCGGGCATAGCTACACATGTAAGTGTGCTATATATAGTCCTCTTGCGATTAAGCAAGTGTCAGTCCTATTCTTAGCTCGTCTCAATCAAAAGCGTATATCTATATACCTCCATACATACATCACACATACATACACACTCTCTGTATATTCTACTGTTACACTTACACGCACACCTCTACTATGTACCTAACATCATATAGATGCGTGGGAACAAACTAGTTAGGTAGTCTAATGTCTTAGGAGTCTAATGTCGCACTAATGGAATTTGTGAATCTAAGGCAAAGAAGGCCCTTCTAACTTGGGTGGTGTGATAGATCGATCAGCAAGGATGACTGCTCGAAGGCTCCAATCAATATCGAGCTCTGGCGTGATTCGATCTATGGGTTGTGGAATACGTGGGAAATGACCTGGGATAGTTTCGTGTATGTCTCAGATAAGGTCATATGGTGGATGGTGAATACAATTGACTCTACGGATGATTCTCTGGCCTAGTCCAGAATTCTCTAGCTTCGTTAGCTGTTATATCTAGTAAGGACAATTGTTCGATGATGATGGGTGGAAGTGGAGTGGATTGGAATACTAGTGTGCGTAGGCCAATGTTTATATCTGATTGACTTATGGATTCGTTAGGCTGTGGGACTTGTGGGTCACAACCGTAGACTCTTGGTTGTTGCGGTCTGTTATGGTCATATACGAAATCAAGTCCTGATTCCTAGTATCCAGTAATCATATGCTTTCTCAGCTTCTATGTTTAGGACCAACAACTGCGTGATTTTCTCAGAATATCTCACAGGCGTTCGTGCAACCTGGATCCTTAGACTAGTATCTATGTATGTGAGAGTGTCTCTGCACTGTTTATGGGACAAAGGATCACAACCAAAGGTTTGTTCTCTTTCGAACCCTTCTACAGTCATGTGAATGTTTATCTAGGGTAATCTGTAATTTGGTTGATTTGACCAAAACGTGTGTGCTTGGTCGTCTTCTATGTTTAACCCTCTCAACTGAGAACTGATCAGTTGTAAATCTGTTGTTGTTTGGAATACTTGTATTATGAGGTTTTGGTCTATGTCAACTATTGCTATTCTTTGTGTGAGGTTTGGTTGAGGCACGATTGGCTCAAATATGTATTCCCAGGCTCACGAGGTCCGTGATTGTCATACAAAATGAAATTTAAAATCTAAGCGTAATAAAGCAAATTCTAACTACGTGAAATAAAACTAAAACATATATAACTTCTATTTTTGCATTTAACTTTTTGAGAGTTTAAGGAAAGAAGCTATTTTAAACGTATCTAGAAATAACAACTAAATAACAACTTAAAACAAACAAAATAAGCGAGTGTAGTTATTTGTGTGTAATTTTAGATTTATTCTAAATAATGCAATAACTTTCCTAATCTATTTGCAAGAGGTTCTCGATCCTACCCTCGAAGTGAGGAGTGAATCATAGTTTCTCGAAACTATCAATCCTCATGACTTCCTGCAATATCGAGAATAGAATTTCTTGAAATGAAACAATTAACTACCTTATTTGATATGATTCTAACTAGAACTTTGAAAGTTAAAACTGGATTACGAGCGAGCAGTGGCGAATCCGATGGTGTGTGTGATCTTGTCCCCTCAGTGTGATCTCCTTGTTCTTTCGTGTTCACGTGGATCCAGAAAAGCGTGTAATGCCAAGCATCGGCGAGAAATAGATATTGGGACAAGGATGGCTCGAGAATACAGGTGGAAAATTTGAGTAGGAGAGGGATAGCACAAGAGTACGAGAGCTTGGCTTATACGATTCCTAGCGGGATTTTATTGCGAGTCATGCTGACATAAAGCGACGAGAACACTGAAACTACCTGTTTGAAGAGCAAAACCTGCAACTTTAATGGCTTCCTAAGCTATTCTACTCGATGGAATGGATAAAACAACAACACTATTTGCCTGAAATTTGGATATGTGGCTTACACCAATTTGGATAATGCTAAATAAGCATGCAAAGAATTAAAACTATGGCTCTAAAAGAACAAAAGTGAACTATGAAAATGAGAGCTTGAAGGTGAATGAGGGCGGAACTGTGAGACTTGCACTTGCACAAGGTGGATATGTGGCTTACCAACAGCTGCACAATACTAACTAAGCCTGCAAATGAACTGAAACTATGGCCTCTAAGCAAAATGATAAACTGAACTATGGAAAAAAAGAGGATGAGAGCAAAAGATCAGACCCTTTTGTTTGTGCACAAACCATTTATTTATAGCTTTCATTCACCCAAAGATCAAAACCAAACTGAACTCTAAAAACCATAAACAATGGCCAAACACTATTCCAGGGGACCAAAAACATAAATGCATGCCCAAGTCGGCAAGGAAAGCTGGTGAAACGTTGATATTTTACGTGAGTCGCGTCAAAGCGCTTTCTGGAAAATGCGTGCAGGACCGCTCTGAGCAGGGCGGCGGTTACAGGACCGCCGCCCTGATCAGGGCGGCGGTCACGAGACCGCCGCCCAGGCAGGGCGGCGGTTTCGTAACTGAAGATCAAAAGGCCAAGAAAAGAGGAAAAAAGGGGAAAACAAAGGACGCGGGGGCTAAGCGGGGCATGCGGGATGTTAACGCATACTCGAGGGCTTTTCGGATCCCGAACACCTTGCGAGGAGACCTGTATCATCATTGGGGCACTTGTTCACGTTGTTCGGTAGTACAGTACCTTACAATTTTGGGTACGTACATATTGCCCCCTCGGAGAAGTGTTTTAGCCATGAAGAGGCGTAAAACGGTGGGTCAAGTATGGCGAGTCCCGAAATGGGAAGTTAGAAGTTATACCTTACACGTCAGGTGTGTTGAAATGACGCCATCAAAATTCCGCTATCTGCTGAAAATGAAAAAGAGAACTCAAGTGCAGATAGATACAATAATTTGGAAAATAAACGCTAAAATAATAGGGAATGAGAACGTACCATTCGTGCGGGGATAGGAACTTACCTCCATCAGCGCTCCAAACCTGCGAAAAAGTCTTTTAAAACGAATCGAGTGCCTATATATATGAAAGTGGGCCCATTTTCCTATTCATTTGCGTGAGTTGATTTGATTGTTTTTGAGCTCTGGGACCCACGGTGATGGTTTCTTGCGTGAGTAGAGTCAAAACGTCCGCAGCGAGATCGTGATCATGCCTCCACGTGCGGAACACCGCCCGCTAGATCACAGGTTGGTTTTCTTTAATTTTGTGTTTTTCCCCCCTTAAATTTGAAATGCTAAATTTGTTGTAATGGGGGGGTCATTTTTGAAAATGCTAGTGTTAAAAGGTCCATCTAGGGGGGCGCCTATTGGGTAGGCTCCATTTTTAGGTTAAATGGTCATTTTTGCTTGTTTTAGGCCTTTTTAGATTAAAAACCCGCGTGGGTTTTCGGACCACGACCGCCGCCCTGGCCAGGGCGGCGGTTACATGACCGCCGCCTGTTCAGGGTGGCGGTTACACGACCGCCGCCTTTAAGGCGGCGGTTACAAAACCGCCTCCCTGCTCAGGGCGGCGGTTTTGCACAGAATGCAAAAGGAACTTATATTTGAGATTGCACTTGTATTTTTGCATTTCTACGTGTTTTTATGACTCTCTCGGTGTTGTTCGGATATTAACTTGCTCTGTTTTGTGTGTTTTTGGGTGTATGCAGGCGAGAGAGGAGTACATTAGATGGAGCAGAGAGAGAGAGTGTGATTGGCTCTCAGGGGTACTGGATGCCCTCTCACAGGACGAGGAGGACACACTACAGAGGGCCGGCATATTGCGCATATCGCGCGTGCCCCACATGTTGCACCATCTAGTCACATCCTTTGTGACTTATTTTCTTATTGGGATGTAGATCGGAACACCTTTCGACTGCCAGGGGTCCGTGGTGAGTGGACCATCACATTAGAGGATGTCTACCGCATTCTGGGGGTCCCGATCATCGGGAGGTGACTTACATTAGAGACAGCAGGCTCCCGGGCACAGATTGCACAGTGGGCAGCATATATGGGAGATGCAGTCATCTCCATGGGGTCGAAGAAGGGGGTGAGAGTTTGATCCATTCCTTCTTTGCCTATCCCCGTATTTCGACAGGCCATCATGGGGATCCTTGCCTCGAGATTGATCGGGGACAAGGGAGGGGACACATTGTTATATTGTTGGGCCCCCATCATTGCACAGATAGAGGGGCATGGCCGGATATACGCCTAGGGTGCAGATATTGTAGGGACCACCTACCATGATCTATATAGGGTGGTCCATTTACAGGGACAGTCATTGAGCCACCCAACTCTAGTCATGAGTTGGGTGTATGAGCATTTTATCCCTTATGGCAGGGGTGTGGAGGTGGCAGATCCTGGGGCTGTGAGGGCAGCCAGATGGACGGACATGTCGGTGCTCAGAGCACCTCATCCCGATTGCCTCCCTTATTACTGAGACATGGAGGCGACACCGTACCGGCTTATGGCCGGCATATGGGGCGAGGAGACTCTTACCCTGATCTCCTGCTCCACCACAGGGCAGCTTATTGATCGAGTGGGATGAGTAGAGGTACATCCTTTCGGCCGGGTTCCTCAGCAGTTTGGTCTTCCATATGCGGGTATGCTTCCCCCAGTGGCACCAGTTTATAGATCAGTTCGCGAGGCCAGAGGGGGGCCTAGAGGCCGAGGTTGGATAGTGATTACTCCTGGCATTCCCATTGCAGCCAGGAGGATAGTTCGCGCTAGAGGGAGAGCCGGTGCGCCTCGGGCACCTTTGCTTCAGATTGCTGCGGGTCCTGCTCATAGTAGCGATGACCCCATAGATATTGACTCGAGCTCGAGGAGCTCACGAGAGGAGGGTCGAGAGGAGGAGGAGGCGAGGACAGTGATCTGAGTGGCATGACACTCGGGATATTATGCGGCGAGAGAGAGGGATGAGCGGAGCGCGAGAGAAGGACACTCTAGTTTCAGAGGAGCCACTCTCTCAGGGCCATGGTGGAGAGGATGAGTCAGTTGCAGGGTGTCATGTTGCCCCTGCCACGGGAGCAGCCCCTCAGTCGGCAGCGGCATCCGTGGAGTGCTTGGTCCCAGCGACCCATCTTGGATGCACAGGGATCGAGTAAGTTACCCTTTCTCCCTTTTAATGTTTATATGTAGGCTCTCCTTAGTTCTTTATTGTTGTATCTTTTAGCCTCTTGCTTGGTTTCTAATTCATTTTTCTCCTTTGTTTTAGAGATTGTATTGAGTGAGTGGCGGGATTTGATCCGCGGGGTATGTGCGATTCCTGATGATCCCCATGGATAGGACCCGCGGAGCTGTCCGTAGATGCCGGGGAGCCCTCAGCAGCCGGTAGACATACCGATGTCTTCGCTCCCATTTGGCATGTGGCCAGGATGGTGTCGACCCTCCACACGAGTTAGCGGGCTACAGGATGGCTGAGCGCCTCATGAGGAGCCATTCTCGTGGTGAGACCGCGGCTGCCCCTCGGGACCCTGAGCCCTCCGTACATTCAGAGCGCCGGCGTAGCCGGAGTCCTAGGCGTGGGCGTGCACCTTCGGAGGGGTCTCGCAGGGATTGAGAAGCCATTTGGCTCTCGTGTATTTTGTATTATATATTCTTTGTATATCACGGGCTCTTTGAGCGTTTTGACCATGCTTAGAGCATGATGGCATTGTATATAAACATTGATTATTTATATATATGCATTCGTTTTGGATTAAAAGCTTGGCACTCATGTTTTCCTTTCTATTTCAGTTTCCTTGTGTATACTACGATGTATGTTTATATGCTTTTTAGAATGTATGCAATGGAGAACAGATGATGCAAATGTTTGCTTTCTTTTTGTGTTTCATGATGCTGATACATGATAATGTAGATATATTGTGATTTTGAATCTTAGCTTCTGTGAGCAATTTGGATACCTCATGTTTGTTTTGCAGAGTGATGATATAAAACCGATATGATGAGCAGATTAATTTGCCCCATTCCTAACTCCACGCAACTAGTAAGATGCGAGGGCTCATCACCGAGAGTTAAGAAGGCGCAAGTTTATGAAATGTGGTGAAAGCGATAGTGATGAAAGCAGACAAAGCTTTGGTGGAACCAAATTGGAAGCTACAAGCTTACTCTACCCGAATGACTTCATAGTTTAGAATGCACTTGCTTTGCGGTTTATCCAGACTTAGACCCGTAGATGGCCACATAGTAGACAAGATCTGGGTTTTTAGGATTTTAATTCTTTTGGGATTTTGCACATCTGATTCATTTGTTTTTGACTCAAAGTTTCAGAGTTTGAATTGTTTGTTTATGACTTTTAACGTTTGCTTTGTCAAGAGGACCCCCTGTACTTTGCCCCATGCTACTAGTAAGAAGCGTGGGTTTATCACCGTGGGCAAGGTATAGGCGAGTAAGGGCATTTCCATCCTTTCCCAACCCTACGTCACTAGTAAGAGATGCAAGCTCATCACCGAAGGTTGGTGGGGCAAGGAAATGTGTAAAATTAAAATTTTCTGTTTAATCACTTGTTGACTTGTTTTCTTGAGTAAAATGTCAGTATGTGCTTATTTCAAAAGAGATATATATATGGGATAGATGTGACACCATGAAGCTTCTAGAACAGACCATAGGCAAGACACCTATCCTAAGAAGAAATCAAAGTGAGAATAAACTTGTAGATCTTGGTATGGTTACCGTTAAGACTTTGTCATGTTTGACTTTATTTGATAAAAGATTCGAGATGATTCGATGATATATGAAGATGGAGAGGTATGATTAAAGAGCTTTATGCCAACAACATCATGAGTTTGTAGTGAATTGCTTTGAGAATAGATTCCTTGATCACAATTTATGTAAGAAACAAGTGGACAAAATGATCTTAATCGTATGAAGATCAATGTAGATAATTATACAAGTAGTGCTAGTTGCTTATGCGTAGAATCGCTTGAGGTGCGGGGAATTGTTGTTTGCGCCAAATTCCTCACCTTTAGCGTACATAAGAGGTAAGCACCATTTCCGTAGTCCTTCATGACTCGGTATGGGCCCAACCATTTGGGCGGAATTTCCTTCCTTGTCGGTCTTCTTGTCGATCCGGTTATCAGCCTTAGAACTAGATCACCTTCGTATATGTCGCGTTCATAGACCTTCTTGTTATCTTTGCCCGGCACATTCGGTCGGCATAAGCTCTATGCCGTTGTTCGACATCTAACCTAGTTTCATCTAGGCTTTCTAGTTGGGAAAGACGTGCTTCTCTGTAAGCGTCTTCATCGAGAATCCCTTGTAGTGAAATGCGGGTGGGTATTTCGACCTCAAGTGGGAGAAGCTGCATACGCCCCAAATACCGGCGAGAAAGGAGTTGCTCCCGTTGGTGTTCTTATTGAGGTTCGGTGGGCCACAAGGCCGGATATAACAAATGCCAATCTCGTTTGTTTTCTTTCACCGTTTTAAGGAGAATGGCTTTGAGTGTCTTGTTTGTCGCGCTTGACTGTCAGTTGGCTTGGGGGGTAATACAAGGAAGCCGTATGATGGCTTATCTTAAATTTATTGCATAGTTCGTGAACCTCTTCATTCTTAAAAGAAGTTCCATTATCAGAGATAATGATTTTGGGATACAGTACTGCAAATGATTTGGTTCAAAATGAACTTGGCGATCACAGAACCAGGTACAGTAGTAAGAGGCATGGCCTCCACCCATTTGGTAAAATATTCAGTGGCCGTGATTATAAAATTATGGCCATCTGTGGATGAGGGAGAGAATTTCCCTATTAAGTCTAGACCCCATGTAGAAAAGGGCCATGGAGTAGCGATTGGTTGTAGAGCTTGTGCTGGCATGTGGATCTCATGGGAGAATTCTTGGCACTTATGACACCTGCGTACAAACTCTATCGCGTCGTGTTCTAGAGTGGGCCAGAAATAGCCCATTCGGTGTATTTTTCGAGTAGTGGCGTGGCCACCGAAGTGGCCTCCACATATTCCAGCTGTGAGATTCATGGAGAATCTTCTTGGATTCCTCGTGTCGACACATCTTAGGAGCATTCCATCGAATGCTTTTCGATAGAGCACTTGCTCTATAATGACGTATTTAGCTACGATTATGCGTAACCGCCTTCTTTGTTGCGGTGTAACTCCTTCTGGGTACGTATGGTCCATGATATAATTAATGATATCAGTGTACCAAAGACACTCAGAGATAGAGGGTCGGGCTTCGATGTAGTATACGCACTCATCTGGAAAGTCTAAATCTACTAAATCACCTCCGTCTAATGGGTTGTCAGCTAACCAATCTGCGATGATTTGTCCTTTAACCGACTTCTGATTTACAAATGTTAATTCGAATTCTCCCATTAAGGTTATAAAACGTCCAGCCTTTTTAGATAAGGACCCTTGTGTGAGGAAAGTCCGTAAATGGTCCGTTTTTACCATGACCCTTGTTTCTTGATTCAGCATATAATGTCTTAGGCGTTTAGTAGCAAAGACTATGGCAAGGCATTCTCGTTCTGCCTGTGTATAGCGTGTTTCATAGTCGAGCAGCGTTCGGCTGATGAAATAAATCACGCGTTCTCTCTTGTTATCGTCTTCTTGGGCCAACATACAGGCCAGCGAGACATTGGTAGCTCGTGAATATAGAATCAACGGGTGATCTAGCTTAGGTGGCATTAGCGTAGGTGGTGATAATAGGAAACGCTTAACTGCTTCAAAGGCTTCATTACAGTCTTTGGTCCAATCAATGCTATAGTCTTTCTTGAGTAAATTGTTGATTGGATGAATGGCGAAGCTTAAGTCAGGATGAATCTTTGGATTGCACCCAGCTTTCCGAGGAATGACCTGACTCCAGATTCATTTGAAGGTGGAACCATTTCGAGGACAGCCCGGATTTTGGTCGGGTCGACATCTATCCCTCGTGACGATATGATATAACCTAGGAGCTTCCCTCCGTTACACCAAAGACGCATTTCTCGGGTTTAGTGTGACTCGTATTCTATTAGGCGTGAAAGAATGACGGAGTACTTCGGGATGGTCACTGCGCTTCTTGGCTTTAGCTTGATAAGTCATCACGTAAGATTCCATGATTTTATGAATTAGATCGTGAAATATGTATGTCATAGTCATAGCCCGTTGACGTATGTTTGGCGTTCTTGAGACCGAATGGCATAACAGCGTAGCAATAGGTTCCCGAGGAGTTATAAACGTGGTTTTAGCTTGATCTTGCTCGAGATATTCTGATTTGATTGTATCCTGAGAATCCATCCATGAGAGACAAAAGCTCAAAACCGGTTGTTGCATCAACAATGACATCGATAGATGGCAACGGGAAGTCATCCTTAGGACATGCTTTGTTGATGTCTCGAAAATCTATGCAGATACGTATCTTTCCATTCTTCTTGAGCGGGAGCGATGTTAGATACCCATTGGGAATAGTCGGTGGCTTGATGAATCCTACACGAAGGAGTTTTATTACCTCCTCCTTTACCATGAGAGCTACTTTAGGTTTTCATAGGTCTTGATTTTTGCTTAAGCTGGCTTTGCATCTGATTTAGTGAGCGAGGTTGTGCCGCATGATGTGGGGTGCGACTCTGTCATTTCCTTATAATTAAATGCAAATGCCTTGATGTTCTTTGAGGATCGCGTATGTATTTCCACTTTTTACGGGGTTAAGGATGATCCTAATTTCAAGATTTTTGGTTCGTCATCTGTCCCGATGTTGACATCGATTGTCTCTTGATCGAAGAGGCGTTACCCTCTTGAACTCGGGTGGTCTTTGGAGGTAAATCCAAATCATCCCCATTTTCTCTGCGTATATGCTAGGCTCCATTTGTGAGGGAGATCCATCATGGGATTTCCGAAATAGGAAGACGAATGTGGAATTAAGGATAAATCTAGCATATGATAGGAGAGATGTAGTCTTTGCATAAGCGTTTAAATAATCCAAAGTAGCCCATCACTATCAACATGGTCAGGATGGTAGATTCACTTTCCACTTGAAAGGGATTTGTCATTATTTTTATCAATGGTTCATCACGAATGGACACAGTGAATTTGGGTATCTTCTAACTCATTGCTTGGAGTAAAACGTGATCTTGAAGTTCTTTATTGAATCGCGAGAAGATTTTTCTCTCGCGGGATTGTTTAATGGATATGAAGTTAAATGCCTTGCTTAAATTTAATACAGACATTTTTGTAAAGCTGCAAGTGTTCGGCTTTGGTTTCATATACCTCAGAAACTTGGTTTGCCACTAATTGCGAGTCTCCTAAGACTTTGATGTTATCAACACCAATTCTCTTGGCTAAGGTGAGGCCAAGGAGGAGGGCTTCGTACTCAGCGCCGTTGTTTGTGCATTCAAAGTTTAACTTAAAGGCGAATGGGAGGACTTTCTCCTCGGGTGAAGTAAGAATTATACCTGCCCCCGCTCCATAACGGCATTTAGCTCCGTCGAAATGGAGAGTCCAATACTTAGTCGGGAGTATAGATGTTGGGGCATCTGCTGCGTTTGCACACTCTACTTCTACCATACAGAGGTCCTCTGCTGGAAGGGAACCAACACCTAGGGAATATCCTATGCCTACTGAATCAAATGGTAAGAACATTGGTGAATCTTGTTCTATTAACTCAATGATTTTTGCAGTAGTCCCTAATGATACCGTTTCTTTAGCTTTATCGTTAGGGGTTGGGGTTGTTTTGGCTATCTTTGATAGTTTGAGATCCGTTGTAGGTACCAACTTCTCCTCTGGTTTTGGGTCAGTGGGTTTATTAAGTTGGTTTGTTGGAAGTTCAAATTCTGAGTGCACACCTGGTCTTTTCTTTAAATCAGCTAGGTGCAAATCGAAAGGTTTTGGATCGCCTTTGGCTACAAATACCTTTCCTAGATGCAAAAATCTTACTTCTTGAAATAACGTAGAAGGGATTGCCTTCATTCGGTGTATCCATGGTCGGCCGAGTATCATATTATAATTAGTTTCCCGATCTATAATATAAAACTCAGTCAGGATTGTTTTGGGTCCTAAGGTGACCGGAAGTATTATAGTTCCTATCGAAGTGGCTTTAAGGCTATCATAGCCTCTCAATGTATTTCGAGTGGTGGAACAGTTTGTTTCCCCATATCCTAGTTTTTGGAGGAAAGAGAAAGGGACTATGTTAACTGCGGCCCCATCGTCAACCATTGCCCGTTTTACATAGTTATTATAAACCCATACTTGTAAGTGTAAGGCTGGATCACCTCGGCGTGCGATCTCAGCATCTGTGGGCATTTTACTTATTTTGAATATGAATTCGACATCCTTGTCCGGCTGCCCCGGAGGGTGGATATCAAAATCTACGTGATTTACTTGTGTTTCAGGAGGTGGAGTGATGTTAATTAGATGACCTAGACCTAATGCTTCTAAAAGAGCAGCTCTGTGAGGAGGAGAGTTCTTTAGTAAATCTAAAAATGAAATGTGCGAGAAGGTCTTTGTTAGGTCACTAATTAAATCATAGGCACCGATGGGTTTTTCTACTATTTGTTGACTCTTATCTGTTTCTGGCAGATGACTTGGGCTCGGTTGAGAGAAATATTCTCGTGTTCTTGTTATAGCTTCGATAGGTAGTTCAGCGTCTAATTCTACCAAACTGACTATCTTGGGTCTCGGTTGACTTCCTAGCTGTAGGTGCTTGTTGATGGATTTAGTGAAGTCGAGGCTTCGTGATCATTGTTTCCCGGTATTGCACCCTTGTTCGTCCCAGTTGGATTTAGTCTGTTATTATCATGATTTGGGAGTGGATCGTTAAAGATCTTGAGGGGAGCATTACGAGGGAAGCTGCTCTCTTTAGCGTGTTTGGTGGTGATGACACGGGATCTGCCAAAAACAAATCTGTGAAGAACTGTCTTTGTTCTTCTGGTAAACGTTGCATGAATTTATTGTAGTCACGGCACGTTCTAGTATCATGACCCCGAATTTTGTGGAAACCACAATAAGAATTGGGATTGTAATTCCTGTTTTGTTGGTTTGGTGTATATTGTGGCCTAAAATTCTGATCAAACTGTTGCCTATTAGGATTAAAATTTTGCATTTTTGTTTTTCGGCTTTGGTTTTGATAACCAAATGAGTTTTGTTTGGCCCTTGTATAGGATTTCACCATTGTTGTTGTTGTTGTGGATGGTTAAAATCCCTTTGTATTGATTAATCGGGGTAAAGTTGTTGTTTCGTTGGTTGTTTGTTTGTGATGGAGTATTAACAACATTTACCCTCTTGGGCTGGTCGGTTACTCCATCCGTTGTTACACCCCGATTTTTGTTAAGGATTTTGGGTCCTTGATTAACGTTTGTGGTAGTGGGATAATTTGTAGTGTTCGATTGGGGGTGATTAACCTCCGTTTGCACCATATGTTTACGACCACTATCTATCGCTGCTTGGTCTATTCGAAGAGCGCTCTCAAGTACTTCATCGTAAGTTCTTAGTGGGAACTTACTGGACTTCTTCCTTCACCTCTTTCTTTGAGAGAATGAAGGAATAAATCACATAGTTCCATCGATCCATGTTTGGAGCACTTTTGAAGAATAAAGAAGCTGTACGCCACCTCTGGATGAAATGGGCGCAGATTCGTTGTGTTCTTGTTTGATGTGCAAGAATTCACGATTCTGTTCTTAACGGTTTGTTCATGTCGAAGGCCTTGATGAACTCTGATACGAGTTGTTTAAATGAATGGATGGAGGCTCGGGTATTCTATAATACCAGTCGAGAGCGATGCCTTCTAAAGTTTTGGGGAATATTTTAGCAACAACCCCATCCCGAGGAGTAATTCACGTATGGTACATGTAGCGTAAGCTTTGATATGCGTTTGGATCTCCCTCACCTTTGTACTTGGGTAAATCGGGAAGGGTCTTGGAAGCATGACGCTTCGTATGGAAAAGTCTAAGGGCTCTTTCAGATATTCTGAATAAGTCCCTATCGCATAGGTTTCGACCATTGATGGTGGTTCTTTGAGGAGTGGTGGTGGGATGGGTTGTTGGTATGGCGTAGCGTATGCATTGGCAGGGGCATAGGGAAGTCCCTGTGTTTGAGAAAAAGGCCGGGAGAGGAGAACATATCTCCTTGTGGTGATTTGGAGTACATGTTTAAGTATGACGGGATATTGTCTAGTAATGGGTTGTTTGATACTAGACCGGGAGAAATAGTGTTAGAGATGATAGGCCTTGTTGGCGTTTGTTGTGGATACTGAGGAGGCATGCCTAACGTGCCTACTCCTGTGAGGAGATCTACTTGGCCAAGGTGGTATGGAGGATTGGAACTTCTGCTTGCATGAACTGAGGATTTTGACTTGCTTGAGCAAGTTCTAACCCTCTCACTTTTTCTACTAATGTTGAAATGACTTCATTTGGTGAAGTCACGGTGCTTTTCCTGAGCGGCGTTTGTTGTATACCATGGTGTTGTATAGGCATGTGATATCTGCTATAAGTGATCGCTATCTTGCCAAGTTTCTCGAGAGTATTTCCTATATGCGGTGGCATAGAGGTATTTTCTTGAAAAGAGACCTCGGGTTGTATTTGTAAACCTCCTATAGGTGGGTACATACCCGGGAGAATGTTGTTCACTCTAGGATAACGTATTGATTGTTCATCATCTAAGACCAGGTATGGGTCGGATTGTCTACTAATTTGTGGTCTAAGTAGCATCGAGGAGACGGAACAGATTCTCTCGAGTAAACGTCATATTGTTCGAGCACTGAAGGCTCTGTTTGTTGCGTTCGAGGGGTTGATCTAACTCCCCGTTTGAAAAAGATGAATTATATCTATTTCTTGGGGTTTGTGTTGTGCTGATTAGTTGAATAGTTGTCGCCCCATGCGAGAGTGAGGGTGATGATTGTCTATTACATTGGGCATAGTATGCCTCGAGACCCAGAGAGGGTCTGCCATATGCATCGAATCCCGACATATTCGGGGGTATATGAATACCCGCGAGAATAATGGGAATGAGGAAGGTGGTTAGTGAAAGGCTGATTTGTGAAAATGAAAAGTAAATCTATGACTATGACTCGAAAGAGAAAGTAGGAGTTTACGTCGGCTTCACTAATTTTGTTTGTTTCACGTCGGGTTCACCAATTTTGTACGCGGAAAAGCGACAAGCGAGCGTGGGAATCTACAAGTAACTCTTCCGCGTACCCGACCTCCCGAGGTCATGCGAGACAGCCGGTGGGGATGGAATATGCGTGGGATGCTAGACAAACTAGTTAGGTAGTCTAATGTCTTTGACACGCACTAATGGAATTTGTGAATCTAAGGCAAAGAAGGCCCTTCTAACTTGGACTGGTGTGATAGATCGATCAGCAAGGATGACTGCTCGAAGGCTCCAATCAATATCGAGCTCTGGCGTGATTCGATCTATGGGTTGTGGAATACGTGGGAAATGACCTAGGATAGTTTCGTGTATGTCTCCAGATAAGGTCATATGGTGGATGGTGAATACAATTGACTCTACGGACGATTCTCTGGCCTAGTCCAGAATTCTCTAGCTTCGTTAGCTGCTATATCTAGTAAGGACAATTGTTCGATGATGATGGGTGGAAGTGGAGTGGATTGGAATACTAGTGTGCGTAGGCCAATGTTTATATCTGATTGACTTATGGATTCGTTGGGTGTGGGACTTGTGGGTCAACCGTAGACTCTTGGTTGTTGCGGTTCTATTATGGTCATATACGAAATCAAGTCCTGATTCCTAGTATCCAGTAATCATATGCTTTCTCAGCTTCTATGTTTAGGACCAACAACTGCGTGATTTTCTCAGAATATCTCACAGGCGTTCGTGCAACCTGGATCCTTAGACTAGTATCTATGTCTGTGAGAGTGTCTCCTGCATTTGGCTGTGGGACAAAGGATCACAACCAAAGGTTTGTTCTCTTTCGAACCCTTCTACAGTCATGTGAATGTTTATCTAGGGTAATCTGTAATTTGGTTGATTTGACCAAAACGTGTGTGCTTGGTCGTCTTCTATGTTTAACCCTCTCAGCGAGGGTGATCGGTTGTAAATCATTGTTGTTTGGAATACTTGTATTCTGAGGTTTTGGTCTATGTCAACTATTGTTGTGACGAGGTTTGGTTGAGGCACGATTGGCTCAAATATGTATTCCCTAGGCTCCCGAGGTCCCGTGATTGTCATACAAAATGAAATTTAAAATCTAACTGTAATAAAGCAAATTCTAACTACGTGAAATAAAACTAAAACATATATAACTTCTATTTTTGCATTTAACTTTTTGAGAGTTTAAGGAAAGCAGCTATTTTAAACGTATCTAGAAATAACAACTAAATAACAACTTAAAACAAACAAAATAACCGAGTGTAGTTATTTGTCTGTGTAATTTTTAGATTTATTCTAAATAATGCAATAACTTTCCTAATCTATTTGCAAGGTTCTCGATCCTACCTCAGAAGTGAGGAGTGAATCATAGTTTCTCAGAAACTATCAATCCTCACAGCTTCCCTGGCAATATCGAGAATAGAAATTACTGAAATGAAACAATTAACTACCTTATTTGATATGATTCTAACTAGAACTTTGAAAGTTAAAACCTGGATTACGCAGAACAGAGGCGAATCCGATGGTGTGTGTGATCTTGTCCCCTCAGTGTGATCTCCTTGTTCTTTCGTGTTCACGTGGATCCAGAAAAGCGTGTAATGCCAGCATCGACAGAAATAGATATTGGGACAAGGACAGCTCAGAATACAGACTGGAAAATCGAGTAGGAGAGGGATAGCACAAGAGTACAGAGCTTGGCTTATGTAATTCCTAGCGGGATTTTATTGCGAGTCATGCAACATAAAGCGACCAGAACCTGAAACTACCCTGTTTGAAGAGCAAAACCTGCAACTTTAATGGCTTCCTAAGCTATTCTACTCAATGGAATGGATAAAACAACAACACTGTTTGCACAAGCTGGATATGTGGCTTACCAACAGCTGGATAATGCTAAATAAGCATGCAAAGAATTAAAACTATGGCTCTAAACGAAAAAAAAGTGAACTATGAAAATGAGAGCTTGAAAGTGAATGAGGGGCAGACCTGGCAGACAACACTTGCACAAGGTGGATATGTGGCTTACCAACAGCTGCACAATACTAACTAAGCCTGCAAATGAACTGAAACTATGGCCTCTAAGCAAAATGATAAACTGAACTATGGAAAAAAAGAGGATGAGAGAAAAAGATCAGACCTTTGTTTGTGCACAAACCATTTATTTATAGCTTTCATTCACCCAAAGATCAAAACCAAACTGAACTCTAAAAACCATAAACAATGGCCAAACACTATTCCAGGGGACCAAAAACATAAATGCATGCCCAAGTCGGCAAGGAAAGCTGGTGAAACGTTGATATTTTACGTGAGTCACGTCAAAGCGCTTTCTGGAAAACGCGTGCAGGACCGCCGCTCTGAGCAGGGCGGCGGTTCTGGGGACCGCCGCCCGATCGGGGTGCGGTGGTCACGAGACCGCCGCCCAGGCGGGCGGCGGTTTCATCACTGAAGATCAAAAGGTCAAGAAAAGACAAAGGACGCGGGGGCTAAGCGGGGCATGCGGGATGTTAACGCATACTCCGAGGGATTTTTCGGATCCTGAACACCTTGCGAGGAGACCTGTATCATCATTGGGACAATTGTTACAGCTTTGTTTGCTTGTCGCAATACAATACCTTACAATTTTGGGTATGTACATACTCTTGTGTGATCTTTGACAAGTATTCTTCGATCAACAACGGTGTCTATTGCAGACCGCCATATACACGTCCTTAATCTGTTGTGCTTCCTAAGCTGATACCAATATGTGCCTACTTGTATCTCCTACCCAACGTGGTGATACTTGATTACCTTCCTACTCACCTTCACTATGATGATCTTCTACAAAAACTTCCATATTCTAAACACCATGCGTAAGGGCTACATGGTCATGTTGGGTTAGATGCGTGCCAACGGTTCTCATTATCTCCTCAAACTTGGATCTCATTTGATGCCAAAGGGGTCCTTCTATTGTGCCTCCCCAATACTAGAAATACATGATCTTGCAATCCTTATCCTTCTATAGGGTTCTCATCACTACCACCCATCATCATTCCCTCAGTCTCAGTGTCTCTTCAACTTCCCTCCCTCATGCATCATTACACCTGTGAAGTCTTTCCTCTCTCTATCTCTTTCTTCCACTTGGACCAATGCCATCCTTCCCAAACATTCTTCAGGCCCCTATGTGTGGTGGTGTTTTAGCCTACCATAGGTAGGTTCTCCATCCTGAGCTCAAACATTAAGATCTCAAACATTAAGATCTCCTTGGTTCATGTAAAAACTAGAACTATGTTTCCTCATGGCACGAGTATGTCAAAATTACGTACTCCAAGGTATAACTACGTAATACACCTTTCCACCAGTGATCTACAGCTATAGTCCATGACGCATCTAAATCAAAGCTTGTGCTTGATAGTCTTATTAGGCTCCACACTTGCTTTCTTCCTATCCATACACCCCTGTTTCTGCACGTATGATGTTATCCACTAGTACAATTCTATTGAAAAGAAGATGAAGAACATATCATACAAGCAAGAATAAAGGTTGTCCTCCACCCACTTGTGCACATTAAATTCAGATCCAGTGTTGTTGATTATGCTAAAATGTAATTTAATAGCCTAATATAATGAAAGTTTACAATAAATAAATGAATATTGAAATACTAATATAATACCAAAGAAAACTAACCAAGAAAATATGAAACCCTAATGTGCAAAGAGGGTTAAAAGAGCCTTAGCTGATTCTCGAGAGGTTATTAGGCGTGTCGCAGTGGAGGCTAGCTAAACAAAGATGGAGGACCGTCACCAAAGAGCTTGGAAAATGCAGATCCGACAGATTTGACTGGACTGGGGCACCTAGAGAAGGTTAGGAGCGCTGTGGGTGCCATGGTTTGGATTCTAGGTGCCTTGGTCTACGTAGATGGTTAGAAAACCTCCTCTGAGGTGTCATAAGAGGTTTGTGCTTGTTCACCTTTTGTCGTGTGTATGTTGTTGAATTTTATCGAATGTCTCTGTAAATCTAGAATGAATGAATCACTGTAAAACCCCAAACAAAGCATCAAAACCTAAAAAGAAAGATGCAAATGAAGGGGTCGATTGTCCTCAGTTGCCAAAATGATGGACTTATCACTAAGCGATGCACTACATCTCAAACCCAATGTAGTTTTGTGTGTGTGTGGAATTGTGCCCTAGGTTGCTCTTATACGTGTCACACTTGAAGTAACAAACAAGTAGCTAGATGTAGAATGTAAATAATGTTTGCATGGAAACAATAGACTCCCCTCCTATGAAGTGTGATGCAGATGAACCAACATGTGTCCCTTATGATAGAGCTAGATGAGATGAAAATGGAATTATAGATGCCTTTGGTGGATGCAACTATAGATGGAGATATTGGATTCTTAGTGCTTGGTCCCTTATTATGATCACATAACTTTATATTTTGTGATTCCTTCACTCGAATTATATAATCAACCCCAGAAAAGATAGACTACCAAAAAGATAAAATGCTCAAACGACTAGAAAGGACCCAAAAAGTGTGACCAAAGTACAAAGAGGACAAGGACGCCCAGAGGGGATGGGACACCTAATGCTAGCATCCTGGCTGGGTGCTAGTGTCTAGAATGACAAATGCCGAAAGGTGAAAAGATAGATTGAGCAAGTAAGAGTGCAAGACTGAAAATAGAAGCATAAAACAAATAAAGGTGGCCAAAGACATGGGTTAATTATTACTTTTCTTACTTATGAACCATATGAATAATAGTATGCAATAGAGACTAGATAATTACCTAAAGGGTGTGATTTTGTGTCTACAGTTGTATCTCTAAGCAAACACGCTCTAGCAATCATGTACCCAAAGCTCAATATTCTCCAAGGAAAATTGAAACGTCATGTGTATGCCACATCTTGAAAGTAGAATGAAAAGAGGTCCCATCAACAAGACAAAAATGTAGTCTTATTTATCAAGCAATGCTTTGAGTTGGGCACGTTGACACTTCATTTGGACAAGGTCTAAATGCTCACTAGAAGCGCACGCAACCACCGGTCCCTCATTATTTACTCAAAAAGATGTGGTTAGAGCATTCATATCTATTACAACATGCATAAATGGAGATACACCATACAATATTGACAACACATATAATAAGGAAGTTATTTAACATAGATAATCAACAAAAGTATTTGAATTCCCATAATACCATGCTCATATCTAGTAATCTTGGCAACCCATACATAGTTATTCATTGTAAACACGATTCATTATATGAAATACTCACTGGTTACATCTATACTTCAACTACATCTATGCGTTGAACCTTGTGTGCATGCAAAACTCTCTATGGACGTTCTCTTACACATACATAAAAAAGGCTATCAAATACAAGAGTGCTACTCCTATTTATACACGATGGGGACTTTCCTTCACCATTTACATGCACTTTTCCTAATAATAACTATGTTAATTATAGCTTACATGTTTTTACAACTCTATTTTATCTTTAGTTCGAGCTATAAATAGCTCGACTTTATCATGCTTTTGTTAGTGTAGGATTTATTTTCCTTGCTTTATTTGTATTATCTTACTCAAGATATTCCACCTCACTTAGAGTTTCCCTACACTTACAGGATATGGTTGCTTAGGGTGTACACTTGACTACACTATTCTAGGTGTTGCTTACCACTTGACTTCACTATTCTAGGTGTGAGTCACCACTTGACTACACCATTCTAGTTGTTGGTTACCACTATTCTAGGTGGAGATTTCCATGATTCTAAGAGGAGGTTACACATTCACCTCCTATATGTACATCTATTACATTATTCTATTTGATCATATTGAGTTAGAGCTATTTCGTGTTATTGAAATTATCTCTCTTGTATTTTCGTAATTTGTAGTCTTGTATGCTTGCATTGTTTTGTCTTGGAACAATTCACGTCTCGTATAATTCACTTGTGCCTTCTTTGAACCAGTAGATCCAGAGTGCTTCTTGATATGGTGTCAGAGCCTTGTTGGTATTGAGCTTGTCTAGTTAATATTCTACAAATTTATTTTCATTTGAGATCAATATTTGCAAGTATTTTGGTGTTATTTGGTGTTGGTTTTGCCTTGTTTCTGGGTATATATTTTTTTAGGATTTTGAGGTTTAAATGCCCACATAGTGCATATACAATTTTGGAGATTACTTTTCTATAGGCCAATCATTATTACAAGATCCCTAGAAGATTTATCCAGATCTAGGCAATTTTAGACCTGTGAAGGGCATTTTCACATGTGGTAGTGCTTTGCATGCTTGGTTAGACTTGCAAAGGCCATTTTTTCTGATCCAGAGGAATTTTCAGACCTACAACAAAGTTTCTAACAACCCATACACGCATAGAAGATCCAACTTGAGTCACTATTTTTTTAGTCTCACGGCGAGTTGCTAGTGCTACACTCAAATCTGTGGAAATTTAAGAGCCGCAGTGTATAAATGTGGTTGTAGCTTGTGTAGAGTCAACAAAAAAAAAATCCTGCGATCCTCGACGTATTTTGGCCTTTGGCTACGCCCAGCACATGCGAATCAAAGGTGCTTAAACTTGGGTTCATCATACCCTCCTCCTTTTGCTAAAACTATTTTTAGTAAAAAAGTGCATTTCAAGTTCATTTAAAATAGGGCTTATTCACGGGAAATAGTTATTGTAAAACTTTTGATTGGTAGCTCGATATTGAGTGCCTTGTTTTTGCAAAAGTTAAATCTTTTTATTTCCCAAAGCATTTGACCTATTTATTTTGTAAAACGCACTAAGTTATAAAGTGCCAAATTGTGGGGGCTTCTTGATATAGTTTCTAGGGGGTGTACAATGTGTTTCCTCTCTTGTTTGGAACTTCTTTCTTTCCACACATTTCTTTGGTTTCTACAACAACTACCACAACTTCTCTTTCTGCAATCATGGATCTAAGTACAATTAACCCACTTACACCTTTTAACTACTATGAATGGAAATAAAAAATTCTCATTACAATCAGGACTAAAGGGTTGTACCATATCACAATGGGGTTAGAACCTGAGCCTAGTGTAGCTGCAGATAAAGTTAAGTGGTATAATAAGTGTGATGAAGCATTTGGTATTTTGTGTCTTTCAGTGTCTCCTGAACTCCTTTTTCACATAGAGTCAGCCAAATCTCCCAACGAGGTGTGGAAAACCTTAGAAAAATTATTTGGAAAAGTTGAGATTATGAGGGATCATGAGCTAGAAATAGAACTTATCAGCTTAAGTCCTAGCAACTTTGACACCTTAGAAGATTTCCTTACCAAGATCAAGTCCTTCCAATTACAATTAAAAGAATGTGGAACAGAAAATAAGGATAAACAACTTGTTCTTTCTATAGGGAGCGATGGCAAAAGGGAAGATGTGGACCAGAACGGTCATTTTTTTCAAAACTCGGCCTTTGTAACGGTCGGTCGGCCTCACCTCCCCGTGATGTTGTGTTGGTGCCCCTTACGGGCTAGGGCTTGTCGAAGCCTTGCGAAGCATCTAGGTCCCTGCACGACCCGCTTGGGCAATGCGCTTGAAGGTAAAGGCAAAAACATTCCTGGTCAGAAATGCCTTCCCCCGGACTTGACTGACTTCGTCTCCATGTCTCTGGAGGATTCAGAAGACCTAGCCACCCAAACAAACCTTCTCGTAAATAGAGTAATCTTTGCAAAATTTGTAGGACAACTACGGCCGACGGTGGAGGTATTCAAAGCGGTGTGAGGTGCGGTGGGGTAATGTACCTGAGTATCCACTTCTTGGAAAGAGGTTTTTTTCTGGTTATCTTTCGCAGTGCCACTCAAAAGAATGATACCATGGTGAGAAAATACTTTCTTCTAGCGGACTCAGGCCTGGAGATTCACGAATGGGAGACTCATTTCGACCCGGCTAGAGCGGAAATGAAAGGACTTCAAGTTTGGGTAAGGCTCTATTCGCTGACCAATGAGTTTTGGTCTGCCCCCATTCTCAACAAATTTTTCTTCAATCTGGGACACGTTGTCCGCATCAACCCTGTCACTTTGGAAGGTACCCTTTCATCACTTGCTAGGATTTATATTTCTATCGATTATAAACAAAATCTAAAGATATTATAGTCATTTCCACCCCGATGGGATCCGGGAGCGAAGGTTGAATATGAAGGCATCTCCAACAACTGCTTTAAATGCAAAAAACCTGGCCATTTCCAAAAATCCTGCAAAAATCCCCCTGCTGGGAAAAATGGAATGGAGGAAGAAATCCTCTCCCCTTCCTACTTCCACTCCCTCCGTTCCCTCCCCTTTAAATAAGACACAACCCTCAGGCGAGGATATTAATGACTCCACCCCTGTTTTGAGTCCATGACATTGGATCCGAGTACCATTTCTTTGGTTAAAGAAACGGCCGCAGTGGTAAAGGACTCAACAAGGATTTTATCCCTATTTCACGAAGGTATTTCTCTCACCTGGGAGGGAATGCCGTTTCTTTGGAAAAATGGGTGAACGAGAAGGATGAACTAATCCAGTCTAACGATGGTGACTCCAGTGGTTCTCTGGAGATTGTCCCTGAGGATCAATCTTTAGATAACATGCAGATGTGCCCGATTCTTGACACCAGCACTTCTAAATATGGATCTAGGGCTGAAAGGCATACAGGGTCATCCATCCAAGAGTAAAATTTCCCTAAAAGAGATTGCAACAGGGAAGCAACTGCAACTCTGTTCCTTTTTTCCCTCTATGAGTAGGAGAGGCGAGTCCTCTCTGAAGCTCAAATGATTCTCTTTTCATGGAATGTTAGGGGCCTAAACACCCTAACAAATAGCATATATTAAGATGTTATGCTACCGATGCTACCACTGATCTATGCCTTATTCAGGAAACTAAGATGTCTTTGGAAGGTTGCAAGAATGGATGGTTTCAAAATGGAAAGGTTGGGAAGGATGCTTTTCAGATTCACTTAGTGCCTCGAGAGGCCTAGGTATTATGTGGAAATCCAGTTGCTGTAATCTTGAACCTCTCCTCATTGATTCAAATTTCATTTGGTGTAAGGTTTTTATCAAACATTCTGATGAGTCCTTCTTCTTATGCAATGTTTATGGTCCTTCTAATCCACTCAGAAAAAGAGATCTTTGGTCTAAACTTCATTTGGTCCTTGATTCAGTTGCCAATTCCAAGATTGTAGTTACAGGCAATTTCAATGCAACTCTTTCAAACCTTGATAAATGAGGAGGTATTCAATGGTAGCCACGTTCTCAAGTGGACTTCACCTCCTTTGTGTCTTCCACCAATTTGGTAGACGTGGAGCCAAGTTTGGGATGGTTTACATGGAATAATCGAGAGGCCAGGGTTTAGCTCAATGACAGTGCATCTTGATAGATTTCTTGTCTCTGAAATCTGGTTGCAGAACAATTTTCTTCTCAAATGCTTTGTTCTTCCCCTCTCAGCTCCGATCATTTCCCAATTTCTCTCAACATTTCCTTTGATCTTCCCCCTCACCACTCGCCTTTCAAATTTGAAAACATGTGGTTGCAGGATCCTTCACTCAGGCCCCTAATTAAATCCTAGTGGGACTCCTTCAAAGTCAAAGGGACCTAGATGTTCAAACTCTCCAAAAAGTTATCTTTACTGAAAGATAATTTACGTAGTTGGAATATCTCCTGCTTTAAAAACATCTTTCTTGAAAAACTAAGAGTCGAGAAGGAGCTTTGAACTCTGAATGAATCCATTCTCTCTCAAGGGATGCTTCAGGTTGATTTCCTCAAAGAAAAATTGCTTCTCAGGGAACTTGGAGATCTTCTTCTTAAAGAGGAAATTCATTGGCGACAAAAATCCAGGGAAGTCTGGTTGGCCGACAGTGATAAAAATACTAAGTTCTTTCATGCTTCAGTCAAAGCCAGAAGAAATTTCAATTACATTTCATCCCTCTAGCTGGATGATAATTTTGTGGCGTCCACTCAATCCCAGATCAAATCTGAAGTAGTGTCTTTCTTCCATAAGCTTTTGAATGGTGACTCGGCCACCCCTCTTTGCGATCAGTCTTCATTCTTTAATCAAATCCCGCCTCGGTAACTACTGCTGATAACGACATGCTTCTTTCCCCATTTACCAAGGAGGAGGTTCGAAAAATTGTTTTCTCAATGAAGAGAGACAAAGCACCTGGTCCTAATGGTTTCCCTGCCTCTTTCTTTCAGGACTTTGGGATGTCATTGGGAATACAATTTGGAATACTATGGAGGAATCACGGCACATGGGCAAGCTTTTAGGTGCTCTCAATCACACTCTCATTTGCATGTTCCCCAAAAAATTCCCAGCTGAGTCTTTGGATGAATTTAGACTGATTTCCCTTTGTAATACGTCATATAAAATAATCTTGAAAGCTATTACAAATAGAATGAGTCCTCTCTTGTCTAAATTGGTGGCTCATGAACAAAGCGGTTTCATTCCTGGGAGGTCTATTTCAGATGGGATCATCATCTCCCATGAACTGATTCACACTCTTCACTCCTCTTCTCGAGCTGGCATGATGTTGAAACTAGACTTTAGCAAAGCCTATGACTACATCAACTGGAGATTCCTCATTAAGTCTCTTCAAGCCATGGGTTTCTGTTGGAAATTTTGTAATTGGATTTTCAACTGCATTGCCACCCCTCGATTCTCAGTCCTAGTAAACGGTTTGGCTGAAGGCTTCTTCTACAGCAGTAGGGGATTGAGACAAGGTGATCCCCTCTCTTCTTTTCTCTTTATTTTGGTCAGTTGAGGCTCTTAGTCGAAGCATCAAATCTATATTATTGGATGGATCCCTAAAAGGTATTCAAATTACCTCCAATCTTCCTGCCCTCACACACCAACAATTTGCGGATGACACCTTCCTTTTTGGTCAAGGATCCATTCTTGAAGCAAGGTGCTTCTCTTCTATTCTAGATTCTTATTCTTCAAAGAGCGGGAAAAGTTATTAAATTTCATAAATCTATCATTTTCTTCTTTAATGTTGCCCCAAGATTGCAATGCAGAATCAAAGCAATTCTTGGCTTCACTGTGGGTGTTCTCCCCCACAAATATTTGGGTATCCCACTTTTTCATGGGAATGGTAAAGCGCTTCTTTGGGGTGGGCTTATAAACTCCATTTCTTCTAGATTACTCTCATGGAAAGGAAAATGGCTATCCCTGGTGGGATGAGCCCTATTGATAAATTCAGTTCTCCTGGCCATTCCGATATACATGATGTCTGTCATGCAGATCCCTAAATCTATTCTGCTCAAAATTGAAAGGATTGTCAGATCCTTCTTATGGCAAGGGAACAATGAAGAGCACAAATTTCACCTTGCAAATTGGGATATGGTCAAATTACCTAAACGCCTTGGTGGGTTGGGAATTCTGGATCTTGCTCTTTAGAATTCAGCCCTCGGAGCAAAACTTGTCTGGAACTTCATCTCAGACGCCAAATGGCTCACATTCTAAGTTCTTTCCCACAAGTATCTTGGGAGGGGTCACCCCGAGCTATTGTTATCTAGCACTGAGCTCCCCAAAGGATCTCATAGCTGGAATTTCTTCTGCAAGTCCAAACCCCTGATTGCAGAGTCAGTCTCTTTGAACATCATTAACGGTCAGCTCACCACCTTCTGGGAGGAGAGTTAGTGCTACGCCCTTAACCTATTGCTTGTATTAGGATATGAGTAGCTGACTTGTGGCTTACCATATCATTTATACTTTCTCATGCTTAATAGGTCAGCCTTGGTGATGGCCATAGCATATGAATAGTATATATAGGGGATTATAGGTAGTATTTCATTATCATTTGAGCATTTGAGTCTTATTATATGGTTTGGAGGTTGCCCCCTCGAAGTGGCGAAGCTATTCTAATTGCATATTGAGATCATTATTTTGAAATATTGTGTTATTTGGTGTTATATTGTTTCTCTTAATCTGAATTATACAAGTAATTTCATTACAAGTGGTATCAGAGCTGCGATCTGGGCCGAAATTAGGGCAAAACCCTAATTTTTTGTTTCCACCACATATTGCGAACCAAAGTGAATTGGTGGGAGATATTTTTACCAGAGTTGTAAAGAATTTCAAGTAAGGTTCCCTAAAAATTTTAGACTTTTTTATTTAGTTTGCAAAAGTTATTACAAATTTATGTTTTTCATAAAATCACTCCCTAGGGTGCAAATTGTGGAAAATTTTCAAGTTCTTTACATTTTCGGAAAGCTCTCAAAAAAATAGTATTAGTATCTTCTTTATGTTTTTTCCTGTTCAGCTAAAATTGTATCAAAACCCTAAACCCTAAGATTTGACATCATGGCGGGGCCTTCCACAAGAGCAAAAAAGAATCCGGTTACTCGGGTAAAACCCCAGATAAAGATGGGGTAGTGATTGAAGAGATGGAGTCAAAAGGGGTAAATACAGATTCCTCAGCACTAGGGTTTACCTCAGTTGATCATAAGGTGAGCCAACTTGAGTATGAGTTGTGAAATGTACAATCTGAGATGGCCTCTAAAGGAGACATAGCCCAAATCAATCATCGATTGGATGATATCATGCAACATGTAAAGGGTAACCAATATGGCCCAAATCCAGCCCATATCAACCAAGGAGGACCTTCAGTTCAAAATCATGGAAAACTAATCATATTGGATCACTTTTCCAGTCCCATCTAGAATCAAACTTATTCGTAACCACGGAACATGATGCCGAAAGTGGATATGCACAAATTTGATGGTAAGGATCCCCTGAATTGGATAAATCAAATGGAGAACTTCTTTGAGTTACATCAAACACCATTAGGACAAAAGGTGACATTGGCATCCCTATATCTTGAACCCGACCAATTTGTTTGGTATCGTTGGTTATGTGCTCAGAGGCAGAAGAATGGTCTAGGTGTCACTTGGATAGTTTTTACCAAGGAGTTGCAATTGCACTATAGTTCAGTGTTTCAGAGAACTACTTTAGTCAATTAGCAAAGTTATGGAAAATAGGATCAGTCAAAGATTATGTGCATCAATTCCAAAACCTATCCTTAAGGGTGGAGAATATTCCAGAAGAGAATCTGAATGACTTGTTTCTTGGGGGTCTTAAGGACCACATTGAGCATGAGGTATGGATGTTTAATCCAATCAAGCTTTCTGATTCTATTATCATGGCACGTCGTGCAGAGGAAAAAGTTCTTTGTAGTAGGAGGCCACCTTTCATTAACACCAGAGACCGTAGTATCTCTTCCCCTTCATTTACTAGGCCAATTAGAATGACTCCTCAACAAATGGAAGAAAAGATAGCAAAAGTATTATGTTTTAACTGTGATAGAAAATATGGACCGGGACATAAATGTGCTGAGAAGAAGTTGTTCTATATTAACGGAGATAATGAGGATGATGAGGAAGCTGAAATTATAGGAGAGGCTGAGGAACCAGTAGAAGATGAAGTAAAGGATCACCAACCTACAATTTATTGCCATGCATTGTCAAGTATTAGTACTCCTCAAACACTCAAGGTTATTGGCTATCTCAAAAAATAGAAGGTGACAGTGTTGATTGACTTGGGAGTACTCATAACTTCATAAATAGTAAGTTAGCTACCCGCCTCAATTGTTTTATTTACCCAACTCCATAAATGCAAGTTATGATTGCGGATGGTGGGACAATCAAGTGCACAGGAAAGTACCATAGTATCAAGCTTTCCATGGGAGACTACATGTTAGATTCACCTATGTTTGTTCTTTCTATGGGAGGGATAGATATTGTTTTGGGGTCCAATGGCTCACAACCTTAGGTACTATAGAGATGAATTTCTAAGAATTGTTCATGTGATTTCATTCAGATGGAAGGACAATACAATTGAATGGGATGGTAGCTAAGTCTCCACAGATTATTAGCTCTCATCAGATGCAGAAGGTTCTCAGAAAAGGAGTGGATGGACTTTATAGCAAATTTATTTTCCATAAAAGTACAAAATACAAAGTCTTCAATACCACCCGATCTTCAGAAGATTGTGGATGCTCACTCATCTATTTTTGATGCAATTCCAAAGGGACTACCACTAGTTAGGGATCATGATCATGCCATTCAGTTGATTCCAAGGAGCCAAACACCTAACATCAAACCATACAGATACTGTATTCCCATAAAAGTGAGATCGAGAAAATGGTGGAGGAAATGTTGAAGGCAGGTATCATTAGGCATAGCCAGAGTGCATATTCTTCACCAGTGGTCATGGTATGTAAGAAGGATGAAACATGGAGGATGTGTCCAGATTACCGAGAACTCAACAAGTACACCATCAAAGATAAGTTTCCTATTCCAGTAATTGATGATTTACTTGATGAATTGCATGGTGCTATTTATTTCACAAAATTAGATCTTCGTTCGAGGTACCATCAAATTAGGATAAAAGAGGAAGATGTTCATAAAACGGCTTTCAGGACTCATGAGGGCCATTATGAGTTTTTGGTAATGCCTTTTGGTCTTACAAATGCGCCCTCAACCTTTCAAAGCTTGATGAACACTATTTTTAGGCCTTTTTAAGGAAATTTGTATTAGTTTTCTTTGATGACATATTGATTTACAGTAAGACATGGGAAGAACACTTACAACATGTAAATAACGTGTTGGAAGTTTTGGAGAAACATACTCTGTATGCAAAGCCATCCAAATGTTATTTTGGTGTACAAGAGGTAGAGTACTTGGGTCATATTGTATCCCATGAAGGCGTCAAAGTTGATCCTTAGAAGATCAAAGCTATGGTGGAATGGCCAAGGCCCAAAAATCTCAAAAATCTTCGTGGGTTCCTAGGACTAACATGGTACTACAGAAGATTTGTGCGGGGATATGGTAGAATAGCAACCCCACTCACTACATTGCTAAAGAAGGATGCCTTCCATTGGACAGAGATGTAGCCACTAAATCCTTTGAGCAGCTGAAGGAAGCCATGTGCAACACCCTAGTTTTGGCTACTCCTAACTTCTCAAAAACCTTCATTGTTGAATGTGATGCTTCAGGATCAGGATTAGGAGCAGTTCTAATGTAGGAAGGAAGACCAATTGCATTTTAGAGTCACCAATTCAAAGGAAAAGATCTACTCAAACACATGTCATGAGAAAGAAATGATGGCTATTCTTCATGCGAGTCAAGCGATGGAGGCCCTATCTCATGGGTAGAAACTTTAAGGTAAAACTGATCACGATAGTCTTAAATACTTTTTGGAGCAAAGGTTATCATCGAGGAACAACAAAAGTGGGTAGAAAAAATGTTGGGTTATGATTTTGAAATCAAATACAAAAAGGGTAAAGAAAATGTAGTAGGCGATGCGTTGTCGGAAGGGATATATGCATATGCCTTACTATGTGGAATGTCCATGTTGACGGCCGATTGGGTGGATGAAGCAAGATTGGAATGGAATCAAGATAAGGATACACAATCTCTAATACAGAATATCAAGCAAGGATCTATGACATCTAACAAATTTGAGTGGAAAGGTAATGCCCTATGGTACAAGGATAGGTTATACTTGAGTAAAGATTTTGAGTTGAAGCATAAGATTCTTGTAGAGCTACATGCCTCACCTGTTGGAGGACACTCTGGGTTTTTGAAGACATATCATAGAATAAAAAGAGAATTCTTTTGGGAAGGACTCAAGGGGGATGTACAAAATTTTGTATCAGAGTGTTTAGTGTGCCAATAGAACAAAGGGGAAACAATTAAGACACCAAGTCTGTTGCAACCCTTACCAATTCCTAGCCAAAGATGGGAGGAGGTCTCCATGGATTTCATCACCGGATTGCCTTGTTCAGAGGGTAAGAATGTTATTTTCGTGATTATGGATAGGCTCACAAAATATGCCCATTTTTGTGCCCTATCACATCCATTTGTAGCTAGTACAGTCGCAGCTATTTTTTGGAGACAGTTCAAAGGCTACATGGAACCCCAAAGATAATTGTAAGTGATCATGATCCTATTTTCACAAGTAATTTTTGGACGGAATTATTTTCATGTTTGGGTACTCAGCTAGCTCACAATTCATCTTATCATCCTCAAACTGATGGGCAAATAGAAGTGGTCAACAAATGCTTAGAGGGGTATTTACGTTGTTTTGTATCAGATAAGCAAGAAAGGTGGATTAAATGGCTACCACTGGCAGAATGGTGGTATAACACATCTTTTCATACCTCTTCTCAAATGACCCCATTTTTAGCATTATATGGTTACCATCCACCTTCTATCACTTCCTCCTTGAGGGTGCAAACTAAGGTCAGAGATGTTGAGGAACACATTCAACATCAACAACAGGTTTTGGCTAGTTTGAAGGAGAATTTAGCATTAGCACAAAACAGGATGAAACAACAAGCAGATCAACACCGTAGTGAAAGACATTTTGAAATTGGTGACTGGGTTTTTGTACGTCTCTAGCCTTACAAACAGATGTCCCTAAAGCAATAGAAAAAGGAAAACAAACTTGCTCCTAAATATTATGGCCCTTATCAGGTTCTACAGAAAATTGGTAGTGTTGCTTATAAACTAGAGTTGCCTCCATCTTCACACATACACCCAGTATTCCATGTTTCATGCCTGAAGAAGGTTATTGGACAGAAATTTGAAGCCCAGAAAAAGTTACCAAAACTTGACGAGGAAGGAAGAATCATTTTGGAGCTAGAGAAGATTCTGCAAACACGTACTAAGAGGCTGAGAACTAAAGACATTAAGGAATATCGATCAAGTGGAAGAATCGAGCATAGAAGACGCCACTAGGAGGATGAAGGTTTTCACTGGCAACATCCAGGATTATTCAACATTAAGGACAAAATTGGTTTGAAGGGAAGGGCATCTTACGCCCTTAACCTATTGCTTGTATTAGGATATGAGTAGCCGACTTATGGCTTACCATATCATTTTATTATAGCATTTATACTTTCTCATGCTTAATAGGTCAGCCTTGGTGATGGCCATAGCATATAAATAGTATATATAGGGGATTATAGGTAGTATTTCATTATCATTTAAACATTTGAGTCTTATTATATGGTTTGGAGGTTGCCCCCTCAAAGTGGCGAAGCTATTCTAATTACATATTGAGATCATTATTACGAAATATTGTGTTATTTAGTGTTCTATCGTTTCTCTTAATCAATTATACAAGTAATTTCATTACGGTTGGAACGGGTCCCCACCCCTTAATCTCACACCTGAACTCAACAGAGTAATGAATACGACCAAAATTACTTGGGGATCTATGGTTGCCGATTATGGCAGTCAGAATCCCGATGGCTCGTCGTCTTGGCTTTGGAAAGATATCTCCAATATTGGGGCTAATGCACAGGAATCCAATCTCTTCAAGGGTGCCATACAGGATAGAAATGCACACTTTCTTAATAATGATGATCGCATGATTTGGCTTGGGGATGCAACAGGATCCTTCTCCGTGAAAGTTGGCTATAATATTCTCATCTCACGGTTTGGCCAGGGTCTTCCCTGTTCCTACGGCTGTTGGCATCCTAGTATTTCTCCCAAGGTGGCAATTTTTGGCTAGTTGGTTATGAAAAAGAAAGTTCTGACTCAAGTTAGGTGGAGATCATGGGGTTATGTTGGTCCATCCAAGTGTGTGCTCTGTGGTGCCGCTGAGGAAGACCTTGATCATCTCTTTCTATTTTTCCCATTCGCGTCCAGTTGTTGGGGTTGGCTCCTTAGCAAATTAAATCTAGCTTGGGTCCCATGCAATAATATAGGAGAGACCCTTCTCTCTTGGCCGAGTTATAACAATAATAGCTCCCTCAGTTCTATTTGGTACATAGCCCCCTTCTTCCTCCTGTGGCATATTTGGTGGGAACGCAATCTTCGTCTCTTCAGGGAACAAACAGCCGAGTTTCACACTTTTCTCAACAAGATGGAAGTGGCCATCTCAGAGAAAGTCAGTGTTAATTGTTTATCACACTCCACTTTCTCCTCTAGGGATTTCGATATCATGAATTCATGGCCCCTCATAAAGCATCCTGGCCTCGGCTCTATTGTTAAAAAAGGTCTCACTTAAATTGAAAAATTAATTCATAGAAAAAGGGCAAGATGGTGACCCCCTCTGAAGGGTTCGTGGAAACTTAATTTTGACGGTGCTTCTAGAGGGAACCACTGGTAAATTAGGTGTAGGTTGTATTCTTAGGGATGAATTTGGAAATCTCATCAAGGTTGGTTCCTACCCTCTCAGAGATGGCTTGTGCAACGCTGCTGAAGCCCAAGCGCTACTAGAAGGGGTCAAGATGGCTGCCCAGTTAGGTTGTTCACATCTATTTATTGAAGGGGATTCCCAAATTATTATATGTGCAGTCTCTAGAGGCACATCCCCATCGTGGAAAATCAATACCTTTATCCCCAAATTCTATTTTGGTTGAACAAAATCGGCTCCTGGTACATTAAACATAATTACAGAGAAACAAACCAAGCGGCTGATTTTTTGGCAAACTATGCAATTGATCACCCCGCCGCCATTGTCACTTCAGGTACCGATAAATCTTGGCATGGTCTGTCAAGCTTTATCTCCCACGAGCGGGCCAGATTCGACTCGGTAGTTTGGATTAGGCCTCACGCGCGTGTAGCGCTCCATTTAAGGGAGAAGGATGCCGACTCTCTGTTATGTGTCTCTCGGTCTCTATTTCCATCTGCTTGTTCTCCAGTGTCTTACAATGGCATTTCTTGGGTTCCCTTTTGTTACCCTTCATAGCACGGTGCCAGACATTGCCTCAACTTTGGAGATTGATCGCTCCCGTCTGTCAGAAGTCTTCCAATATTCTTCGCACCAGGAAGTCGAAGCAATTGAGACTATTTTGGGAGACTCTTATCGTTTTCACTCTCGCAGGCGTGCACAAATGCAAACATCACTGCAGCCTTTGTCTCCTTCTCTTTGCTTTTGGAGGAGGATTTGGTCGTCATGGAATTCATTGCCAATTCTATTATTTATCCCACTCACTGTGCGGGCCTCCGTGATGAGCTGGCTGACTTCTCCCTGCCGGACCCACTCCTCTGGGTTGAGGAGGTCGATGATCTTGCAATCGGCTCAGGGCGTGGCATCAAGTGGATTTATGGCCAGTATAGGGACCTTCTCAACCATGCCCAAAGCGTCAGCACTCTGTTCACGATGGGAAGGCTCGATCATCGTCTTCTGCCTGAAGTGGATATCGAGGTCGTTGGCTTCCTGTTTATATCTGCAATCGATCATTGGAATGCTTTAAGGATAGGGCATGGACTGCGCATGAGCTCATCTGCGTGAGTCCAACCACCGAGTTGGTACCGGTTTTGGTTGATGCAGGGGATCCCGCGTTGTTCCTTTTTTTGCGTTGTTTTGGTTCCGTTTGGGTTACTGTTCTTAGCTTTCTCGCCACGTCGCTAGTTGTTACCCCTCCTTCACCTTTTTCTTCTTCTTCTTTCTCCATGTTTCCCCCCTTTCTTCCCTTCTTCCTCTCCTTCCTCTTGTAATGTTGGGGTCCATCCCCCGGTTCATAGCTCCGGTCAAAATCGTTTAAACATAAAAAAACAACTTGTTCTTTCAGTGCTTGCCAAACTAGGTCCTGACTACTTCGTCTTTGTTTCTACATTTTATGCTACCAAGAGAGCTCTTGCAGCCACATGGTCTATGCCATCATTAGATGACTCCATTGTTGATTTGACTAAGGGCAAGATAAGCTAATTCAAATGGGTACCTGAAGTCATCCAAACCTCAAGCTCTCATTGCCAAGAATGGAAAATAGAAAGCCTCATTAGACGGATTATAAACAGAGTAACAAAGATCAAGAAAGAAAGAAAGATCAACATTCTTCCACATCTACACTAAACTCTGAAACTTCCTCTTCTAGTGATAAGTCCAAGAAAGAAAGGATTAAATGTGGGTATTGTAAAGGAAGACATGATGAAAGTAAATGTTTGAAGAAGCAAATTGACCACCTCATAAGTCTTCTTGAGAAGAACAAGATAGGTGAACCTGAGTCTTCCAAACAGTCTTCATCAACCAATGAATCCTCCAATACAAATACCAATGGAAAAGGGAAAGAGAAAGAATCAGAAAGGAGAAAAAAGGGAGATCCCTAGTTGTAGTTGTACCACCACCTCCTACATGGGTTATTGATTTTGGTGCTTCACATCACATGGCTTCTTCACACGTGGATTTCACTTCATTTGAGCCATGTGACATGTTTACTATACGATTGGGTGACAACAGTTCTTTACAGAGTTTTTAGGAGAGGGTCTGTTGTAGTGGATGGAGGAACATTCAATAATGTTCTTAGTATTCTTTCACTATCAACTAATCTCTTATCAGTCTACTAGATTACTCACCTTAGTCAAGGCATGCAAGTTGAGTTCACTCCAGATTTAGTCTGTGTCAAAGAGCTACACATTGACACTATCATTACAATGGGTGTAGTCGATCATTAAACTCAACTATATTCCTTCTCTCACTTTATTCCTCCTTCAAATTCTTCACCAAATCCACCTGTACTTGATGGCACTTTTGAGCTTGAGCACATTTCTGATGAGAACTTCTCTTCTAACACAAATGACTACAGTAGTGATGAGGACCCAACTCCGCCATCTCCTTGTCACCTTCCATTATTAGAGGAGTTATCTCTTGATCCACCTACTTCTGGTCCACCTTAGACTTTTTAGGGAGCAAGCATCTTGATTCAAGATTCATCAGACATCAGGCAGTCTTCTACTTAGTTACAAGACCCTCCACATTATTTCTTTGTTTCTACATTAGATATATCATCCCATCTTGGAGTAGTTGGTTCTTCTTTCGTGTATGAGGAGCATAGTTCCTTGGATAGGAACAACACCTTGGTTAGAGATCCATCAGACACTTGGCAACTGCCTTCACTTTTCCACGGTGATTAACTCTTCATTGCATTTTTTTCGAGCCACAATCACTCCAAGAGGTTGCTTTGTAGGATACTGGATGGCTACAGGAAGCTGAAGCTTCGAGTGGGGCTTCCTAGTCTTACCTTTTCTTCTTTATCTCTCTTTTGGGGTGTTTCTTCGATAGCTTTAATCCTATAATTAAACCTTCTTCAGGCATCGTCTTTATCCTTGTATTTGCATGTGTTTTTCTATTTTTGGACCTTGTTTGAGCTTCACGCCATCTTTTGATTTCTTCCTATTTTTAGCCTTTACTAGAAAATGACTAAGTCCACGAATCCATGTACATGCGCTAACCTATTCTCCGTGTGTCGCACGCGACCTCATGCATTGTCCTGTCTTTTCTCCTTGCTCCCGTGCACATTATTTTGCACATCCCTCTACTCCTTAGCCACTTTATTGTTCTCTCTTATGTGTATTCCTACGCGCATCTCGACTTCTGCGCATGGTTATCACTTAGCCATTTCCTTCGACCAACATAGGGTGGTTGAGGTTTGACCCACCCCAAACACCATTAGTTTTGCTCAAAATTTATCTTTTAAGGATAATTTTCAAGGTGAGGGGGGTAGATTTCTCATAGGAGTATATTTTCCTATTAGGAAATTTAATTTGTAAGGGAGAATACATTTTCATATTAAAAGAAAATTTTGTAAAGATATTTTTTTTTAGAAAGGGGGAAAAGATATAATTCATTTATGAAAAATTCTAAAGATGATCAAATTGTAATTGGATGTAATTTCGGTTGCAAATGGCATCCAAGAGTTATTTATTTTGAGAGGTGGCAAATATGAAATAAGGGAACCTCAACAACTCGAGACGATGAAGGTAACAAACGATGTTCCTCACCCCACATTAGCACTAATGAGGGAAATGTTGGGAATAGTCCTCACATGTAAGTGTAGTGTTTCAATTAGAAAATATTGGGTAGAGTAAAATGTAAGTGATAGTTATGTGAATTTGTTATAATATAATGTAAGTTGTTTAAACAACTTACATAAATAAGAGAATGGGTTGTCCTCACATAATATATTGGAATACCCATTTAGTGGAGTGGTTATATGAGTATGAAAATGACTCCTTTATATGTATAATGTTTATATTGTAGAAATATGTTGAATGAATTCTTATTGAGGTTTTCTCTTCCGGATATGGGATAAAACTCACAATTAAGACCTTATTATTGAGCAAAACAATACATAATGGGTAGGAAGATTGATAATGGAGGACACAAAAAGGGTCATAAGAGTCCAATGAAAAAGAGTCAAATACATACACTCGGAGTTATTGGGGACCAAGCGTACATGTACAATTGTGGGGTGGCGAGGGGGATGGGGCGAGAGGCAAAACAATGATGTATAAGTTTGAGTCCCAAAATTGTACATTATGTGGGTGTAACATCCCCATTTTAAGATACTAGAACAAAATAAAAATAAAAATTATACAATGATTTCTCATTACGAATTATGTAATTCAAAACACACGTTCAAGTTTTAATAATTGTTCTCTATCCAATTAATCTAATTGGATCACACAATTTCTTTTTAAAACCAATGTTCTCTATTCACATATTTACAATATGGAACACACATTCAATGCCATTCAATCATATAAAAGATACCATATCTTTCTTTGTAAATGACTCGAAGAACTATCGATCTCCCATTTTATGGCTTGGAGTTTCGGCGATCTCTCATTTCATGATTCGGCGACTTACCGATCCTTCATGATAATCCATGCATTGTATACTAAGTATACGGGGTTCTCTTACCGCTTTAGGTTATCGAAGTGATCCATTTAAGAGGCCTATCGAATATACATTATTGATATTCATATGATATACGCTTCTTAAACTAGGTGATTAGGACAACGCAACCAGCAACTTGCGATACTTTGGCCAAAGATTTTCACATGCTTTACATGATCATATTCCCAAATGTTATACACATCAATGGAATACGTCCTTCACCTCACTTCGTCTGTTATCTAGAATGGTCTTTCTTGATCTCTGTCAGACCTTCCGTCCAAGGTCAAGCTCTAACCCCAACTAGCAATATGAACGAGTATAGGAAGGCCCGCATGGTAACTAAAGGTACACAGACATATTGTGTCGTCCCTAGGCGACTACGTGTGTCTAGTTACCTTTAGCCCTCCGAGTCACTCCGTATACGCGATCACATTCCTATCCTCATCTAAGTAACTTAGTCCCAGCTTATGTAAACTTGATGATTCGATTCGGGAGGGCATTGTAACATGTCAGCTACAACATTGTGTCGTCATGAAGGCCCCGCCTTCATGAAGACACCATATTGCAGCTGACGTGTGTCAAGGTCCTACGGAATCCTCTCATCAAAGAATACACATCCAACTTGAGTGTGATTGGATTTAATCTTAAATATTTAAGATCAATTTTCAGCAACCGTGTTGATCCTTTAACCTCATTGTTCGTTACAGTTGTATATAGCTAAGAGAGACTCAATTTGTCTTATAGCTTAATATACGTTTACTCCTCCATACCGAAGGATTGCATATTTCCATCTTGGTTCTTTACTACAAGCTTCGGACTAACAGTCCACTACAGCTGAACGTAATAAGTTCAACCTATTAAACTTAACCAAGTTTTATCCACAACTGTATTTAAATTCAGAATTCCATCTTATTAGACATCATTTATACGAGGTCTATTCTAAAAGAAGGTATTCAATTATTCTCCTTAACCTTACTTCAGTTAAGGTTTGTTACGAATAGATATGTTTCCTCATATCTAATATCCTCTGAATTTAAACACTACGAGGATATTAACGAAGTCCGAATACAAGGTTCAACTACTCCTTTTGTTATTTGATATTCCTTAGCTTATAAACTAATCCGAATATCATTCAATTAAGAGTTCATATTCATTTAAACCCCTTTTCAATGTCAATTTAAAATTCATATTAACCCAAGTATGAACTAATTGCACATTCCAACTTAAAAGTTGTATTCAAGTAAAGAATAGATATTATGTCCTTTTAAAATCTATCCACTATCATTTGAATAATTCCAAATCAATGAATAATATGATATTCTCAATCTTATTCAAACAGTTTCAAAGTGTTACAGTCATTAAAATATCACACCTTTCCTTGTATTCAATCCATAAGATTTATAATCTATACAATTACTATTATCCAAAATTCACCCCCCGGGGTTAATTTGATAACATGCATCAGAATTCTCAAGTCCCAGGCAAATGGATTCATTCAGGGCAAAAATCATGTTTCTAGGGTCCCCTCAGATTTTTTCTAACTCCCCTAGCCGAAGAAGGAAAGAGCAAGCTCTGAGGAAAGGTGAAAAAAGCGGCAAAAACAAGCTTGGGACAGGAAAAATCGTGAAAATTGGCTAAGTCCTAGTCCTCGCAAAAGTTGGAACAGTCGGGACATCGAGGCGCGGATCGACTGAAAAGCCTCCAGGCGGCCCGCGAAGCAAAGGGACATCGGGACACGTAGGACGCGGAAAGCCGGTTCGGCCGAAGGAGAAGAAAATCAACTAACTGCTCTGGGACATTTGGGACATGAAGACGCGAAGGGCGCGAACCACTGGTTCGGCCGAAAAGGAGAACTTTCGCACTAAGCATTTGGGACATCTGGGCCGCGAGGACGTGAAGGACGTGAAAAGGCGAAGCGGCCGAGAGCAAAGGAAGCCCATTTCGGGCGGTTCGGAAGAATTTGTCCCAGATAGTCCGGGACAGTTGGAACAAATGGACGCGAAGGACACGAACCGGCCGGTTCGGCCGAAATGGGGAACTTCAGCCTTTGGGACGGCTTGGGACAACGAACGCATGGGATGTAGATAGCCGAAGGAGTCGAAAGCCAATCAAGCAACGCCACGTGTCATCGGCCGAATGAGGGACAAGGAAGCCCATTTCGGGCGGATCGGGAGTTTTTGTCCCAAACAGTTTGGGACATCCGAGACATAAAGACGCGAAGGGCACAAAAAGCCGGCAGACCCACGGACCAATCAAATCACGACACGTGTCACAAGGGAGAAAGTCCAAAAGTCAAAGGGCGAGGTTTCAAGCACTGACCCAAACCAATGAAATAGTGCCACGTGTCCAAGTTTAAGGGCCCATAAGGAAATTTAAAAGGAAAGCCCACGGAAAGGTGGAGGAGAGAGAATTGCTCAGCGAATCAGAGCCTGCCACGTGTCATCCAAGTGGCAGAGCACGGGGAAAGTTCAAATATTTTTCCCGCCGACCTGTTTTTTCCTGTTTTTGCCCTAAATCTTCAGATCGCCATAACTTTCGATCCAGAGCTCAGATTTTCACATTTTTATATCAATGGAAAGCTGGTGAAATTCTCTGCACGATTCGGGGTCAATCTGGCATTTTGGTTCAGTTTGGAGAGAGAAAATTGAGAAACACCTCTGGCATGAAATAATGGATAGAAGTAATGCTTCAACAACCAACTTTAATGCGGCGAGCAGATTCGCGCTTGTTAAACAACCGCCGTTTGCGAGGATCCGTCACTTCTGCCATGATGAGATGATTTTAAATGCGACCTAGAAGTGGTTGGGGCAGATTCTGGATTTCCTCTCTTTTCCCTCTCTCATTCTTTCTATATATTATAAAGAGGGGCTTCTTAAAAAAGGTCGAACATTTTCTGTTTTGCTCCTCCCTTCTTCTCCTATCAGGCGAATTTGTGGAGTTCGAACCTCCCATTTGAAACTGTAATACGACTCTGCCTCTTGGCATTCTATAGTGTATTGTATCAATCTTTGGAGCAAGTAATACATGTCTGTGGATGATTCTCAACCCTCTCTGTGTTCATTTTGCATCCTCCTGGTCTTTCACTGCAAGTTTTGTTATCTGTGCATGATCTTATATCACATTTGAATGGTCTGTGTTTACTGGCAAGATAGGTGTTCTTCATTCCTCGGTGCATCACCTCTATTAGCTTAGATTTATTTTTATGCATCTTCTTACCCTGTCTCCTTGGTAGATTAGATTAGGTTTCGAGCAAACCCTCTGCATATTTCGTGTGCATCTAAACAGAGGAATAGGAACCAACCTTCTCTGGAGAATCCTTTCTCACTTTTTCAAGTCCCACACTTGGAGAAAGGATTCAATGTTATGCAATCACACTGGATGATAGTATGGTCAACCTAGAAACGACCGACATCCGGTGTCTTTGTGATTTTGCACTAACGGTTTTGCACGCCGAGTGGGACTTAGAGGTCTCATTTTTATTTGCAGCAAAGTTGATGTGCATCTGCTGCAATTTTCTTGCTTAAAAGAGCTATTATTTGCATATCTGCGGCGACTCAAGGGGAATAATCAAGCTGTTTTGAGCGGTGCAAGCCTGAAAACTCATGAGAAGAATCACCACAAGGTCAAGAGTTGGAGAAGAAGAAGTGTTGTTTGAATACCGCAATTATCTTCGAGAAGAAGGCAAAGAGGAAGAAGGCTTGAGAGGTCTCCATCTCCACCAAACATAACTCTCTCAACTCCTCCACACGATATGCCTTTCATTCGAGTATACTGAGGGTTTTAAGACCAATTAGAATGGCTCGAGAACAACCCCTAAGTCAACTTCACAGCAGCACCCACTTGCTCTCAACGCACAACATCCGGTCCCTATTGCAGCCTTGAAGAACATTCCTACTACTTCACTTTGGAGAAAATCGGACTACTCCAGTGATCATGTTAAAGATATTGCTAACCTTTGTGCAATCCATGAAATCAATGAAATGCAAGTGGTGTCAGTTATTGGCATCTTCCTTCAAGGGTAAAGCATTACAATGGTTTAGGAGCCTTGGAGTGGTTCTATCACAAATTGGAATCATTTGTGTATAGCACTTCACGAGCAATTTGGAGAGAAGGAGACAACTTGTCTCTTTTGGAGCGGTGACAACCATCAAGAGAGCTCCCAATGAGCGGTGACCGATTTCAACTTGATTTCAAAAGACTTGGGAGAGAATTCCGGTGGCGGTCGGGGGCAGCAATAGAGAAGGTGCTTTTCTCTACTATCTCAAAGCTTTAAATTCGATATTTCTATGTTGATTCAATCCATGGGAGGCATAACTATCCCTATGGCTTATAAGCATTGCCATTAGGGCTGAAAATTGTTTAATCAAGTGGCAAACTTGCCCCTAGACCTCCCATGCCATTGTTTCCAAGTTTAGAGAGTCCAAACACTAGTCCACCTAATTTGGTTCCTTCTCCCACTCCTAGAAATCGAGTTCAAATGAAGCTTCCACTTCATCTCCAAGTGCCCCAAATGAGCTTCAAGAGGTCATGAAGCAATTGCAAAACCTAGGCAATGAGCTGGTTACTCTCAAAAGGCAACAAGCCCAAAGTTTTAGACCTTCTTATCAACCCCAAGCTCAACCTAATAGGCAGCCATACCAACCACAAAGGCCCCCTAATCCAGTTGCAAACATGAATCAAACAAGGCCTCCTGCCAATAGACCATTCC
Organism: Taxus wallichiana var. yunnanensis; assembly: GCA_018340775.1. Taxonomy (NCBI): domain Eukaryota; kingdom Viridiplantae; phylum Streptophyta; class Pinopsida; order Cupressales; family Taxaceae; genus Taxus; species Taxus wallichiana. Next base: position 634,953,693 of record CM031235.1, read on the forward strand.
AACCCTATAATGAAAATGCCATATCTACCTCTAAGGCATTAGTGCCAACACGAACAACGTAGCTCGGGAATATGATTGGTGCTTTCCATGTAACGAGCCTCATAACCAATCCATGTGTTTCAATGGTGCTCTCAATCAAGCACTAATGGTGACAACTTGGTGTGGAGGCGAGGGCTAAGTCGAGAAGCTTGATCAACAACAAGAAACATTCCAACATCAATCAGCCCCAAATGACACCATATTGGTGAACTAGCAAGCGAAGATTTCTGTGGCATGAATCAAGTAGTTTCTCAAGGTGTTGCAGCCAACACAAGGTCAAAAAGGAGAAATTTGGGTGAAGAACAACCATTAGCCCCAGCCAATTCACAACCTTCCATGGCTCCACAAATGATTGGCAAGCAAAATCCAATTTCAAATGCACAAGGGCAGCAAGAAGCAGCCCCTAGGCCAACTCAAATGCCAGTATTTGTTGCTGCCCACGCGCAAGGAGTAAATGTGCAAACCAAGGGACGAGAGAGATCCTTCATCACCATTCAGTATCATTGATCAGATGAAGAAGACGAACGTCAATATATCTATGTGGGAATCCCTATCCATCCCAGGCCAAAGAGATCTGCTGCAAGCTGCCATGAAGGATTGGCCAACTTCGAATCAGCAGGTTTAGATGCAAGACAAAGTGCTTACAAATGTTGCCTACCTGAAGGAAGTCATGGAGCACAACAAGGTAAAATGTTGAAGCCCCCTTTCTATGTTTCGTTAATCATTGGAAATCAGCTAGTACATAATTGCATGATAGACTCCGGGGCAAGTAGCTCAGTAATGCCTAAACAGATAGCTGATCAGCTAGGGCTCTAGTATGAAATAACATCCAAAGGGTAGTACGGTTAGATGGAACAGCAACAATAGTGATTGGAGTGATTAGAAATTTGAGTCTTACCTTGCATGCATGTCCAAATGTTGTTGTTTTACAAGATGTATCAGTCATAGACCTTCCACCACTCTTTGCATTGTGCTTGTCAAGAGACTTCACTGCTAAAATTGGAGGCTATCTTTCGGTGGATTGGTCTCACATGCTATTTAGAACAAGGTATGGAACTAAGGCTACAATTAGGTCTGAACCTATTGCAAACTTCCATATTGAGCCTTACACTCCAAGTCAGATTAATGCCAATTGCTCAGCATTTGATCAAGAAGATCACCCTAGCAGCGCGAGGTGACACCAAGGTTGGAAGTATCCGGATTTGACTCTTGATGAATGGGCAAGCAAGGTGCATGCTTTTGATCCTTATCGAAGTAGAAGAATCGAGCTAGGGGTTTATTGTTTACATGAAGAGGATTAACCTCTCCCAAAGCATCACCAAGCCGAGATCATAAGGACAAGAATGAAGTATGGCATTGTTCTTTGATGGATCAAGGAGTAGACAAGGTGCGAGAGGAGGAGCTATGCTCATTTCACCACAAGGTATAAGGTATTACTCGGCCTTAGTTTCAGGTTTTCACATTCAAATAACACTTTGTTGAATATGAAGCCTTGGTGCGAGGGATACATTGGGCAATCAAGAAGAAAATAAAGAACTTGCAAGTCTTTGGTGACAGTGAACTAATAGTAAATCAAGTCGAGGGGACAACATGCTACAAAGAATGAGCGGTAAAGAACTACAAGAACAGGTATGGGACCTTGTTGAGGATTTGAAGCTTTCAATATCGCGTCCATACCTAGGAAGAAAAATGAAGCCGCGAGATAGGCTCGCAATTTGTTGGAGCAATGTTTGATGTGGTTGACAACATCAAAAGGAAAAAACTGACCACGTGTCCATGTGATTGTGAGGCCAAGCAGTTCAGATAATAACACCCGGTGGCGGTGTTTGAGAGCGATCAACATATCGTCAATTTCTTACAAGAAGAGGCTGAATTCTCGGCTAGGAATCGGGATGATTAGAGCGAAGTATGGGGATCAAGTAGTGCATTTGCGGAAAAACAAGCTTTCTAGAGGTTTAGTAACATTGGAGTCTATCTTCAACCCTAATGACCGATTCCGTAAGGAAAAGGCTAACATACTGAGTCAAAAGAGAAGATTGAGCCAATTAGGTTGGGAAAACAAAACACTTCAAATTGGCAAGGTAGCCACTGAACAGGAGAAATCAGATTTCATACAACTTTGCCAAGAATTTCCAGATGTCTTCGCTTGGAGCTATGAAGACTTGAAAGGTTTCAATCCCAACCTGGCTCAGCATACCATAGAATTGGATCCAGATGCTAAGCCCATCAGGCAGAAGCAGAGACCAGTCAACCCTCACATTGAGCCTCTAATGAAGAAAGAGCTAAATAAGCTAATAGAGGCAAGCATTATATTCCCGATCAAGCACTCAAGCTGGGTCGCAAACTTGGTTCGGTCAGGAAGAAGAGCGGAGAAATCAGGTTGTGTGTAGATTTCCGAGACCTAAACAGGGCATCTCTCAAAGACCATTACCCACTTCCTTGATGGAACAAATATTGCGGGTAGTATCCAGTTTGGAGAGATTCTCTCTCCTAGATGGCTACTCAGGGTATAATCAGGTAATGGTGAAGGAAGATGACCAGTTCAAGATGGCTTTCACCACCAAATGGGGGACCTATGCCTATAAGAAGATGCCATTTGGGCTATCAAATGTTGGAGCCACTTTCCAAAGGGCAATGGATATGGCATTCAAAGGGTTGATCAATAAAATAGTTTTGATATACCTTGATGACATCATTGTATTCTCCAAAAATGTAGTGGATCACCTCTTTCATCTGAGGCAGGTATTTCAGAGGTGTAGAAGATTTGGGGTATCATTGAATCCCAAAAAATGCATATTCTTGGCTCATGAGGGAAAACTTCTTGGCCATATTGTTTCAAAGGAGGGATTGATGATTGACCCAGAAAGAGTTGAAGTAATTCGAGCGTTGTCATTGCCAAGTCATAAGAAGGCTCTTCAAAGCTTCTTAGGAAGGATCAATTTTGTCCGCAAGTTTGTTCCAAACTTTGCAGCTCTCGTAAAGCCAATAACACTGATGTTGAAGAAGAGCATGGCATTTAAGTGGACATCTGAAGGCAAGGCAAGTTTTGAGGCAATAAAAGAGGCTATATCTCAAGCTCCAACTCTCGTCAATCCAAACTTCTCCAAGGATTTCATGCTATACGCCTTTGGTGGTGGAGATACAATTTCTGCAATCTTGGCACAACAAAACAAAGAAGGATTAGAACAACCAGTTGCTTTCTTCAGTCAAGGCTTGGAGGAATACGAAACTAGGTACTCTTTCATTGAAAAGCATGTACTTGCAGTGATCAGGAGTTTAAAGAAATTCAAGCACCTAGTCTCAAACAACAAAATCCAATTATTGGTCTCTCATGCGGGAGTCAGGGACTTCCTTCTAAACAAGGATCTGAATGAGAAACGTGTAGGATGGATAACTCGTGTCATGGAATATGACATCGAGATCAAGGTCACCAAACTAGTACGTGGGAAGGGACTATGTGAACAACTAGCCTTGAGTCAACAAGTTGAAGCAGGTAATGAAGAAGATGTTGTCTTGGTACTACAGGATGGTCAAGAACAGGAAAATGATAATGTGCCCACTCCCTGTTGGACTCAGAGTATGATACACTTCCTACAGACAGGCCTATGCCCTCCAGAAATGAGCAAAGCGAAGAGGAGATACTTCAGGTTGCAGGCTGTTCCATATGCCATTGTTGATGGAGTTTTGTTCAAGAAAGATGTGAATGGAGTGCTGCTGAGATGCATTAGCACAAATCAGATTCAAAGGGTGTTGGAAGAGTTTCATGGTGGACCAGCTGGTGGTCATTTTGCACCAAGAGTGGCGACTCTAAAAATCATGAAGGCTGGTTATTATTGGCCTAAAATCTTCGGTGATTGCTATGCATGGATCAAGAGGTGTAAGAATTGTGCATTCTTCACAGGAAAAGAAAGACTTGCTGCCCTTCCATTACATCCAATCTCAGTTGACCAGCCATTCATACAATGGGTTTGGACTTCATTGGAGTCATTAATCCCAATTCAAGCCAAGGGCACAAATGGATTTTGACATCCATGGACTACTTCACCAGATGGACTGAAGCAGTAGCACTCAAAGAGGCAAATGAGTCTAGCATCTTAGACTTTTATGAGGGGATAACTACCAAATTTGGCGTACTCTTTCAATAATCTCGATAATGCATTGGCATTCATTGGATCTAAGGTGACCGTGAGTGGGGCATCGAAGCGGGATCTACCTAAGCACTTCATCAAACTATTACCCTCAAGGTAATGGCCAGGCCAAGTCTACAAACAAGAACTTGTTGAGGATCATTAGGAGGACTCTTGATGAGAATCGAGAGGGCTTGGCATACCAAAGCGAAATCAGCCTTATGGGGTGATAGGATAACTCCCAAGAGATCCACGAGTAACTCTCCATTCAGCTTGTCTACATGGAAGAGAAGCAATCTTGCCCATGTCACTTGAGTTGCCAACATTGGAACTCATGAAGCAGCTGGAGTTGCTAGAGTTTGGGCCCATGGAGGTAAGGTATGCGAGTTGATGGAGTGCAAGAGATCGAAATCGGGCATCCCAAGCAATGGAAAAGGATCAAGCTTTGATCAAAAGGACCTTTGATAGGAAGGCCAAGGATAGATCGTTTCAGGTTGGAGATCTAGTGTTGAAATGGGATGTGGATAGAGCAAAACCGGGAAGGCATTCAAAATTTGATGCCATTTGGAGTGGCCCATACATGGTCACGAAGTGCAAGAGCAGCAATGCTTTCCAATTGGCCTCATTGGATGGTGAAGAACTGCAGATTCCAGTCAATGGAATCTATCTCAAGCGTTGCTTCTAGAGGGAAGTTCACTACCTTGTAAATATTAATTAGATTTTCATTCCTCCAAGTGCTTTGCACATTGTCTTGTTGTAGTTAGGTTTCAGTTTCCCTAAGTGCTTTAGTGCAGGTTTTGTTGCTCCTAGGTTGAGTTTTCTGATTCGAGCGTGCTCGTAGAGGGTTGCGATGTCGAGGCTCGTTTGAGTTATTGCTTATGACTCCATGCCCAATGGATCGCTAAAAGGCCACTGATCTTCTACCTAGCAGGTAGGTACCCCACTGAGTCGCCAATTGTTATCCAAAATTCACCCCGAGGTTAATTTGATAACATGCATCAGAATTCTCAAGTCCCAGGCAAATGGATTGATTCAGGGCAAAAATCATGTTTCTAGGGTCCCCTCAAATTTTTTCTAACTCCCCTGGCCGAAGAAGGAAAGAGCAAGCTCTGAGGAAAGGTGAAAAAGCGGCAAAAACAAGCTTGGGACAGGAAAAATCGTGAAAATTGGCTAAGTCCTAGTCCTCGCAAAAGTTGGAACAGTTGGGACATCGAGGCGCGGATCGGCCGAAAAGCCTCCAGGCGGCCCGCGAAGCAAAGGGACATCTGGGACATCGGGACGCGTGGGACGCGGAAAGCCAGTTCGGCCAAGAGAAGAAAATCGACTAACTGCTCTGGGACATTTGGGACATGAAGACGCGAAGGGCGCGAACCGCCCGGTTCGGCCGAAAAGGAGAACTTTCGCACTAAGCATTTGGGACATCTGGGCCGCGAGGATGTGAAAAGGCGAAGCGGCCGAGAGCAAAGGAAGCCCATTTCGGGTGGTTCGGAAGAATTTGTCCCAGACAGTCCAGGACAGTTGGAACAAATGGACGCGAAGGACGCGAACCGGCGGTTCGGCCGAAACGGGGAACTTCAGCACTGGGATAGTTGGGACAAAGGGACGCGTGGGACGCGGATAGCCGAAGGAGCCGAAAGCCAATCAAGCAACGCCACGTGTCATCGGCCGAATGAGGGACAAGGAAGCCCATTTCGGGCGGATCGGGAGTTTTTGTCCCAAACAGTTTGGGACATCCGGGACATAAAGACGCGAAGGGCGCGAAAAGCCGGTAGACCCGCAGACCAATCAAATCATGACACGTGTCACAAGGGAGAAAGTCCAAAAGTCAAAGGGCGAGGTTTCAAGCATTGACCCGAACCAATGAAATAGTGCCACGTGTCCAAGTTTAAGGGCCCACAAGGAAATTTAAAAGGAAAGCTGCGGAAAGGTGGAGGAGAGAGAATTACTCAGCGAATCAGAGCCTGCCACGTGTCATCCAAGTGGCGAGAGGCGGGAAAGTTCAAATATTTTCCCGCCTTGACTGCTTTTTACTGTTTTTGCCCTAAATCTTGAGATCGCCATAACTTTCGATCCGAACTCGGATTTTCACGTTTTTATATCAATGGAAAGTGGTGAAATTCTCTGCACGATTCGGGTCAATCGGCATTTTGGTTCAATTTGGAGAGAAAATTGAGAAACGCCTTTGGCATGAAATAATGCTTCAACAACCAACTTTAATGTAGCGTGAGCGGTTCGTAAGCACACATTGACAACCCGCCGTTTTGCGAGGATCCGCCGCTACGCCATAATGAGATGATTTTAAATGCGACCTAGAAGTGGTTGGGGCGATTCTGGATTTCCTCTCTTTTCCCTCTCTCATTCTTTCTATATATTATAAAGAGGGCTTCTTAAAAGGTCGAACATTTTACTGTTTTGCTCCTCCCTTCTTCTCTATCGGCGAATTTGTGGAGTTCGAACCTCCCATTTGAAAGCATGTCGACTCGCCTCTTGGCATTCTGTAGTGTATTGTATCAATCTTTGGAGCAAGTAATACATGTCTGTGGATGATTCTCAACCCTCTCTGTGTTCATTTTGCATCCTCCTGGTCTTTCACTGCAAGTTTTGTTATCTGTGCATGATCTTATATCACATTTGAATGGTCTATGTTTATTGGCAAGATAGGTGTTCTTCATTCCTCGGTGCATCACCTCTATTAGCTTAGATTTATTTTTATGCATCTTCTTACCCTGTCTCCTTGGCAGATTAGATTAGGTTTCGAGCAAACCCTCTGCATATTTCGTGTGCATCTGAACAGAGGAATAGGAACCAGCCTTCTCTGGAGAATCCTTTCTCACTTTTCAAGTCCCACACTTGGAGAAAGGATTCAATGTTATGCAATCACACTGGATGATAGTATGGTCAACCTAGAAACCTGACCAGCATCCAGGGGTGCTGTGATTTTGCACTAACAATTACCAGTCCAAACAACTGGACTTCAAATACATCAAACAACATTACAACACATAAGGGAAGAAGAATGCAACTTCTTCTTTTCCCATTTCCTCGTAGAGGAATAATAAACTATCGAATACGATCCATCCTTAGCTACTCAGAAGAAGCATCAGAAAACAACCATGTCTTCATTTTTACTCAAGGAACAATCTGCAAAATTTACTTGCGGGTCAATTCATTGAACTGAGCATGTTAAGCACTTGTCATTAAAATGAGGTGCTCTTAATTAACTGTTTCAATAAAAGAACTCTACTTTTATGAAACGTTCAAAAATCAAGTTGGACCTCATCCAAGAATTAAGTGCTGATAAGGATGAACAACTTAACAACTCAATCATCTAATTACCATCACAATCAGATAAAAAGATTTACTAAGTTTCTCCCAAATAATTACTACAAGAAGTACTTTCCTCTAAATAGTTCCAGAATAAAACATTTGTAAGAACTTAATACACATATGTATATAATGTTGTTCTAATGCAATTGCTATCAATTCCATTCCCTTATAATAGTTGAAATTTCAAGGGATGAATTTTATCTAAGAATTCAACCAAAACTACTTCCTTTCCATACTACTCATTTACTTTCAAACAAACAAATGCAGAAGAGAAAAGTAGTCATTCACCATGGAAACACTGGTGTCATTCCTCGAAATTCATCAAACAACATAATACTTCTTTTAAATCAGAAAAGAAGGAAAACAACAATTAAATGCAGATGCTCACGCCTATGGCAGTAAGAAATTCCTTCAATATCAAATATAGAATCTCAACTGAATAAGAGAAGAAATAATTATTACTTCCAATTACCCATCCAATAATCCCTTTCTTTTCATCACAACTACACTGGATGAATTAAACAAGAAATGATATCAATCAATGATAACAACCATAAAGAGAGCAAATAAAGTCAATAATCGAATAAAAGGGAGAAGAATCATATTACCTCTTCTCACTGCCTAACCGAATATCAACTAATTAGAGCAGACCTGATCCAATAGTATGATTCATTCGGAATAATATATTTCAGCATTCAAAAATTACTAACTTCCATTCCAAGGAGTATGCCAGAATTCATTTGCATCTGGTCCGTAAGTATCAGTATCAACAACACCTCTAATAAAATCATTTCCTTTTTAACTTTTTACCCAACGGACATTCTTATCCAGATAAAACAAATAAGAGTGTACAACAACAACAATTCATGTTTTCATGTAATAATAAAAAGGATTCATTTCCCAAACACCTAGGAAGAATTCCAATTTCGATTCAGTTTTAATGCAACAACAAGAAGTTTAGACTGCGATATATATATATATATATATATATATATATAAACACACATGTTTGCTAAAAACAGTCGTTCCCAGCTTGGTCTGAAATGAGTAAAAGTACAACAAATACATTACCATCATTTCACTGTAATAAGTAAGAACCCTCTTTTTTTTTAGAACAAGAATCTATTCAAGTTCAGTTCCAATCGAATGTATTGAAGGAGTTCAAATAAGCATCTCTGTTATTTATATACACACTTGTCAAAAGAGATTCAAAGCAAGATAACAATACCTTTTTCTCACTCCTTAAATATTCAAGTTCAGTGCTTAAACAATTTATTTTCTCCAAAAACCCAGTCACGACCTTCATTCCACAAGAAAATATTGAAACGTTTTTAACCAGCAAGGGTAAGACAATGAAATGAATTCTCTGTCCCAGGTAAAATCGTATTCTATGCAATGTAAAGCAACTAGGAGAAATAACTCACACAACAGTTCATCAACATTATCACGAATTTGTTTTCCCAAATCGTTTTCACGCACAGAACTCAGAAAACAATACTCGCATAGCTAATACATTCATCAACTCAAACCCATATTGGGTAATAGAAGCGAATGCCAAACACAGTCAAAACAAAACTCATACAACAAGGACAACTTCATTTGTTTTACTCATTTTGTAAAGGAAACCCCAACACTGTCAAAATAAGAACTCATACAGCAAGGGCAGATCCCATTCCGTTTACTCTTTTTGCAAGAAAAACCCAAATCGTATTCATCAAAAGAAAAATGATTCCACCCAGAAAATCACTTCAAACAATCAACAACTTTATTTAACTAAAACACCCATCATAAAAGCAGAGTTGTTTTAATGAGACGCTTAAACAAGAGCAAACGATTTAAGGAGAAGGGCTCAACATGCCTGTTAATTTTTCTTGTGGTTCGAAGAAAACTGTGTCCACAGGAGCTGTTTTTCCACGGCATCCACAAAGAAAGCTTACCCAACAGATCCACTAACTCCCACGAGGCTCAAAAATAGCCGTGGCTACTCAAATAACAAAGCAAGTGATTACAAAATAGTAGCGAGTTCGAAAGAACCATGAAAGAAATGCGAGTAGACTTCAAAACCGAATGAATACAATGACCAACAAATTTTCCTCTATCCTCTTTCCAAGCGAGTGGTCATTAAGACCAAGATCACTAAATGCATTGAATGCATTACTTTTTCTCAATTCTCACGCCACCGCCGACTCAGGTTTGGCGAGTTTATTTTTCAAATTTTGTATGCAATTCCATTTTAGCTTCATAGCTAGTTGGATGTCCCCAACTTTTCCTATGTTCCCGCCAAACTTGGCGTTGAAACTGCAAGGACTTCATTTATTGTCCTAATAAATCTCTAACCTCTCCATCTTATCCGCTCACCAGCATGTCCATAGGTCCCCCTCCTTAGATTAGTAATAGTTTAGGTTTTTCACCTAGGTTGCAAATCATTAGGATTTGCCATAACTTACACCCCATGCTATTTAAAATCCACGTAGGGTAGTAGTTAGGTTATAGGTTATAACATAGTTATAGGTTAGGATTTAATCCCATAGCATCTACTTAATAGTTTCCTTAGTAAGTCTTACTGACTTATGTTCACACTCTAACACAATGCGGGGCGTTTCGTCTAGGTTCGACTGACACACGTACATGCGGCAAGCTCTTATTGTCTTACGTTTATGCGGCGTTACAATTTTTTTTGTGGTTCGGGAATCAAACCTTTTCCATCGGCATCAAGGTACCGAGATATTCATACCTGTAATCTAGTGTTGTAACATTTATAACAACCTTCATCTGGTTTCAGACTTCATTCCGTTTAGAAGTAAATCGACAAAGTGATCACAAGAAGGCCACAACATACCTTGGATCAATGGAATTGATTCAAGGTGTGTTATCAATCAACGATAAGAGTTCATCAAACATACAACAAGTCTGTTGTCTCATTTTTGCAAAACACAAGCTATAATAACCTCCGTCCCAAGTAAACAAATTACAGTAAACAAGGGTCCAGATCAGTAACACATTCCTTTTAAGATTAAAAGATATATCTTAACATAATTATCCTCATTTCTATAGTTACAACATCATGAAAAGAGGTTATCATAATAGCTTATAGAAATCAAGGCGTTACGAGTGGGGGTGGGGGCAAAATCGATTTTGTATAATTTTGGGGAAAACATTGAAACCCAAAAAGATTAAAGAAAGAGAGAGGAAAATAAAAACACAATAGGAAATAACAAGAAAATGGGGAAAGCTATCATTAAAAACCCAACATAGACTAATAATCACCAAACACACATATACCCTAAAATAATGTAGTTTTACAACTAATGAATACTATACTTATGAATCCACAAATTCCTTCAAAAGTGATTTGTACTCTAGTTACCTAGGTATATGCAAAGAGTGTTAGCACTTTGAAGAGTGGGAGGGGATCACGAGATCGTTGAAAGCTAAACTCGATAAAAATGCACCTTTATAGATGCATGCCCCATAAAATATATGCATGCCCATGCATGGGCAAGTCTGCTCTCGGTTGTCATATCACAAATGTCAGATTTTTTCAATATATGAGTTTGATAACAAATGGTTGCATATGTTCCTAGACAACTTAATTGCACTGTGCACTGGTGAACAAGGTGTCGCAAGTTTGAATTCTAGAAATCGTAGCTAAATGGTTTTTCAATTGAAAAACAACGTGTTTTCTAAGAACAAAATTTGGAAAACAACTATGTAAAAGCACATGGGTGCATGAAAATATTCTGGACATCAAAATTTCGGAAAAAACCTAAATAAAAACGTGCGATTTTGTGAGCATAGGTGCATTCTATCGCGACTCGCGAGGACAGCCCCCCTCGCCCACGGGACCCAGCTAAAGCGCAACCTTCCTGTTCGGTTCGCGTCTGACGTGGCCTATTTTAGAGCTGGGCGGGAAACTCGGCGGAAGAGGATTCCTTTTCAATTTATAATTAGCCCTGGCACCGTCTCTTCTCTTCATTTATGCCTTCGCTTTCCACACGTTACAAGGTCGACTCTGCGCAACGCAATCTATCTCAGGTAAATATTATCTATAAACATGATACATGGCGTTTTCAGAGATGTTGTTCCTTTGTTAGGTTAGGAACTTAGGGCTTACGAGTGTTTATAATGAAATGTCCGCGGGTTTCTGTTATGACAGGGTTTGCAGATGGCCTCTCGTATGAACACCCGACGTCAGGCGAAGAAGGACGCTGATCCTTCAGGGAGCCCAAGAGCGTGTTTATCGTCCTCAAACAGACGGGAAACGAAAAGGGAAATGGAGGAGTCCCCAAGGTGTCTGTTCGCGGGGTCCATCCCACGGAGGAGCAGGCCTACAGTGCCGCCATTGCAGAGCTGGTCTTCGACCTCGAGCAGGCCGAGCGCACCATGCTGCCTAAAGTTCGCGAGATTGGCAAGACTAAAACCCTTCCCTTGAATGAACGCCTGAAAAGCGTGCAATCTTGCCAGGATTCGGAGGAGCGTGTTGAGTTCCTCGTCAAGAAGTCTCTTGTCTTTCCCGAGCTTAAGGAGTTGGACTCGGAGAATTTTCTCAATGCCCCCTTCTTGACCTGTGCCTATTGGGATTCCAGCGACGAGGAAAACTATAACCCTGACGATGACGAAGAGGAAGAGGAAGATGAAGATGATGAAGATGACGAGGATGCTGACATGGCGGACCTGGTTAACGAGGGGGAATTAATTCAAGGCATCGAGGGATCTGGTACGAAGGAGGAAAATAAAGAATAGATTGCTCAGGCGGATGGAGACAAATTTTGTCGGGTTTAGCTATTAAGGGTTTTTGTTTCTGTTTCTGGAGGTAAACGTTTTGTAAAACTTTGTGCAGAAAGACTCGAATTTAATGGCTATTTACAAAACTTCTTGAATCTGAGTTATGTGACAGATTTTGTTTTGTAAAAGACTAAGTTTAGTGGTCCATTTCATCGTGGCTTTAATTTGCATTTTTTCAACCTGTTTTATGGAGAACAATTGCTAACCTACGCCATAGCATATGTTTTAATAATTTGGACTTTCAGGAGCAAACACTGCTATAAGCTATGTTGTTTCATCTTTTAAGGGTTTTTGGTTTGCATCTCTCATTTCATTTAAAAGAGAGTAATCCGCATTTATGTCTAGGATGCATGGCTCTAAAACCCATGTATAAGAAAAGGTATGTGGTATTATTAGAATCATAAAATTTGAGAATAAGGTAATAAACAAGAATTAAATTGAGAGTGTAATGCTATTTGGTGATAAACATACGATATAATATAATGATAAATAATAATGTAATAGTTAAAGATATAAACTATCCTATACAAAATTATGCTATTTTTAGTCAAGGGTTAGTAGTATCTTGTGAGAGAGTTGTTATGGATGGATCATAAGAGACACAAGTAGAAGATCTAAGTGAACTAAAGTTAGGGACTAAAGAATGAGGTAGACATTGTTGATAAAACTTGTACTCTTATTACTCGTAGTAACCAAATGCTCCAATGGGGACCTCTAAGGAGGCCTCAAAATTGATAGGTTGTGGGCTGTTTTTTGTGATTTTTTGTTTTTTCCTGTTTTTTATGACATGCTGAAAATTCACAAAACTGTATAATTTTAAAAATGGTTCTTTATAATTATGAAAATATATGAACCTATATGAAGAAATTATAAAACTAAGTATTAAAAAAATTGGAATCAACAATCACATAAAAGAGCTAGGCCATCAACAAATTTTGAGTTGACAAGCATAGATAATTTGAAATTCCCTCAAGTATGAGTTTCACTAAATCGTAACAACTTAAACCTTTAAGTGTACATTTGTAAATGCAAATAGAGCAAACAATGTGATGATATCTTAAAGAAGTGACAACAATAATATTTGTTTTGAAGTAATTTCTCCCCTAACCGATGTCTTTGGCTAGAAAAGGGTTTCTACTAGGACGACATTGACCATAGTCAATGTTGTTAGATAAATAGTTCGGACAAAAGGTGGAGGGAGCAAATAGGATGAAGGTAAAGTAGACACTTGGAGCAGGATATGAAGGGGGTGCAGAAGATGCTATAGTAAGACAACGTGGAGGTGATAGTATTGAGGATGTCAAGTGGTCATACAAATGGTAATAGGAAGATGTGTTAAGAGAAGCTAGGGCAATGCCATGATCACTTATCACCAAACATTGCCAATTGACCCAACTCGCCTTGGTATGCCCTTTAAGGCACACATTCGAGGAGGTTCATGCGCCAACAACATGCAAAGAAAAATCGTTAGTAAGAGTAAAAAAAAAGTGTTCGCATATGCGCTAACAAAGATCAAAGCATTTCACAATAGTGTAATACGAGATGGTCTTTGGAAAAGCAACGTCTTTGGTGTGCGTGCATGTGAAAGAAAGAAAGAATTGTGGGGTTCGGAAAAGGCACTAGCACGAGCAAAAATGGTCGAGGAGTCTACTGTTTGAAAGGGAGTGAAACGACCCAAAATCCCGAGAGCTAATCCGAAATCACCTACTCGATTGACAAGCATAGCTTTGATAGCTGCTTTATCCGCCTGAAGTCGTGTGAACCAAAAATTGATTAGCAAATGGGAAGCGAGACCTACTCCCTATGTATATGGGTATACACACACGTGTGTGTGTGATATATATTATATTATACATATATCACACGTGTGCGTGTGCGTGTGCACATGTGTGTGTGTGTGTGTGTGCACACACACACAACTAAATGAAATATATTTCCCTGATTTTACCTTAACACAAAATAGGACATGTAGTGAGTTCCTTTTCTCAAATGTGGAGGGTGTGGAGCTGTTTAGTGAACCAAAATTATATAAAATTGAAGAAACACTAAAGATAAATAAGTAAGCAAAAACAATGTAAAAGGAGCTCATAGGAGGGTGTTAGGACATGTCCAGGAGAAGGAGGTTAGGTCGGTTAAGGTAACCTATGAAAGATAATAAGTGAGTGCTAGTATAGGTCTACGAGAAGAAGGTTAGGCCAGGTTTGGAAAGATTATGGAGGGTTGTAAAATGGATCATAAAAACGGGGTTGGATCGGGCTCAGGTCGTCTATAGAGGAAAGACTAAATGGGATCCATAAAACCTAGAAAGAGGGTAATGAGATATGACTATGTAGGGTTTAGATAGCACAGTAAAGGGGGTAAGACTAGGTATGAAACACACAATTATATAAGCTGACTCCAAGGGTAATAACTAGTCTAGCAAACTTACAAACAGGATGTAAGGATGAAAAAGGTGTAAGGTGTGAAGACAAATGATGATGTTAGTTTGACAAGCCTAAAAAACAAGTATTTTTGAAAATTTGTAGATAGATTATTCAATGTAGTATAAAATCCATGCAATGCCGTGGATTCTTGTTTGTCTCTAGGAGTTATAGTTGCAAGATATGACGATTTTATGGAAATTGATTGTACATTTTCGAAAGATTCAAATTTTGGTTGAAAGCCTATAAACAAGGGCCCAAACTATTCATTTGTCACATTTCTATTAAAGTTTTTTTAGATTCTAGAGCTCTCAATTAGCTATTTTCAACAACATTAGAGTCTATGGTGTAAATATGAGGGGGCAAGTGAAGGGGATGTGGGGGGTGTGGATGAGGGCGCACACCAACGAATACACTAGCGGGTTTCGCATATAATTTGGGAATGGGTAGTGTAGTAGACTGAATGTGGACCAATATCCTTCGACAATAATCATTTGCCATTTATCCCAAGTTATTCCCCTTTATATATTTAATTGACTTACTTATACACACATCTCACTCAATTTAGTACTTCATGGCCTTTAGGTCATTGTTGCTTAAATTTTTCTCATCGCGAACCTTCGTGATATATATAGAGCATATCTTTGGACTCTGGCCAAAATTCTTCACTTTTAGATCAAGTCCTGAACTAAGTTGGGGCAGAATCGCAAGACAAGGGAAAAATCAATTGACATTTCTTGCCCTAGTCAAGGTTTTTGTCCTAAACACTCACAACGGTCAAAATTTCAAGTTTCTCATATCAACTTAGGTTTAATTGAGCAAGAAAACTATTTGCACAAGTTAGATATAAAAGCACAATCACTCTACCCATTAGAAGGGCCTCATCTCTTACATCTTTAGGCTATCTAGGGATCACACAAACAAAACACCCAAAATAAGGACTATCATTGCAATATCATTCCTTTAAGCACAACCAACAAACTACCAAGTTTGAAAACATTTTATGTGGCTTTCGTAGATCACTATCACATGTCACAACATACACCAAAGATCATTGCCAAGCTGTCAGAGACCTTATTATGGTCTTGCTAAAACACTATTTCTTGCACATTCACACACATTCACCGAGTCAAAGAACTAAGAGGCTTGATCCCTCTTTGGAGAATTCGCATATAGTGTAATGCTCATCACACCATTAGGGTTAAGCCGAGGTTAATCTAGTCCACCCGACTAACCCCTTTTTTAGGTCTTCAAGAGAGCTAGGGTTTGCAAATAGAAGAGGTCATATCTATTTATAGAAACACAATCGTAAACATTCGAACACGAGTCCAGAACCTAAAGACACATAGCTTTCAAATGTCAGAAAATGGATCTAAAATATAATAGTAGAGGAAAAATCAATCAAGGAGGGTAGAAACGACATGATATTTTTTCCACATTGAATAAAAATGCTTTGCACTCAATTTCATACTTCTATATTTTACAGATGGCTTAGCGACACTCTGTACAACCCATTTCTATAGTATCAATCCTCTCTTTAGTTTCCAAAGCTTGTGCAACGTTGCAATCATTTTAAACCATAACTTGCACTTTACTTTTATCAACTTTCTATGACTTGTATATTCTATATATGATTATTACATGTCTCTAGAATAAGTGTACATTATTTATTGTATTTTTGATTTTAGATAATCTTTTAAACATGTTATATATCTTAATAAAATTAAAGTTCTAGTTTTGATATTCTTGTTCGAGGAACTTGCTTATTTTATTATACATGTAACCCAAGGATTTGTGCCTTGCCTATAATGTTACAAATTTATGAATTTGACTGAAATTAACATATCTTTTTGTATTTTTTTAGCAAAACCTTCAATTGTCCTAAAATATTTTACACTTCTGATGGTGTGATTATTATTCATGCACTGTCTTTGAATCCTAGATTACCCCGAAATGCTCCATATCACCACATATTTACACCCTAATTAGATTTACGTGAAAACCTAATCATTTAGTGAGATGAATGCACTCAAGAATGTAAGGGTTATCAAGTGATTATTTTGATTAATTAACTTCCAACATTAATTACCAATACCAAAATAATGCATCAATACTTGTAATTGATATGCTAAATAAGATACAAACTTGAAAACATCAAGGAATGAGCGCACTTAGCTAATTACAAATGGTTATAGGAAGTTTTCGGTGTGTAAACCGATGGAACAAGGAGATTTAGGGTGATGATGCTTTGTTTTGGAATTGTAATGCTGGAAACTTCCTTGTACCAAGTATGCATAACTCTGCCAGGATAAATCTTGTATGGTCTTAACACTTTTCTACGGTCTTGGACCTACTTGGATTTGGGCTCTACAACTTCCTAAGACAGTTGCCTACCTAGAACTCTTAGTCGTTGTCAAACCCTAATTTACAATCATGCCCCGAAACTTTCTGAGCATCTTAAATGAGGGCTCAAATCCTAATCATGGATGGGAGACCCTGCAACAAAAATATTAGTTGGGTGGTGGGCACCCCTATGGATTGTTGACATTGGCACTACTCCAAAGAGGCCTCAAACTTCACGTTGTTTTCTACCTAGCATGTGATATCTATGATTTGGCAACTCTATTTTGCAATGCTTGAGTTGAGTTGGCTCTTACTAAAATACTTGGGGAAGGGATGTTTGAGTGATTGTAGATGAGAGAGATTCATGTCTTGACTTGGTAAGAAGCTTCAAATATGTAGAGATTGTTACTCTAATGACTATAGGTGTGTTATTGTGAGATTTAAGGAGCCTTGGGTGCCATTTGCAAGTGTTGGAAGTGAGAGTATCAATGTAGTGTTATAGGGTTTTCAAATGAGCAAACAAGGTAATGTTTACTTTCTTATATAGGGATCCATAAGTGATTTATCTAAGAAAGGATGACCTAGAGGGATTATAAGACCCAATAAAGAATACAAATTTAAAAGCACAATTGGAGAACATGCCGGTCCAAAATAGTACAAGTCGGCGATAAGCTGGATATAACATTGTGACCAAATTGTACGACTTTGACTAGGGATGGAAGACAAATCATTCCAAGCCACAAATAAATGAGGTGCTAATAAAACATCACACTCAATAAGCTCAAAGCAATTTTCTAGAATAACTTTACAAAAACCTTTGTAAAAAAATGAACAATATAATATACTTTTATGGAACTCTATGTAGTGTAATGAGAAGGGGGCTTGCTTATATAGGCAAGGAAGATCAATCTAAGAACTAGTCAAGGCCATAGATCAATCCATAAATCAAAGAAAGAACTAGACAACAAAGAACTAGTCAAGACCATAGATCAAGGAAAGAACTATACCTAACAACTAGATAATATCCTCCTAATATCTAAATAAGATAAAATAAATATCCACACATAAGTGGGTGAGGATAAATAAAAGAGAAGGTAAATAAAGTACCTAGGTGAACATGAGCTAAGGTAAACAACATACTCTAACACCCCCTCAAGTGAAGCTAGGGGCCCAAAATAAAAGTGGTATATCCATAATATGAGTCTCAACAATAAGGCATGATCAAGTACTCATATACAATATATCTATGAAGAAATATCCAACCAAAAGTAGAAAATAATCCTGCTAGAAGGAAAAAGAAAGAACAAAAAGGAAAATATTCTCACGAACACCTCCTAATAACAACTTCTGAAACCCCAAGCATGTCACACAACTCAAGGTAGCGAGGTGATGCAAAAGGCTTTCGTAAAGATGTTAAGAACTTTCTTGGTGAGTCGGAATGTACTCCAAGCAAAGAACTCCATCCTAAAAGTGCTTGATGAATGAAGTGCGTGTGGTTCATTATAGGCAATATATGGGTTCTTGAGGTAATTAAAATTAATAAAATTAAACTCAATATACCGGTACGAGACATGAGGGTGAAAGGGTTTAATTTATTAATGTTTTCAATCGGTGTATGGGGGTAGGTAGAGAGATGGGCCAAAGGAAATAGAGGTTTACTTTTAATATAAAACTAAAACTTTGAACCATAGTTTTTAAACGTAAATACCTTAAAATCGAGTGTGGTCATAAATTAAATTATAATCTCTTTTTAATAAATAAATCTAGATTCTTAACGAAGAAATAATAAGATGGTAGAAAACTAGAATTGAGTATGAACACAAGTGATATTATTTCACCATCTTAATTATTTGAAGAACTATTGATAAATGCATAAAGCTTAACATATATAAGGTGACTTGTAATATGTAAAGCTTCAACTATCTTTCGAAAGGAAATGCATATTAAAAAAATTGAGTGAGAAATATAATATATTTTTGTCTAATATATTGGGGTAGAAATAAAAAGGGTAAATAAAATTGTAATTGAAAATGGGTAAGTAAGGTAATGGAAAAAAAGGGGTATTTTCATTCTAATAATATAACAGGGAGTGGAATGGTTGAATAATAGAGGTAGAAACTAGAATTAAGGGTATTCTTTAATACCCTTGAACGAGTGCTATACCATACTTTTACTAAGTGAATCCCCGTGTGAAGTGCGTGTGAATCTAAATATGCTTAGTCCAACCCATAGAAATGTGAATGTACTTTGGTCCAAAGAACAATCGATGAATCAGTATCCCTGCCGAAGCCAAAAAATCTATTGATTATTTGTAAATTCCTTTTACTCTACCTTGTCGAAGATGAAAGTGCAATAGCCTGTTTCTGTTACGTCCAAGGAGAAGTGTGCATAAGTGGAATGGTTGAGTAACCCGCCCAATTTGCATCTACATATCCAATCAACTCGAGTAGACCCATAGTGTAATGTAGTCCAAAGTTGGACGTACCCTACAAATAGTACCAATGAGTGTTATGAGGATAGTGTGCAACCGAGATACAAGCCCTACGAAAATGAAATATCGGGGTAAGCATGGGTCAAGCACATGATACTTCCAACCAATTGCCTATACAATGTAGGATCAAAAGTGGAGTGGTCAATGTGGAGGTAAGAGTTACCCTAGATTGAAAAGGAGATAGAATTGGGTTGCAATCAACCTTTTGTCATATGCCTTTGCGAGGAAAAATTCAACTTGAAAACATGACAACTTTACCCTAGTGTCGAATTTTTTGATTATAAACCTTCCCAAGCACCCTTCCAGATCAGTGCATTTCTTGTGTGAGGCCTATCCCCATCCTTTAGTGCTCATATATGTGGCCTTAACCTTTCCCATGTGTTGAAAAGATGAAAACAAGTTCACAATATTCTTCTACGACAATGTCTTTTAAGGTAGATCTTTCAACATGCTTAAGAATGGCTATTTTTAGCCTTTCTAAGGCGAGTGCATATTCTTCGGAGTAGATTTGAAGACCCAAATTCATCAGGGAGTGGTATTAATGAGAAAAGAACATTGTGCAAGTGATTTAGCAAGATTTAGAGGTTTAGGAGAAACTTCAAAGACAAAGCGGGTTTTGAGGGTGAAGGAGCTTGACCGAAAAAAACACTTAATCTTGAAAGATGATTTCAAGAGATCCTAAATGAGTTAGAGGTCAAAAGATGTAACATCCCCATTTTAAGATACTAGAACAAGGGATTTTTTTTTATTTTTTTTTATACAACGTTCCTGTTATGAATTATATAATTCAAACACACGTTCAAGTTTTAATAATTGTTCTCTGTCCAACTAATGCAATTTGGATCACACAATTTCCTTTTAAAACCAATGTTCTCTGTTCACATACTTGCAATATGGAACACACATTCAATGCCATTCAATCATATAACAGTTACCATATGTTGTTGTAAATGACTCGAAGAACTACCGATCTCCCATTTTATGGCTCGGAGTTTCAGCGATCTCTCATTTCATGACTCGGTGACTTACCGATCCTTCATGTTAATCCGTGCATTGTATAATGAATATACAGGGTTCTCTTACCGTTTCCAGTTATCGAAGTGATCCATTTAAGAAGCCTATCTGAATATCTATTATCGATATTCGTCTGACATCCTGCATCTTAAACTAGGTGATTAGGACAACGCAACCAACACTTGCGATACTTTGGCCAAAGATTTTCACATGCTTTGCATGATCATATTCCTAGGCGTGGTACACATCATTGGAATACGTCCTTCACCTCACTTGATGTCTACATTATCTAGAATGGTCTTTCTGGTCTCTTCCGGTCCCTCCATTTTAAGGTCAAGCTCTAACCTTGACTAGCAATATGAACAAGTATAGGAAGTTACTCATGGTAGCCAAAGATACGTAGACATACGGTGTCGTTCCTAGACGAATCCGGGTGTCTAGTTACCTTTAGTCCTCCGGAGTCACTCCGTATACGTGATCACATTCCTATCCCCAGCCAAGAACTTAGTATTCAACTTATGTAAACTTGATGAATTAATTCGGGAGGGCATTGTAATATGTCAGCTATAACATTGTGTCGTCATGAAGGTCCCGCCTTCATGAAGACACCATATTGTAGCTGGCATATGTCAATGTCCTATGGAATCCTCTCATCGAGAGTACACATCCAGCTCAAGTGTGATTTGGTTGTAATCTTAATATTTAAGATCTACTTTCAGCAGCCATGCTGATCCTTAAACCTCGTTCTCGTTACGGTTGTATGTAGCTAAGAGAGACTTAATTTGTCTTCTAGCTTAATACGCATCTCCTCCTTCATACCGAAGGGTTGCATATTCTATTCTTGGTTCTTTTCTTAATCTTCGGACTAATCAGTCCATTATCGATAAACTTAATAAGTTTAACCTATTAAACTTAACCAAGTTTTTCCACAACTGTAAACAAATTCAAAATTCCATCTTATTAGACATCATTTAAACGAGGTCTAATTCTAAATGAATTTATTCATTTATCCTCCTTAACCTTACTTAGTTAAGGTCCATTACTGATAGATATGTTTTCCCATATCTATATTTTCGAATTTAAACATTCGAGGCTATTACTGAGTCCGAATTCAAGGTTAGTGCTGCTCTAAGTTATTTGATATTCCTTAGCTTTCAAGCTAATCCGAATACCTTTCAATTAGGAGATCATGCTTACCTAAATCCTTTTTAATGTCAATTTAAAATTCATCTTAACCCAAGTATGAACTAATTGTACATTTCAACTCAAAGGTTACATTCGGGTAAGAATAGATGTTATTTCCTTTTAAATTCATCCATTAACATTGGATAATTCCAAATCAAGGAATAATGTTATATTCTCAAACTTATTCAACAATATCAAACTGATATAGTCATTAAAAATATCACACTTTTACTTGTATTCATCCACCAGTTTACAATCTATACATTTGCCGGTCAAGCATTGGACTTGTTTATATCAAACAACATTACAACTCATAAAGATAGAAGAATGTAATTTCTTCCTTTCTCATTTCCTCGTAGAGGAGTAATAGCTATCAATACAATCCATCTTTAGTTAATCAAAAGAAGTATCATAAAACAACCATGCCTTCGTTTATAACTAAGTTCCATCTGAAATTACTTGCGACGGGTCGGTTCGTTGAACCGAGCATATTAAGCACTTTCATTAAAATGAGTTGCTTTTAATTAAGCATCACAATAAAAGAACCTTGCTTTTATGAAGCGTTAAAATGATCATCATCCAAGAATTAAGTACCGAAAAGGATGAACAACATAACAACTCAATCATCAAATTACCATCTCAATCGAGACGAGGATTACGCCTCTTTCCCGAATAATTATTACAAGAAGTAATTTCCTTCAAAGCAGTTCCAGATTACAAACATCTGTAAGAACTAAAACACAATTATGCAAACTGTTGTTCTAACATAAATGCTATCAATTCCATTCCCTTACATTAGTTAGAGAAAGATTCACAATTAGATTTTTAATAAGACTTCCAAAGCATAACCATTTCCTTTCCTTTCATCTTTACTCGTCTAATTTCAACAATCAAACGTTGAAGGAAGAGTAAACAACAATTAAATGCGAGATGTTTAAAGCAAGACAATACAAAATTCATTTCATAACAGTTTCTGATTTACGGTGTGAAAGAAGAAATGAACACCAATTCAAATTATCCATCCACACTCTTTTTCTTTTCTCATAGCGGTACTGAGAATTTAATCCAGAAGTGATACCAATCAATGGTAACAATTCAAAGGGAAATAAATAAAATCGTTAATTGAATACAAGGAAGAAGAATCATATTACCTCTTTGCACTGTTTAACCAAATATCCGCTTATTTAGCACAGACATGATCCAACAATATGATTCATTCCGCATAATATAATTCCCTTTAAAATAATTCACTCTATAGACATTTATGTCTTTATAACATATAGAGTGTACAACAACCACAACAAGTCACATTTTCATCCTAATAATGAGAGAATTCACCTTCCAACAGCAAGGAATAAATCCATTCATATTACGCTTTTAATGAAAACGATGAAAGGCCCACTGATCCTTAAAATTATATATATATGTGTGTGTATCCTTGAGTTCAACAACAAGACTCAATATAATTTGCATGCTCTACTTAGTCTATTATATGACTGATTTTCATTCCTCATCGATTAAAAAAAAAACTTCTTTCAAACAACCCTAAATGAATACAAGAACCAAAGGGTAGTATACCATATCGATTAGTACAACAAAATAAGATTGCTACTATAACCTTCTTGTCTCAGGGAAACGTATTTTATGCATGATGAAAATATCAAGGAATTATAACTTGCATAATAGTCTATCAACATCACCACAAATTTGTTTTTCCCAAACATTTCCACACACTGAACTCAGAAATACAATATTCGCATAACAATACCTTTATCAATGCAAACCCGCATAGGGTAATAGATCAATGTAAAGATCAAAACAATCTCAAACAACAAGCCAAATCTCATTTGTTTCATTCATTTAGCCACAGAAATATTTAGCCATGTTCGTTTTCATGATGACAGTTCAAACTAGAAGATCAAACCGCATCCATAATGCACAGTAAAATCCTCTTTCCATTACCTTCAGATTTTCAAAATAGGAAGAGAAAACATAATTCATTAATGATTTCAATAAGAAGAACAATCATTTTTATCAAACATCGGAGAATACCCAAGTCGTGTTCATTCTTATAAGGACAGTTGACGGACATACAAAACATCTCATCCTTTCATTTTCACAAGAAATGCTTAACGCACAAGTGATATTCACTTAGCTAATGCATTTATTAGCACAACCCATAATGGTAATAAAAGCGAATACCCGACACGCCGAAACGAACCACACAACAAAAGCAGTTATTCAACTTACTCATTATGCAAAGAATGCTCAAGTCGCGTATAAAGCAAAAAGAAGCGTCTCAACTCGAAATCATCTCAACATAATGACCCAAATCAAATAACCAAAACCCCCATCATAAGAGCAGGGTTGTTTTAATGAGACTATTAAGCAAAAGCAAAGCGGTTTAAGGAGAAGGGCTTAACATGCTGTTTTTTTTTTGCGATTTGAAGAAAACCGTGCCTTTGGAGTTGTTTCTCTCCACGGCATCCTCGGCTAGGCTTTCAACCAGCCCCCTAACTTCCACTGAGGCTCCAAAAATAGCCTCACTTCTCAAGAACAGAGATAATAACCAAATTACAGCAAGTTCGACAGAACCATGGAAGAACAAAATGCAGAGCAACTAAAACCCAATGCACACAACAACAAACAAACTTCCCTCACAATCCTCTTTCCAAGGCGAGCTGGTCGCTAAGACCAATGCCATTGAATGCATTGAATGCATTCCTTTTTCCTTTTTCCTCACGCCACCGCCGACTCAAGTTGGCGAGTTACTAATTTCAAATTTTTGCATGCAATCATGGTTTAGTTTCACAACTAGTTGGACGCCTCCAACTTTCCCCATGTTCCCGCCAAACTTGGCGCTACAACCAGTAAGGACGCCATTCATTGTCCTAATAAATTTCCAACCTTCCCTCCTTATCCTTTCCTTCCACATGGGTCCATGCGTCCCCTTCCTTAGGTTAGGATTAGTTTAGGATTTTAATAGTCCATATCTAGGTCATTCGCCTAGTTCATAGGTTAATAGAATTTATATCTATTTTCACCCTTATAAAATCTAAAATCCATATAGGATAGTAGTTAGGGTCTAAGATAAAACTTAGGGGTAGGTTAGGGTTTAATCCCTAATATTTAATTAATTAGTTTCCAAATCAAGTCTTTCCACTTTGACAGTCATATTCAACACTATGCGGGATGTTTTGTCCCATGTTCCACATACCTGTGCCACTCGTATCCGAGGCCTTTATCGCCTTACGCGGTCTAGCGTTACAACGGTGTGTGGTTTGAGAATCGAACCTTTTTTATTGGCATCTACGTGCAGGATATTTATACCTGTAATCAAGTGTTTGTAACATTTATATCGGCCTTTTCATGCGGTTTAGAATTAAATCGACAAAGCGATCACAAGAAAGCCACAAGCATACCTTGGATCAATGGAATTGATTCAAGGTGTCTTGTCAACCAACGAATAGAGTTCATCAAGCATACGCCAAGTCTGTTTGTCTCGTCGGCAATCACACAAGCAATAATAACTTCCGTCCCGAGTAAACAAATTACAGAAACAAGGGTCCGGATCAATGACACATTCCTCTAAGATCAAAAGATGTGTCTTAACATATTTATCTTCATTTCTGCGATTACAACATCATGAAAAGTAATTACCATGATAACTTACAAAAATCAAGGCATTACATTCCTCCTTCTTAAAGAATCATCATCCGATGATCAAATTAACCAATTCAAGGAGTTTTAGGACAAAATTCGGTTATTGTCCTTCCATTCATAAGTGCATACCAAAAAGATTCACTCTTTAAAACAATGTTTTAAGATAAGCGTAAAATAGACCAATAATTGTCTAAATTTGGTAGAATTATTAGTTTTGAATTTCAATTTTGATCAAACAAGTATGGAAAAGCAGATCTCATTTCTTGAGATTTTCCCAAGTGCGCACTCTCTTCGCTAAACCGGTCCCCTTTGGACCTTACATTGATTCACTTTGTGATTTCTTAGGTCTGTTAAGCGAGTTCCCAAAGCACTCGAATGGGCTTAACCATGATTATTCACGGGTCTTGGACTGCAAGGAATTCGATTCAAAGCACATGTGATAAATGCATTACGTATTTCTTAAGCAAAGAAATATGAAAAACATCATGCATTTGTGATAAAGTAGGAGGTAATGCTAGACGATAAGCTACGGGGTTGATTATTTCAACAATTTCAAAAGGTCCCACGTAAGCGTAAGCGTGACTTAAGCGGCCTTGCCAAAAGTTATTGAGCTCTTTTTCGGCTTAACCCCAAGAAAGACCTTCTCACCCGGTTTATAATTCCTATCAACCCGCTTTAAGTTTGCATAACTCTTTTGCCTATTGGCAGCCTCTTTTAGATGTTCCGAATCATTTTGATTTGTTGTTCCATTTCCGTGAGGATTTACGGCCCTGATTACCTCTCTGTCCTTAACGTTTGTCCCAACTAACAGGGGGTTACGCATTTTCGTCCATACAATGCTTCAAAAGGTGCCATTTTTAAAGAGGCGTGGTATGTATTATTGTAGGCAAATTCAACCAGCGGAAGGTATTCCTCCCATTTATACTGCTGGTCCATGCAATACATTCTTAACATATCCTCTAAAACTTGATTGACTCTCTCGGTCTGTCCATCCGTCTCTAGATGATATGCAGAGCTGAAGTTTAATTTAGTTCCCAAGGCCGCATTAAGCATTTTCCAAAACCTTGATGTCATCCTCGGATCTTTGTCCGATATGATCAATTCGGGTATTCCATGCAATCTAAAAATTTCATGTACAAATCTTCTTGCTAACATTGGTGCATCGTTTTCAAATTACAGTGATGAAGTGTGCCACCTTGGTTAATTTGTCAGCGACAACCGAGGATGATATCATGCTTATTCCTTGACATAGGCAATCCTTGTATGAAATCCATCGTTATCACTTGCCATTTGTCTTGTGGAGCATTTGTGGGGATACTGATAATCCAGCGGGATGCATATGTTCCGCCTTAACACGCTGACATTCCAAGCAGTGTGTTACAAATTCCACCACATCCTTTTTCATTCCCTTAGAAGTATTCTTTGCTTAAGATCAACAAGCATTTTCGTAATGCCAGGGTGTCCAGAAAAAGGTGAATTATGAAATTCAGTTAACAATTTCCTTCTTAAATCATTTTCCAAGGGTATATATACCCTGTTTTTGAACCTCATAATTCCTTCGCTATCAAAACAAAATCCTTTATACCTCACATCCTTTGGATCTGCGTGCAAGTGTTGTTTTGACTTGCTAGAAATAAGGATCTGATTCCAAGGCGTCTTTCACCTCATCCTTAAACTGAGTTCTTAACGTTATAAGAGCAGAGATGTGCTTCCTTAGACTCAGAGCATCTGCCACTCTATTTTCCTTTCCTTTGATGTAGCTTATATCAAAATCATACTGAGACAAAAATTCTAACCATCGTTGTTGTCTTGCATTGATTGGGATTTGAGTAAAAATATACTTCAACCCCAGATGGTGAGTTTTTAACTCAAAAGGTTTGCCTAAAAGGTAATGCCTCCACATTTGAAGTGCATGTACAATGGCAGCGAGCTCTAGGTCGTGTGGAGCATAATTTTGTTCATGTAACTTAAGCTTTCTGCTTTCATAAGCTATGACATGGTTATTCGTAGCAGAATGCCTCAAGGCCTTCTCCGACGCATCTATTACAACCATAAAATTTCCATTTGGATGCAAGTACAATTAAAATAGGTTTGAAGTTAACCTGTTCCTTTAAATTTTTAAAGGAAGATTCACATTTGTCAATCCGGACAAATTTCTTATCCTTCTTTTGCAGTGAAGTGATTGGGCGGCAATTTTTGAAAAATCCTTAACGAACTTTCTATAATATCCTGCCAAGCCCATGAAGCTTCTTACTTCATGCACATTCTTAGGCGCAGGCCACTTAGTTATAGTTGCGATCTTTGAAGGGTCTACAACTATTCCGTTCTTGCTTATAACGTGTCCCAAATAATGCACCTCTGCATCATAAAAGGAACATTTAGACAGTTTACCATACAACTTCCTCTTTCTTAAAACTTCCAGCACTATCCTTAAATGTTCTTGGTGCTCTTCGACATTTTTAGAGTATATAAGAATGTCGTCTAAGAATACAAGCACAAACTTGTCTAGGTATTCTTGAAAAATATTGTTCATCAAATTCATGAAGGCGGCAGGTGCATTTGTCAACCCAAAAGGTAACACCGTGAATTCATAATGCCCGTACCTTGTTCTAAAAGCTGTTTTATGAATATCTTCTTCCTTTATTCTCAGCTGATGATACCCAGATCGAAGATCTATTTTTGAATAGATTTGATGCTCCACGCATGCGGTCGAACAAATCATCAATCTAGGAAGTGGGTATCGATTCTTAATAGTTGCCTTGTTGACAACATTCTCGTAATCAATGCACGTCTCAATGTGCCATCCTTTTTCTTTACAAAAATTACCGGCGCTCCCCATGGTGAGACGCTTAGTCTTATCAGCCCCTTATTCAAAAGTTCCTGTAATTGAGCCTTTAGCTCTACCAACTCGAGGGTGGTCATTCTATAAGGTGCCTTAGATATGGGTTCAGTTCCTGGCTTGATTTCTATTGCAAATTCAAACTCTCGTTTGGGTGGAAGACCTGGTAATTCCTCCGGAAATACATCTCTGAAATCCCTTAATAATGGATATCTTTCCATGAAATCATTATCTTCCTCAGCATTTTCTGTCATTTTTACTGCATACAAGGTGCAGCCTCTATTTTTAGCCCTTTTTAGTTGCATAGCTGTTAGTTTTCTAACTGCAACCTCACGCCTTACACCTTGAATGACTTGCTTTTCTGCAGGTCATCAAAACAACAAATTTGTTTTTCATAATAGTCGACCTTTGCCTTATGTTCTGCCAACCAGTTAACTCCAATAATGATGTCATATGATCCTAAAGGAGCGACATATAGGTCAACTTTGGTGGAGAAACTGGGCAAGTCAAGAATTGCCCCAAAAAGGCACATTTTGACTGTATAGACAACATTATTCTCATAATGCACTGTCCATGTCTTATCCATCCGTTCAGCTTTCCTTTTTAATTTCATTGCAAGTTTAGTAGAAATAAAGCATTCAGTAGCTCCAGTATCAAAAAGTATGACTACAGGTGTACCGAATAACTTACCGGAACTTCTATAGGCGTAACTTGCTTTTCACTTGTACTGTTAGCCCAGCTGCAGCGTGTATCCTATCTTTGCTGATCGTGATCATCCTTTTTCAAAGGACAGTGACTCGCGTAATGGTCCTTTCCACAGTTGAAGCATCCTCCAACTGGCCCTTTCCTAGGCTCAAATTTGTTACCAGCTTTGAAGTTATCACTTTGGCTTCCATAGGACTTTTGTCCATTGCCACTAACTTTTGCGAAGGTTGTTCGCACACTATTTACAGGTTTGTTCATTACAGATTTCTTGTTGTTATCTACAACAATTTTGTTTTTCACACCAAACCTTTTCCAAGGCCCCCTTTTGGGTGCGAGAGATGAAGAAGAGTTGGGAATCTTCTTCCTTATCTCTTCCCTATGAGCAAAAATTGCTCTCAATTTTTGTTCCTGTCTTATTGCCTTTTCGACAACTCCTTCCATGGTGGTTGGTCCGTGGACATCCACTTCGCCACCAATGATGGGATTTAGTCCCATTATGAACTTTCGTATTATGAACTTCTCGTCAGCTTGGTACTGCGGCACATACTTGAGGAGTTTAGTAAACCCTTCAGATTACATCACCGTCGGCCTTCCTTGCGACCGTTATGAAATTCGGTCATTTTCCTATCAAAATAGAGTTGAGGTAGCCACCGTTGCCTAAAGTAACCCTTAAATTGATCCCAAGTTATGTCTGATTCGACAATATTCAACTCAACCTTACGGTTGTCCCACCATGATGATGCTTCATGAAAAAGCGATATGCTCCCCATATCGCTTTGGTCTCTTCGGAGAAGTTTCTTATTCGCAAAGTACTTCTCCATTTCTTTGAGCCAATTCTCGCTCCGTTCATGAGGGTTGTTTTATCAAACTTTGGAGGACTTATCTCGTCATTTGTAAATTCAATTTGCTAATCTTGTCCTTTTATTTTACGGATGATTAGGAGCATTCACATTACTATTATCAACACCCGGATTCCCTCCATTGGTGTTGTCCATAGGAAAGGGTGATCATTTATATCGGCTTCTTCTTCCTCCTCTTCATTTCCCATTGTTATTGTTCCAAAGCGAGTCAAACGATCTCTCGTATCTAGTAGGGCAAGCAAGGATTTCATCCACTTTTGAGCGATAGGTCGCTTCGCCACCCGATAACGGGTTGTTCATGATGTTTCCTCTTGTTCGACCATTTTCATTCAATAAGAAAATGTAAATCTTATTAAATTGTGGACTCATTAGGTCAAGAGCTGCAACCTTCAGCTCACGATACCAAGATGTAACATCCCCATTTTAAGATACTAGAACAAGGAATTTTTTTATTTTTTATTTTATAAAACGTTCCTGTTATGAATTATATAATTCAAGCACACGTTCAAGTTTTAATAATTGTTCTCTGTCCAACTAATGTAATTTGGATCACACAATTTCCTTTTAAAACCAATGTTCTCTGTTCACATACTTGCAATATGGAACACACATTCAATGCCATTCAATCATATAATAGTTACTATATGTTGCTGTAAATTACTCGAAGAACTACCGATCTCCCATTTCATGGCTCAAGTTTCAGCGATCTCTCATTTCATGACTCGGCGACTTACCGATCCTTCATGTTAATCCGTGCATTGTATAATGAATATATAGGGTTCTCTTACCGTTTCCGGTTATCGAAGTGATCCATTTAAGAAGCCTATCTGAATATCTGTTACCGATATTCGTCTGACATCCTGCATCTTAAACTAGGTGATTAGGACAACGCAACCAGCACTTGCGATACTTTGGCCAAAGATTTTCACATGCTTTGCATGATCATATTCCTAGATGTGGTACACATCATTGGAATACGTCCTTCACCTCACTTCATCTGTTATCTAGAATGGTCTTTCCTGGTCTCTTCCAGTCCCTCCATTTTAAGGTCAAGCTCTAACCCCAACTAGCAATATGAACAAGTATAGGAAGTTACTCATGGTAACTAAAGATACGCAGACATACGGTGTCGTCCCTAGGCGACTCCGTGTGTCTAGTTACCTTTAGTCCTCCGGAGTCACTCGTATACGTGATCACATTCCTATCCCTAGCTAAGAACTTAGTATCCAGCTTATGTAAACTTGATGAATTAATTCGGGAGGGCATTGTAATATGTCAGCCATAACATTGTGTCGTCATGAAGGCCCCGCCTTCATGAAGACACCATATTGTAGCTGGCGTATGTCAATGTCCTACGGAATCCTCTCATCGAGAGTACACATCCAGCTCAAGTGTGATTTGGTTGTAATCTTAATATTTAAGATCTACTTTCAGCAGCCATGCTGATCCTTAAACCTCATTCTCGTTATAGTTGTATGTAGCTAAGAGAGACTTAATCTGTCTTCTAGCTTAATACGCATCTCCTCCTTCATACCAAAGGGTTGCATATTCTATTCTTGGTTCTTTTCTTAATCTTCGGACTAATCAGTCCATTATCGATAAACTTAATAAGTTTAACCTATTAAACTTAACCAAGTTTTTCCACAAATGTAAACAAATTCAAAATTCCATCTTATTAGACATCATTTAAATGAGGTCTAATTCTAAATGAATTTATTCATTTATCCTCCTTAACCTTACTTAGTTAAGGTCCGTTACAATAGATATGTTTTCCCATATCTATATTTTCTGAATTTAAACATTCGAGGCTATTAACGGAGTCCGAATTCAAGGTTATTGCTCCTAAGTTATTTGATATTCCTTAGCTTTCAAGCTAATCCCGAATACCTTTCAATTAGGAGATCATGCTTACCTAAATCCTTTTTAATGACAATTTAAAATTCATCTTAACCCAAGTATGAACTAATTGTACATTTCAACGCAAAGGTTACATTCAGGTAAGAATAGATGTTATTTCCTTTTAAATTCATCCATTAACATTGGATAATTCCAAATCAAGGAATAATGTTATATTCTCAAACTTATTCAACAATATCAAACTGATATAGTCATTAAAAATATCACACTTTTACTTGTATTCATCCACCAGTTTTACAATCTATACATTTGCCAGTCCAAACGACTGGACTTGTTTATATCAAACAACATTACAACTCATAAAGATAGAAGAATGTAATTTCTTCCTTTCTCATTTCCTCGTAGAGGAGTAATAGCTATCAATACAATCCATCTTCAGTTAATCAAAAGAAGTATCATAAAACAACCATGCCTTCGTTTATAACTAAGTTCCATCTGCAAAATTACTTGCACGGGTCAGTTCGTTGAACTGAGCATATTAAGCACTTGTCATTAAAATGAGTTGCTTTTAATTAACTGTCACAATAAAAGAACCCTGCTTTTATGAAACGTTAAAATGATCATCATCCAAGAATTAAGTACCGAAAAGGATGAACAACATAACAACTCAATCATCAAATTACCATCTCAATCAGACAAAGGATTACCGCCCTCTTTCCCGAATAATTATTACAAGAAGTAATTTCCTTCAAAGCAGTTCCAGATTACAAACATACTGTAAGAACTAAAACACAATTATGCAAAGTTTGTTGTTCTAACATAAATGCTATCAATTCCATTCCCTTACATTAGTTAGAGAAAGATTCACAATTAGATTTTTAATAAGACTTCAAAGATAACCATTTCCTTTCCTTTCATGCTACTCGTCTAATTTCAACAATCAAACGCATTTGAAGGGAAGAGTAAACAACAATTAAATGCGAGATGTTTAAAGCAAGATAGTACAAAATTCATTTCATAATAGTTAGAGATTTACCCAAGCGGTGTGAAAGAAGAAATGAAACACCAATTCAAATTATCCATCCACACTCTTTTTCTTTTTCTCATAGCGGTATTGAGAATTTAATCTAGAAGTGATACCAATCAATGGTAACAATTCAAAGGGAAATAAATAAAATCGTTAATTGAATACAAGGAAGAAGAATCGTATTACCTCTTTGTCTTTGTTTAACCAAATATCCGCTTATTTAGCACATACATGATCCAACAATATGATTCATTCCGCATAATATAATTCCCTTTAAAATAATTCACTCTACAGACATTTATGTCTTTATAACATATAGAGTGTACAACAACCACAACAAGTCACATTTTCATCCTAATAATGAGAGAATTCACCTTCCAACAATGACAAGAATAAATCCATTCATATTATGCTTTTAATGAAAACGATGAAAGGCCACAATCCTTAAAATTATATATATGTGTTTGTGTATCCTTGAGTTGAGCAAGACTCAATATAATTTGCGTGCTCTGCTTAGTCTATTATATAGACTGATTTTTGTTCCTCATCGATTAAAAAAAAAAACTCTTTTCCAAACAGTCCTAAATGAATACCAAGAACCCAAGAAGGCAGTATACCATATCAAATTAGTACAACAAAGTAAGATTGCTACTATAACCTTACTTGTCTGGGAACCCGTATTTTATGCACGATGAAAAATATCAAGGAATTATAACTTGCATAATAGTCTATCAACATCACCACAAATTTGTTTTTCCCAAACGTTTCCACACACTGAACTCAGAAATACAATATTCGCATAACAATACCTTTATCAATGCAAACCCGCATAGGGTAATAGATGCGCAAGCAAGGTACAGTCAAAACAATCTCAAACAGCAAGCCAAATCTCATTTGTTTCATTCATTTGCACAGAAATACTAAGCCATGTTCGTTTTCATGATGACAGTTCAAACTAGAAGATCAAACCGCATCCATAATGCACAATAAAATCCTCTTTCCATTACCTTCAGATTTTCAAAACAACAAGAGAAAACATAATTCATTAATGATTTCAATAAGAAGAACAATCATTTTTATCAAACATCGAGAGAATACCCAAGTCGTGTTCATTCTTATAAGGACAGTTCAACCAGACATACAAAACATCTCATCCTTTCATTTTCACAAGATCGCTTTCGTAACGCACAAGTGATATTCACTTAGCTAATGCATTTATTAGCACAACCCATAATGGTAATAAAGCGAATACCCAACAACGTCAAAGCGAACCACACAAAGAAAGACGGTTATTCAACTTACTCATTATGCAAAGAATGCTCAAGTCGCGTCTGACAAACAAAAGAAGCGTCTCAACTCGAAATCATCTCAACATAACGGTGAATCAAATAACCAAAACCCCCATCATAAGAGCAGGGTTGTTTTAATGAGACTATTAAGCAAAAGCAAACGGTTTAAGGAGAAGGGCTTAACATGCCTATTTTTTTGCGATTTGAAGAAAACCGTGCCCACTGGAGTTGTTTCTCTCCACGGCATCCTCGGCTAGGCTTTCCAACCAGTCCCCTAACTTCCACAGGCTCCAAAAATAGCCTCACTTCTCCAAGAACAGAGATAATAACCAAATTACAGCAGGTTTGACAGAACCATGGAAGAACAAAATGCAGAGCAACTAAAAACCCAATGCACACAACAACAAACAAAATTCCTTCCCAAACCTCTTTCCAAGGCGAGCTAGTCGCTAAGACCAATGCCATTGAATGCATTGAATGCATTCCTTTTTCCTTTTTCCTCACGCCACCGCCGACTCAAGTTGGCGAGTTACTAATTTCAAATTTTTGCATGCAATCATGGTTTAGTTTCACAACTAGTTGGACACCTCCAACTTTCCCCATGTTCCCGCCAAACTTGGCGCTGCAACCTATAAGGACACCATTCATTGTCCTAATAAATTTCCAACCTTCCCTCCTTATCCTTTCCTTCCACATGGGTCCATGCGTCCCCTTCCTTAGGTTAGGATTAGTTTAGGATTTTAATAGTCCATATCTAGGTCATTCGCCTAGTTCGTAGGTTAATAGAATTTATATCTATTTTCACCCTTATAAAATCTAAAATCCATATAGGATAGTAGTTAGGGTATAAGATAAAACTTAGGGGTAGGTTAGGGTTTAATCCCCTAATATTTAATTAATTAGTTTCCAAATCAAGTCTTTCCGCCTGACAGTCATATTCAACACTATGCAGGACGTTTCGTCCCATGTTCCACATACCTGTGCCACTCGCATCTAGGCCTTTATCGCCTTACGCGGTCTAGCGTTACAACGGTGTGTGGTTTGAGAATCAAACCTTTTTCATTGGCATCTACGTGCGGATATTTATACCTGTAATAAAGTCTTTGTAACATTTTATATAGCCTTTGTCTGCGGTTTAGTAGTAAATCGACAAAGCGATCAAGAAAGCCACAACATACCTTGGATCAATGGAATTGATTCAAGGTGTGCTATCAACCAACGAATAGAGTTCATGAAGCATACGACAAGTTTGTTGTCTCGTCAACAATCACACAAGCAATAATAACCCGTCCCAAGCAAACAAATTACAAGCAAACAAGCGTCCATATCAACAACACATTCCTCTAAGATCAAAAGATGTGTCTTAACATATTTATCTTCATTTCTGCGATTCTAACATCATGAAAAGTAATTACCATGATAACTTACAAAAATCAAGGCATTACAAATAAGATATCATGGAAAGTTGATTCAATCCTATGCATGGTGGTATTTTCATATTTCTCACAAGACCCATGCATTTCTTTCCACAACTCATTCTTAACAAGCATAATTGGCAATTTCGAGAAAGAAGGAAATTTTTAAGGAGGTTTCATGTTAAATCATACCTTGATACCCATCCCATTCTTCTCAAAATGATTTTTTCATTAAAATTCATATAATGAAGCGCCCAAAATACCTTCAGGAGCTCCGATAACGTCATTTTCAAGGTCCTTCCCAAGGTACAAGCTCCGTACTTAGTCAATTTTTCCAGTGCCATGTGGCAGCATGAGGTTGAGGCACACTTTTGTGTTCCATTTGTCCCTTTCTAAGAGGACAAAGGGGACAGAAAAATGTGCCCCTCCCCCCTCTTATATCCTAGACCCACCACATGACCCTGGGAGGCCTTCGTAACCACCTTTTGGTAATTATCTAGCCCAGTCTTGTGTCATGCATGCCCACCACTTTTCATCATGAGGTTGAGGCACATTTTTGTGTCCCCTTCGTCACTTTTCCAAGGGGACATAAAAATGCGCCCCACACCTTGCTCCCACACAGTTCCTCACGTGACTTCAACTCAACCCCGGGTGCTAGAAATAAGCTCCTCCCTCTCTCTCCTCCGCGAATGCATGTCTACTACTTGTCCTCATAGGGATAGGGCACATTTTGGTGTCCCCTTTGTCCCTTTGCCAAAGGGACAAGGGGGAAACAAATTGCCCCCAAAGGCATAAAAACCAAGGAGATAGTGCATTTCTTTGAGCTTACTCCATTTTGCTCAAAATCTACCTGAAACTATGGCAATTTTTTTTTCAGAATATTTCTCCTCTATTGTTCCTCCTCCATTCCTCCCTCTATGCTTCCATGATCACATGAAAGAAATTTTTACAAAATTATAATTTTTCAAAGCTCCATATTCATATTTTTGCTAGAATGAATGTAACCTGCGAAGGTAAAAAATTCATATCTCATAAACTGGTGCACAGATCGAGGTGGGGTTTTTTACAACCTTCATCATTTCTAGGCACCTTTAAGCCACATGTGTTTACAATTACATGTACGCTCCATATTTTTTACGATGAAAAAACCCCAACTTCATGCCCTAGTTTCGTAATTTTTTATTTCCCACAATTTTAGTGATCGGATAGAGCTAAAAATTTGTACGTGAGATCAAAAGAAAAAATATATCCCAGTGAAGTTTGGGGCAGAGGTGGAGACAAATAGAGAGAATCCAAAAGAAATTAATTACGAACAACTTTAAAATTTTAGCGTCGGTTCCATATGAGATTACTGTTAGTTAAGAGAGAACATTTCCTCTAAAGGCCTCAACGATAACTTCGTTGTTAGCTTATTTAAAAAAGTGAAAAGTATGGAAGTTCATAGGTGGCCTAAAATGGTCGTAGAAGAAAATCTAGGTAGGAGGAAAAACACATGGATGGACCAAAACATTAAATGGATGAACAAATGGAACATTAACAAGCAAGAGTGTTCGAGCACTAACGAGGAACTAAAAAAGTATGTGAGAGAAAAATTCAGGATATGCATGTGGACACAACAGTTTGAGTGAAAAAAAAAGACTACATCAAAGAATTAATTCCACTTGTGACCATGAGGAAAAAACCTACTTATGAGCATAAATCAAGTGGAAAGAAAAATTGTTAGTGGCCTAGTTAAGGACAAGTTCACACCAATCTTAGGTCGTCAATCCTCGCCATTAATAATGTCAATCCAAGTTGGTGTCCGAAGGCTATATGCATTAAGAGAAGAAAATCTTGGAAAGTAACTCTTTTAAACACAAACCAAACTTGCATAAAATAAATCACACTTGCGGAAATTGAAAGACACACTTGCAGAAATAAAGTTTGCATGAAAGATACACACGAGCATGAATTAAAAGGCACACTTGCATAAAGGAAATCACACTTGCATAAATAAATGTTGCATGAAAGAAATGAAACTTGCATAAATGAAATTTCTGAATTAAAAAAATAAACATAATTGAACGAAACACCTGCAAGTTTACAACAGACTGAATTTTCACAATACAAAGACAAAAACAATACAACCAAACGAATTGAAGACAAATGAATAAACATAAACATAAATACACAGATCCATCTTCCTTGGAATGAGTGGCCAACTCATTCCTTGGAAGAGGATTTAAATCATACTTCTGAGATCTAAAACTACATAATATTTGAGAGGAAAGAACAAATCTTTATTTCTTTGGAGAAAAACATTACATATCTAAGTGTGGAAGGTTGCATTTATAATTCATGCATCCAACCAACTCCTTATTTTAGGAAATATAATATGATCTTATATTTATTCCAATCCTAACAACTAAGATCTCCATCTCCACAAAATATGGAGAGAGATATATTATTGAAGTCAAATATTATCTCACTTATTTTAGGAAGATTTGCTCCCAAATCTTCTCCTTGCTTTTCGGTAACAAGAATCATAATGATTTTATTCCTCTACATTATTGGAAGGAGGATTTTCCTCAAAATATGATTTTGACCAAATACCTTTATCAGATTTTCCATTTGACTTTGCTATTTTTGATTGTGGAACTTTTGACGCTTATTAAGTACGTTTTTTCCTCGGACTACAGTTCACTAAAAGTTAAATTTATCTTGATTAGTAAAACCTGTTGCAAATCTGAATAAGGTTTTTGTTAAACACATTTCTATAAACAAAAACCTCTCTTAGATTTCCCATTTGAATTTTTTGTTTCTGTTTATGAAACTTTTAGTGCTCATTTGATACACGTTTACTTGGACTATAGCTCACTAAAACTTAGATCTCTCTTCATTGGTAAAACCTATAACAAATATGAATGGGGTTTTGTTAAAAACATTTCTATGAACAAAAACCTCTCTCATATTTTCTATTTGACTTTTCTATTTTTGTTTATGGAACTTTTAGTGCTAAATCGATACACTTTTCCTCGGATGCATGACTCACTAAAAGTTAGATCTCTATTCATTGGTAAAACTTGTAACAAATATGAATAAGGTTTTTGTTAAACACATTGCTATGAACAATAACCTCTCTCATATTTCCCATTGAAATATCTGAGTTTTCACAATCCCTTAAAAACTGTCATTTCTTTGATGCAAGTTCCAAAACTAAAGTTGCCATTCTTTTTATGCAAGTTCCAGAACTAAATTTGCAAGTTCGAACTAAATCTAATTTGTCCACAATTAAAAGTTCGGAACTAAGCGTCATTCAATCTGATACAAGTTACGGAACTAAATCATGAGTTAGGAATTAAAGCAAGCAAGTTTTGAACTAACTCTGTGAGTTCCATAACTAACTCTGCGAGTCCTGTAGCTAACTTAAAACAACTATACCTTTTACATGCGACCTTGGATTAAAATGATTATTTTTGAACTTGTATAATTTTTTTGAGAGGAATCTGAATATGAAATCAGATTTGATTTTAAAAGTATTGTTCATGATCAATTCCACTTTTCCCAATACTAGCATTATCTTTCCTTTATGGCCTGCATACATAAGACTTTGCATCGTTTCCCAAATAATCAATAGGATTAGTCAACAAAATAGATAACAAAAGATTTCTAAAGAATGAACAAGATATATATCCTATATTCTATCTTAAGCAAACTATAAGTTTTTAGATTACATTTAAATCCACTTTCAAAGGTAACTTGGAAGGACAAAATAATGGTAATTTATGGCCAATTTATGGCCTCATCATTGACATCTCCTAAAAAAGAGTGGGAAGAAAGAATGATCATGTTTTGCAACAAAGGGGTAGTGGAAACATAATGACACCATATCATAGAGTGCACAACATATAATGACATTCGTATCAAGTATGAGGACAATTTGAAAGTAGACAAACCTACCGTCCTTGTTTAAAGAAGAAACACTTGCCAACAATGTGAATCTCTTGGTCAATATCCATAACAAGTAATGAAACATTAAAAAATAATGGATTCTATACAAAAGCTGTTAAACATACTCTTAAGATAGTTTTTGCACACCAATTATGACTTTGGGTCCCATAGACTACTTAACCTCGTGAATTATTAAAACCATCCATTCATTCTCCTTTATAGCTTTCCCGATTAAAAATGGGTTGTGAGCATCAAACATGGCATAATGAATCTAACAAGTGGTAAAACAAAAGATATTGATGGGTTGCATGCTTTGAATTTTTAAAATGGGGTGTGGAGATCCTCACTCCGCACATCAGAAAAATATTCAATGAGATCAACCAATATGACTTCCCATTAGAGTGGACGACTAGCGTTGTTATTCCTTTATTTAAAAGTAATGATATCAATAATCCATCAAACTAGACCACACCATTATGGCAAATCCCCTCCTTGGTAAATTTTTTGGGGCATGGTAGAGCGTCGAATCACCGGTTCGGCTAAAAGAGAGGATAAAAGAGCAAAAAGGCAAGTAGGATTCCGACCTAGACACTCAACAATTGACCATTGCATCACTCTTAGGCACTTGATTGAAAAGGTTTGGTATACCCAAGCGAGGAAGTTTTTTGTTGCTTTGTTGATTTTAAGAAAGCTTTTAACACAGTGCTGAGAGACAAACTTTGGAGCAAGACAAAGGAACTTGGGATTCAAAACGAGTTTAGAGCAGCAGTGCATAAGCTTTATGAGCAGGTTAAAGGTAAAATCAAAACTAGAGAGGGTATGTCAGAATGTTTTGGTGGTGACATTGGTGTCAAACAAGGTTGTCCTCTCTCTCCCACTTTGTTTGGCTTATACATTGACAAGCTTGAAGAATGGTTAAGCAAAATCGAGGGAGGGGGCATACAGTTGGCAGGTTATGTGGTGAAGTTACTCTTATATGCCGATAATCTTATTCTAATTTCAAAAACAACTCAAGGATTGAGGGATCATTTGAAAGCCTTAGAAATTTTTACAGGAAGTAGGGATGCAAGCGAACATTAGCAAAACCAAAGTAATGATTTTTTATTTAAAAGGAAAGAGAAACAAATTAACTTTCTTTTGAGGGGACCCTGTTGGAAATTGTAACAGAATATGAATATCTTGGGATTGATTTGCACAAAAAGCTTAGTTGGGAGACTTGTAGAACAAAAGGATACATGGGAGTTGGAAAGCATCTTACCTACTTCAAAATAGGTGTAGGACAACTGAACTTTGGGATTGGAAAACTAAGAAAACCCTTTTTGGATTGTTGGTCACCCTGGTTGCTCTTTATGGTTGCGAAGTATGGGGAAGTAGCATGTCAAATCATGGATGGAGACAATTAGAAAGAATCTAGAAACATCTAGTCACAAGTACTCTTGAAGTCAAATTAACAATCCCTTATGAAATCTTGTTGGTTGAAGTAGGTACTTTCTCGATGGAAGCATCAACAATAACTCGGTTGCTAAGTTATCTGAAAAAGGTTGAAAGCATGGATAATCATCATTGGCCCAAAATGGTTGTGGAGGAAAAATTAGAGCGTAGAAAGAAAACTTGGATGAAGCAAAACAACAAATGGATGAACAAATGAGGCATCAACTTTTAGGAGTGTCCTAACAACAACAGGGAAATAAAAAACTATGTGATAGAAAAATTTAGGATTGCCATGTGGATAGGGCAGATTGGTCGTAAGAAAGCTTATTACATCAAAGAATTTAACCCCACTTGGGAGCATGATGAAAAAACTTATCTCGAGGCAGGTATCAAGGGTAAAGTAAGGATTTTAGTGGCTCAAATGAGGATCGGATCACATCACCTTTGATGTGAAATTGAAACCGATAGATGGACTATACCCAAGGAAGATGGGGAAAGGAGAACTTGTCTTTTCCGCAAGAAAAGGGTAGTTGAGACGAGAGTAATGACACTTCATCATGGAGTATTCGGTTTATGATGATATTCGTATCCCAGACTGCAACGACTTGAAGGTGGACAAATTAAATGAGTTATTTGAACAAACAAGACTTGAAAAGATCACGGGATTTTGTGTTCAAAATTGACAATAAAAGATTTGATATTAAAAAGACTCTAAATTCATCTTAGAGTCTTAACTTTTGGTCCCATAGAGTCTTCACTCTTGTGGAAGTCTTTAAAATCTTTCCTTTCATTTCATTCCATCAAAATTGCAAAATGCCTCTTCAATTGTAAAAAAGAAGCGCAAAACTTAACGCAAATTAAATGCGGCCCTGGAGAGAACCATACGAGAGGCTGAAACAGTACTAATTCCGTCCAGTATTAACAGTAATTAAGGAAGGACTTGATCTGCATCGCATCAGAGACACTATTGATTCTTTTGAGGGCCAGTTTAATTTATTCTAGGGTATACGTATCGCAGATCGGGGTTTAACTGGAGAAAAATAGATGGGATGCGTTCGTAGATCGGGCAGAGAAATTCGAGAGAATTGATTTTTGTGTAAAATAGAACGATCTTTCAAGATTGGATTGATAGACGGCAGCATGTTGAGGCTAAGGGCATTTCGTCCTTCAAGCGAGAAGATCGTGAAGGTGCAATTGCACCTCACACATCCGTGGCTCGTTACAGCCGATGCATCTGACAATGTCGTCGTCTGGAATTGGGACCACCGCCAGGCAAGTGCTGCATATTTACTATTCTATTTTTGTAATTCCCGCGCTTCTTAGATTATGAATCATAATAGGTCAGTGTCCCGCAATGCCTTGGAAAATGTCTATCCCAAAATGTGGCAGGCCATATTCCATATCCAAATCAACAATTGCGACTTCAGGAATCAAAACAGAAGCTTACAACGTTAATAACGGCAGCGCCCGAGCGTCAAATGATAACGGGAGTCGCTCTTATGAGCGCCATCCAGGGTTGAATCTCCCACACTATAATAGCGAATCTTAATTCCAACTGATATGTGGCGAGGTTGTGGTGTAACAGTTATAGAGCACATTCAATTGTGACCCACGTTTATAAGACGGAGAATCAAGCTTACTCCACACACCTCACCCAACAAGCAAAAGGAAAAACAGTAGGGCTTAAGCATTGAATTTTCTACAAACATTTGATTATAACCAAGTCTATCAGTCTTGAAACTGATCATGGGCACAGTTTAAACGCGTAAAGCCATAAGAAGATGCCTCTTTCTATCTGCAACCTAAATGACCAGGTCTGGCAGTTCTTTAAAATATGTCAGTCATATGCTCGAAGGACCAAATAACAACAAGTATCCTCTTTCTGATATCTGCAGACACATTTATAACTGTTTGTGTAGGATATTTATTTTCCTTTTATTAGTTTATTAGGATTATCCTACACTCATGTTGACTCATCTTGCTTAGGTGTCATAGGAGTTACTATGACATGTCTTACATGTCATAGAACATCATAGTCTGTCATAGGAGTTACATTCCTATTCCGGGAATGTAACTCCCCTTCCTATTATGGGAATATTCCCATGGAGGAGTTACACAACACTCCTATTTGTACATGCTCCCACTTGAGCTATTGGTATGTTGGTCATGGAGGCTTAATGTTGAGTTTGTTGAGTATTGGAACTCATTCATTTGCATCTTCCTCTTTACGATTTCACGATTCTTGCAACTGCATAGTACACTCGTTGAGCTAGGATCCTCATGCACTCCAATAATAACAACTGTCAGTGATGTAATGGAATGGAGGAGGAATAGTACTGTCTTTGCGAGAAAATGTTTACTTAAAAAGGAACTCCATAAGCTTCATGCTAGGCCATTTAAGCCTTAGACTGAGTGGAATGTTCTCCCCTGCTTCACTGGCTTCATCTTGTTTGTCTCTATCCCGATAGTCCAAATTGACTACGTGGCTTCTCCAAATTTCATGGTTGGTGAGTATGGTGCTTCACTGAGTTTATTTTAATCTTCTTAGGTTTCACTCTCCATGGTCCTACCATTTTTCTTGTTGGTATTAAAACAATTTGAAGAGCTGCTAAATCTTTGTTATAACAGAAGGGAAGGATTTGTTTATGTCCAGCCCTAATAGCATCACTTTTTCACTTTCATACAACTGAAATCTCTGCTATTCCAAATACCACAGCCTTGCATCAGGGGATAAATTGTTAATGGAATTAAGCACCAAGATACAGTCATAGTTACAAGGGTTGGTCGAGAATCTTGAGGATGTTTTCTGACTCTTGATCTTTTTGGGGGTTGAGCCTATTTGACCGAACATGTTGTTCTCTTGTCAATACATTGACCATGATAATAGCCCTTGTTGTAGCCACACAATCTCTATTTTCTAGCATGTGTACATAGCATCTCTCGTTCTAGTTTGTCATCAGCCCATACGCTATAAAAATCATGATGAATAGAGAGGTTTAGAATCTAGATTTTGTAGTGGTAGAGCAGATGTGTTGGATCAGGATGTTTACACCAATTGTATTAACAATCATAAATTGGATTATGTAGCAGGTTTTGATATCGAGGATTCCTAGGGCCTAAACTGTGTAGACTTAAGATTGTATCTTGCAAGTAATACACAGTGATGTGTTTGGGCCAGTCAAGGTACTATCATTCTAACACCCATACTACTTTTGGCCCAAAAGTTACGACAATAACAAAGATATATATATATTTTTAAAACACTTATGCACAACACTAGTTTGCTTCCTTGCCATTACAAAAGTATGATTCATATGCCAAGACACTAATCACTAATCGCAAAGAGTTCAAGCACTTGTACATGATTCCTTTAGGGGACAACACCTAAACAAGAATACCCCATTGGTCCAAACACTAAGAGAAATTCATGTAATTGTGACCTACCTGCACAGCGTTACTCAAGGTTAGATACACAACCTAAGCATGGGCTACTAGATATTTCTAGAGATATGAGTCATTTAGGGGTTGGC
The DNA here is from genome assembly GCA_018340775.1 of Taxus wallichiana var. yunnanensis. Lineage (NCBI taxonomy): Eukaryota > Viridiplantae > Streptophyta > Pinopsida > Cupressales > Taxaceae > Taxus > Taxus wallichiana. Next base: position 634,997,970 of record CM031235.1, read on the forward strand.
TTCATGTTTAGCTCCCCCACACACAAACACCATCCTTTACACATAAACTTAGATGATCTACTCCTCACACAATGCAATCTTGAACATAAATAGTCAGATGGTTGGGATTCCAATTGCCTTTTTATTTGAGATTTGATTATAATGTACTTTTATTGATAAGCTTCAAAAGATTGAAGGACCAAAATTTAGATAATTTCCATCCGTAAATACTCTCTTTATAAGAATGAAAGATATTTTTATTGTTACACCATTTAGATGTGATCAACCATGTTCTAGAAACCATTATATGCAAGTTAGGAGGTTTGTTAGAGTTTTGACAATCAAGAAAAGCCGTGTATTGTGTGTCTTTATCGGGTATGGAAATGGTGTAAGGAATACAAGCTTGCAAGCCTAAATTAGAGAACAGTCAGTAGGATTATCGTCTTTAGGGAGATCAAGAGAATTCTGCGTAGGAGGTTGTGCATAGTGGTGAAGCTATGTAGGAACAACCACCGATGAATCAACCAAAAGAAGCGCAAAATTGTAGTTCTGGAAACGGATATGAGTAATGATACACACTTTTTTTGAAAAATAGGAGAGGAGATGGGTACTCAAGATGACATATATTTGAGAGAATGATGAATATTTTAATTTGAAAAAAGTAAAAAAATTAAGATAAAGAAATTGCTAACTTGCTAATAATTAATTACTAAATTAGATCAAGATGTCAACAAAGGATAATCACGAGGAATTACTAATTACTACTTGTATTGATATTTCATCTCATATCATCATATTTAGGATCAAGAGTACATTACTACATCGTAACTCACCGCTTTGACAAATAGGCATGTGAAAATTAAAAACCAAAATTAGAAACGTGAATCCATATCATATCTTTGCAATTACTACATCAACGATGTCATTAACCTTATGTCTTTTGCTAGGATGCTCTTTAGGATGTTGAGGAACTTGAACAAGGAGAGGCATTCCAAAGAAGATGTTTTTTCTAGACAAAATGCAAAACATGTAAGTGCTGATAATGGAAGCACGAACAATTTAGTGTCCATGGAAATGGTAGTTAATGTAATGTCCCTTTTTCCCACCTAAGAGCTGATATTTGGTCTTCTTGCCATTCCTTCTCCATGGCAAAGAAGCAAAAATGAAGGAGAAGAACCTTGAGCATCTTTATAATATGTTTTATCTAATATTTTTATATTTTCTTTAGTGTTTCCTTGCATTATACAGGACCTTTTCTATTTGTGCATTGGTGCCAAAAAGGATATAAAAGAAGATTAGAGGCATCATTTGCATCTAGACTTGGCGCATTTTATTCTACTTGGGCATTGTGAGCTTGTTGCTCCTTGTTCATCCACTTGAGGACGAAAACCCTCTTGTGAGGCTTCTTAGAAGGACGAAAACCCTTCATCATTGTTTGGCTTTGAAGTAAAGGGCTGATTTGAAGAGATATTTGTAATCTCCAGCTGGTATTTGATTTATTTAGGGTGGAGCGACCTACCTTGGGTAGGGTTTGGCACATTTGGTGAAGTATTTGAGAAATCTGATTTGATAATTTGATTTGTAATATTTTAAAGGCCGGAATCTGAAGTTTGGTGAATTTAGAGGGTTTCTAGACCCATATTTCATATTTTTCTTGTGGCTGCAATTTTCAGTTCATATTTAATTTCCAGCAGTGTATTCTTCAACATTTCTTTGTGATTTTGGCTCCTAATATTCCATAAAATATATATAAAATAGTGGCGAGTTGGTTTGTGGTGTTTTGTGGTGATTTTTGGCATTTTTGGTGATAGTTCAAGTCGCTGATTTTATTCTTTCAGTCTGCTGCAATTTAAATTTCAGATCTACATTTGGTGTGTTTGGTTAAAACCCTTGAAAGGGTTATTACAATTAAGCTGAATTTAGTATGCACACCACACCTAAAACCATATAGGTGTCTTGGTTAATAGAGGATCATGTGAAATTGATATACATAGTGGTAGATATATAGACAAGGTTTTGTGTGATGTCTTGCCCATGGATGCATTCCATGTTTTGTTGGAAGATCATTGCTGAAATGTTGTAAGATGGGAAAACAATTATTAAAAGGATGGTCGAGGTATACTATTAACTCCAGAAAGGCAAGTCTAAGTAGGATTCAACGTGTTTTGACAAGTGTACTTTGCTAGAAGGAGAAAAAAGTTGGCACCATGATTGTGAAAGGATGCAGCCTAGAAGAAGGTAAGTAAAGAAGTAGACCTTGAGTGTCAAGGGTGATGCCAAGAAGAGAAGAGCGGGGATGCAACAAAGAAGGTGAAAGTGATGTCGAGTGAAGGCAAAGATGGTCTTTGGAAGAATAGTGTGAAAAAAATTTGGCGGAGAAGGATGGTCTATGGTCGAGAATGTGGCTGGAAAACGATGAAGTACCTCGCATGGTGGAAGGGCCCTTCATGGCCTTATTCTTTAGGCCAAAAGAATGGTTTTACCATCTACCCTAGGTTTGTGAGTACCATGCTTACAAAATCCTTACCCGTCGTGTATGATGTAGGAGCATCTAATTCCACAAACAATCTTGAATAAACCAAAACAATGGGTAGTGTGTTGCGGTGAATGGGTTAATGTTCTCCAGTGCTTTAGCATGGAAGTTAGGACCAACATTAAATTTAGTTGGTTGAGTGGGTTCTGTGTAGGATTTATATCTGGCCGCTTGGATCTAAAAATGATGGGTTTGTGTAGAGGCAAAAATGTCATGGGGAATACTGCCAAGCTATAATTTGATTGCATATTTGGCTTCTCCTTGAAAACGTACGCACTTTAAAAAAAGGCATTGGATTTTGAGCTCATATGCAAAGTTATGGCCTCCAAAACTTAATAGGATTTTTTAGGATTGCAAAACTGCCAGTCAAGCAAGGTGCTGGTTTCAAAACTGCCCCAGCAGTTTTGCAACCTTATGCGGCAGCTTCATAAAAGCGGGTTGCACTTAGTGAAACCACACAGACAATCTCAGAACTATCAAACTGTGTAAAGTGGTGGTTTTGATAGCAAATTTTACACAATTCGAGTAATGGGCCAGAAACAATTGAATGCTCATTTTTGAGCTTTTTCAAGATCAAAAGGGGCTCCATGAGCCAATGCACATGCATAACAGGCAGGAAAAGGTTCAAAGAAGGCAGGCTGGAGTGAGAAAAGATTTGTGTGGGGAATTGTGAGTGCTTAGGAGTCATAGAGGAGCAGATAGAGTGTGAGTTGAGTCCATTGATGGTCTGTTGGGTGTTCAGAAAGAGGGTTGGGTGAGTGTATAATTAAATCTCTGTAATTCCTCATGAGAGTGAATAAAGTAGTTGTCTTGGTCTCTAGTCTCAAAATTGTCTGTGTATGCTTGTTGCTGGGTGTAAGTGGTGACTGGCTGTATGGGCATGGTTGTCACTCAATTGACTCCCTATTCTTGATCCGCATCACTCTGCAGGGTCTTTGGAGTTTGCTTTTGGAAGTTTAAATGCAATAATGTGAAAAAGGAATGAAAAAGCACTTTTACGAGTCTTGGACCAATTTATATTTGAATCTTCTTGTTCCATCCAAGTTCTTAAGTCATAGCCCCAATTCTCCCTAGATATCCTTTTGTTTTCCATGAGATTGCAAATGAGTATTCACTCCTAAGGGAGAAGTTATATGTTCTTATTTGAGAATCTGACTGATATAATTGCGAATTTTAACTGAAAACTTTGACACTGGTGGCTGCTTTGCCTGTTATCTTATATTAGTTAAAGTAGAAGATTTTTGATTGTGTATATGAAATAAAGTGCTAATTTCCAGTGCTAGATAAATTTGGCTAAATTGAATTTGCAATTTAGCTTTGGAACTATGCCTTTGAGGAGCAGCCTGTTAAGGTTTTTAGTGAAGTGAAAGTGACAGTGCACAATGAATGTAATTTTGTCAAATTTTAAAGTGGCTCATGGCCTGCTTTTAAGATTACTTATTTATACAGTAGTTTCTTCAGCAGTGTGGGTTGACCTAATGATTTTATTGAGATTGTAAGGTTTGTTAGGAAGTTTGTAATATAGTAAAAAATGCTTGAAGTCAGGCTGAATGAAACCTTGAGCAAAATGCTATACAATGTTGTAAAGTCACTTGGCAGATGATTCTGCTATAATGTCTCTGTCAAGTATCAATTTCACTTGGCTGTGAATCAATTAACGATACTCAACAATATTCTTCTTAAAGTAGCTTCTTGGGCACTTTGCACTAGCCTCAATAGGTTCTCTTAAACAATTTCAGCATTAAGGTGTAGACAAATCCTTTCAGATTTCGACATGCATAAATGGAACCCTAAGATCAATCAGTTCTATAGTATCTGACTACATGCTCAAAGAATTCAAATTTAGTTTACTGTTACCATAGCTAACTTCACTAAGCAAGCAGCTCTAACAGCCATTGCAAGGAATGTCTTAATCTGTTTTTGTAAAGTGGTCCTTATCCTCACGGCCTTGATATTTATCAAGTCATTTCTACACCTTTTTCATTGGGTCGTTTTGAATTTCTGGACAGGTAATGTATGAGCTGAAGGCAGGTGGGGTTGACGAGAGGCGTCTTGTGGGAGCCAAGTTAGAGAAGCTTGCAGAGGGAGAGACTGGTTTGTTTATGCTGAATATGGCAATACATCTGTATTTAAAAATATGAATTGTAAATATTTTTTGTTATTTTCTTGACCTCAAACACATTGTTATAGGCTTATAGCTGAAAATGCCTTGGCTGTAGTATGAAAATTTTAAAAACTGTTTATCTGTTTGATATCTAAAATTTTAGAGGTCTAAACTCTAAGCTATTTGGAAAACAAAAACAATAGTGAGATAATCCTCATAAAAGAATTTGTTTTTAATCAAAATGACCTTTAGATGGAGGCTGTGAGTGTGGACAAGTCTACAAGGACCGGGTTTGTGCCTTATGGGTGTCCATACTGAATTCAGTTTTGGATATTTGCATTTGAGTTGATCTGTATGTTTGCAGAAAGTTGTTTTCTTGCCTACGTTGTCAGTTCTAATTAGTAATATTAGTGAAGTTCTGTTTTATTGCCAGTTTTTAAAATTTTTAGAAAAGAAAAAGAAAAAACCAGAAGTTAAGTTTCGTATTTCTTCCAGTAATTTCTGGAATTTTCAGTTCATAGCAGTTTTCAGATTTTACATTTTCACATTAACTTCAAAGATTCCGAGCTCAGATTTGAGCTAGTTTAGAGTTTAAATCAGAAATTCCAGAAGTTTGGAATCACAATTTTCTATTTTTCAGATCCGATCTTTTTGTTTTTGGCCTATGGTATACAGCTTGGCTCATAACCGTGGTATCAGAGCTGCATGTTTCAGATTTTATTTAAGATTTGTATCTCACATTTTAAATGCTTAGATAAAAATCTAAGGATTGCATCTCACATTTCAAATTTCAGATTTTAGGTAGTGAGTTTCTTCAAATATAGCTGTAAAGCCTAAAAACTCGAGCCAAAAAGGGACCTTTTTTTTTTCTTTTTTTTCGACTTATAGGTTTATGGTCATACACACGTGGGCCAAAACATAATATAAGCAATCAATATCTCAATTAAGTTTCAGCGTCCTTGAAGAGTTGCAGTCATGTTTAAAGATCATTCTGTTTTGGGAAATAATGTTTCCATTAAAGATTCTCCAGGTTTCTAGTTCCACAGACAGAGTTTCAATACGAGGATCGCAAGGACCGCTAACTAGACTGCAGCTTTTGCAGCTGAACATGGGCTTGTTTGTGCCTACACACAACTCTTCACACAGATTCCCTGAGGATCTCTTCATATGTTACCCCAAATACTCAGTTGCCTAAAAACTTAATTGTCTGGCACGATAACTTGTTAGGGTCTCACTCAAATCGTCCGATTGGACTTAAAAACTGTGTAGAAACCCTCCTTATTCATCATGTCTACTTGCCTCATGCAGTCCTATCAAAACTTTGAAGAAGGACCCAAAAGGTTATTTTTGGAATTCCTAGACAAACCCTTTGTGGGTTTCAAGCCAAGAAGCTTAACACCAACCTTCCATTTCTACCCAAGATGGGCTGCCCAAGCCCTTTGTTGAGCTCTCCAAGTTCCCTATCCAACTCAACCTTTACACAAGACCCCTCAAGCTCCCTGAGCTTCTCCTTGGCCAACTCAATCCTGACTCCTTGCCTTCCGAACTCCTTGGCTCAACTAGTCAAGGAAATGCACGTAACGATAATGTTCAATACAAGCAATATAGTTCAACTAAGTTTCTAGGAAGGTTGAACAAAGAATAAGACCCTACATCAACATGTTTTATGCTCTACACTGACTCTAATGTTTTCCATATTCAAAATCTGGTTCAGCTTCTCTTCAATAGCCCCCTAGCCTAATTCGAGTTTTACATTTACTTTTCTAGGTTTCCAATGTCTAATTAAATGTGTAAATGCACTTTAAGTGTTACACATCTATTGAATCTTCACTTTAAAGTAACATTCCAGACCCAATATTGAATGTAAGTACTTTATCATTAAGGTTAGTTAATGTTGTGAATAGGGCCACTTAAACAGAATAGCACCCCCTTCCCAAGTCATTTAAGTGACCAATTAACAATACGACCTCGGTAGGCATAACTAAAGCACACCCATATAAAGGCTTAGCAAGTCCCTCATTTGACTTAGTCAAAGGTCATGTAAAATTCAAATCTCATCCTCAACCTACACCCTTCGGTCAATCTAGTCTCATCCATTAGATTGATTCATCTACACCACATGATTTATTCAATCTTAACCCTCCATCCTATGAAAATTCTAGAGATCCTTAAGGATGCCATAAAGGTATTTCTTTAGCCACACTAACTCAAATTATTCTACAGGTTTTGGTTTGAAACGAAAAGAGTGAGAAAGGTGGTAGGCAATGGTTTGACTCAAGCAAGCCACCTTTGTTAATGGTTTCCCTCCAAACTTTCTAAGCTTCCCTGAGGCCTTCAAGGCATTCTATAAGACTCCCAAACACATTTTTATGAAGGTTCATGACAAATTTGAATAAGTTAAAATCAACCCCCTAGTGGGTTTTATTTATTTGGTCTAATTCTAAAAAAATTGCCAAAATAACTCGAGAATTGACTAAGTATAAGAAAACTGTTCAAAATGACTAATTACTCAATTTCAAAGCTTTGTACCTAACAAAGTACCAATAAAAATCTTCAAAAATTTACATTTCTATTGTTTATACTACAGGCTACAAACCCATTTAAATTTGGAAGGAAATAATTTGAATTGAAGGCGGAAATGATTTTCCAAAATGTTGTCCTGAGCAAGTTGTGTCAGGAGAAAATTGTAAATTAACAAAGGAAGTACCGTAAGACGAGCTCTCGGAGCTTTGTTCAAAAAAAAGACAAAATGTCCATTTTAATAAAATATTACTTTGTACAAGTTTTGAGATCCTAACTCCTAACTATTTCATCCCAGTTAACATTTTACCAAAACTACCCATATGCACATGACAATTTGCGATTCCACCTTTATCATGCAAAATTAAACCATTTGCAAAACTAAGAATTGGATTCTACCATACTCAACTTTAATTTATAGTTGTATAGTTATATAGTACTTACACAACAAATTCATGTCCTATTTCACAAATCAATCATATACTAAATTTGCATCACTTTATTTTAAAACAAATGGCTGAAAAGACCTAAGAGTCATAAGTTTCATTTTATCATAACTCACAAATCGTAGCTTAGAGACTTTAGATCCAAGACGTAAAAGCGCTTAAAATATCAAGAGCAATCCAATGCATTAATCAAAATTGAATCTTGATAACATGAAGAATGGATTTGAAGCTTTAAAGGAAAGAAAGTGCATTTTCTAAGCAAATTAAGCCTCAAGCAAGAAAACTCAATTGCCTTTTTCTCATTATAAACTCAAATCCAAATTTCTTTCTTCATTACAATGCAAATCTGAAGCAAAATTTTATTCTCTTACCAATTTTTATTAATTTCCAATCAAACCCATAGAACCCAAATAATTTACTTACATTTTGAACGTAATCCATAATAATGGAATCACCACGAAACATGAGCAAGTCTAAATAAATCATTATTATAATTTATAACATGTACACTTGACCACTTAAATGAATAAAGTGAAAACTAGCAAATCAATGAACTAAATAGGGATCCATGGGTCTTAAGTTTTCCAAGTCTTTCTTTTTCATGTAGCCATTCCTCATGAAAAAGCCTCGAAAATCAACCAAGAGATGGGATGTTCACCTCCCAACCTACATAATTAGCGAGATCCACTAACCAATCTCCAAGTACAATGGTCCAAGCACACAAACCACCATTATTTTGTTGTCATGCGCTCAATGTATTCACATGGATAATCACAAATTCATTTCAACGTGACAAGAGAGGGACTCTAAGAAGTTTACACTCCATGCATGGCTACAAAAACACACAAACAAGCAAGAACACAACAATTGATGCCACACGAGTAACTCCAAGTTACTTCTAAAGGGATGAGAGGGTTGCATCCATTTTCTTGAAGATCAAAGCCAAAACCCTTTAAGGGTTTGGAGTAAGAGAAAGTTCTCTATCTCTAAGGTAGGCATCTACCTCCAAGGTAGGAATGTAATGAAGTTTCCACCTCGAAGGTGGGGATGAAATGGGGGGAGGAATGTCCATGGCTTGCCTGACAAGCTCATCCATCCAATCTATCAAGGCTTGTCTAGCAAGCATGTAGTAACATGGAGTCTTGGCGCGCCCGAATCCCATTCACACCTGTTTATTAGCCTCATTTCGGCAGCATAGCGGTATACAAATTTCACCACACAAAAACCAACAAACTAATTGAATCAAAAGAAGGCTCAAAGGCCATAGATCGAGGGAACAGATCCATAAATAAATGCTTGCAAGAAACTCATAAATTTAAGCTAAAGAAGCAATGCAAAATTTGGTTAAAAATCCATAAATAAACATAATTTTTATAAAAATATCAAAATTATAACAAGAATTCCATGGATGAATACCTCATGTCCATCTCTCCTAAGCTCCTTTCTAAGTTTTGCCAAAAGACCCCACATCTCTAGAGGAAACCTCCTAAAACCTAAACCAATGGAAACATGACATTGTCTCAAGGATTTTTTTACTCTGTTTGTTCTCTGAAGTTTCCAAATTCTGCCCCACTTCTAGAGTTTTCTAAGCCTCCAAAGGGCTAAATAATACTTCCAAATTAAGCCTACACGTGTACCTATGGGGTCCCACTAAGTTTTATCATGTTAAACTTATTTACATGCTCTCCAAGTCACTTTGAAATTCCAGTTAAGCTCAAATTCATCCCCCAACTTCTTGGAGTCTTATGGAATCAATAAATATCTAAATGACATATTTTAAAGGATATCTCACTTTGTCATTTAGTGGAACGTTCACATGTTTAAGATAGAAAGAGAACAAGACACATTATTTGGCATATTCGGTATTCCTGTTTTGACTTCTAGTGCAAAGGTCATGTCTAGGAAATGAAGGGGGCATGTTATTAAGACACATTTATCTGAGTGTCATTGATTTTAAAGGGGTTCTTATTGTATTTCCTGTAACTCATGGGCCATGATTGAACATGGCCCTGAAATCAAAACAGAAAGAAACCCTTTAGTAAGGTTCATAATTCCTAGACACATGACAACAATAAACTTCCCAGTATTGTTGGATCTAAGTATGAATCATTGTTTCAAAGGGGATTCTACCATCAAATACTCTACCAAAGCACATCTACAAAAGTTAGCATATTCATCAAGCTGAATAGGGATATCTGATTTGTAAATATTACAACCTTCTCCCCTTCTGGGTTCTCCGCACTTGCTGCTTCCTTCTCCTCTTCTCCATCTCTTTTTGTATTTTGGGCGACCCGTTTGGGTCCTCTTGTTGGGTTCTTTTTGCTTTGTACTCTACAGTCCCATTGACCTACTTTTGCAGTCATTTGTTGGACATTAATAATATTATCTTATCTTATCTTATCTTATCTTCTTACAGGTAGGTGCTTCTAACTTATAAAACGAAAGGCACCCAAAGAGTGGGGCAACTAAGATTAATAGAAGCACTTGATGCACCACAAGTGGCATGGACAACAAAGCACAGATCTAAAAATGACATCAAACTATTAACCCTTTTGTTTGCAAAGTTTCAAAAGGGCAGTTTCAATTATTTATTGGGACACATCAATATATTAACAATCAAAACAAGATGATTAAAATGAAAAGGCGGTTAGAGAGATCACAGCCCAAAACATGCCTGAAAAACACATGGCAGCAAAAAAATGTCACAAGCTGCAAGTCCCAAAAAGCATGGCGGAGCAATACACGACATTAAACAATGCCAAAAATGGCAACCCAAAACTGAGCAGATCACATAAAATGAAATAAAAGAGTATTAAACACAAGTAGCAATAACCATAGGGGGTGGTGGTGGATCATCCTTGGGAGGGAAGACCCCAACTAGAAGGCTCCTCCATAGGTGGATCAATAGTGGTCCACCCATATGAAGTCTACGAATTATCTTGAATAGTAAGAGGCACCATGATGTCCCAGCCTGGAGGAGGAGAGCCAACCACAGTAACCCCGCCGTGAGTTGGAGGTGTCCAACGTGACGTACCAGTAGCAGCCTTACCCCCGTGAGGTGGCATACTCAGCCAACTTGCTGAGATGACTGAGCGGAGAAACAACCATGCAACGGGGAGGAGTGGAGGTTGTGCAAACGACTCGTATGCATAGCGGCAACAAGCGGAGGGATAAACCTCGGAGGATCAGGTGACATCCGGCTCATGGTGAATAGTGCGCTGTCTGAGTGGTTGCATAGCTGCTGCAAATACTGAAATTCAGATGCCACTTTCTATGCTTGGGCCTGTATATGAAAGTACATAGAATAAATCACAACTTTATCATTAGTGGAAAATTGTTGTGAGATATCATAATTGCTAAATATAGCAACATTCCTAGCTTTCCACAAATGAAATAAAATTATAGAACGTTCCATGAAAATATAAGCAAGCCAATTGGAGTAGTTGCAAAAAAGCCATTTTCCAATTAAAAGGTTCAAGGCGAAATAAAGAATGGATTCAACACTCAGTGGTAGACCTGGGCACAAGGGCATGACCAAAACAAATGTTTAAAAGTCTTAGGACAAGAACAAATGGGACACTTGAGATTTGAGACACCAATGTGTTTGAGTCTCGCCTAGAGGAAGGCCTTGGTATATAAAGCACCACAAAAATGGCAGATTTTAGGCTTGAGTTTAGGCTTTTGAACCTGATCGTGGCAAAAAAGCCATGTTTTGGGAGAGGAATTCAAACCCTAAAATTGAACTTGCCAAGGGAAGGAGATAATGGGCTCATCAACTGATAAAGAAAACCTAGGTTATGTTTAAAGGATGTGTCAACATTCAATCTCCAATCACGCCACCACGCTTCCGGGGGTTGAAGACACAGTTTGTGAAGCATGAAATTTGGCATAAGTTCCTAAATTTTGAGCACATAATGGAAATCAGAATTGGCAAGATTGAACTTCCTCTTGAGCTCTTACCATGGAATCCAATTTCTAGATGATGCCATGTCTCGAATTGTGGATATCCCTTTTCAAAAAAATCCGAGAGCTTTAATACCCGACATTTCAGCAAGGGGAATGGCATTGTTAGTCACAATGGGCGACCACAAATGATGCGATCGTTGAAAGATAGGGCTGACCTGAAACCATCACCGACCCATTTGAGAAAGGGCTTGACAAGCTCGAAAGCTTTACAAATTCTCTTAGCAACAAGTGAACCTTCAATTTTGTCTAGAGTCGAGGTGATAAACAAGTAAAGCAATCCAATATTTCTCCAGCACACCCTACTATAAGGCGCACCATAAGAAATACAAATGTCTAAGCAATATTTTCCATGGCTCTTTACCTTCAATGGCTTTCACAACCCACTTAGCACATAAGGCAATGTTGTGTCTTTAAACATCAATAACGTCCATGCCGCCTTTCTCCCAAGGTGGACAATAGACGTCCTAAACAACTCAATGGAAGCCTTTGGCTTGTCGACATTAGCCCAAAGAAAATCTCTCGAGAAACTTGGCCAATTTGTCGAAAGAAGCCTTGGAAGGACATTGGTAGGAAGAATAGTGAACATGAGTGGCTGCAAGAATTTTAGTACAGACCCGAAATTTACCAGCCAAAGAAAGTGGCTTAGAGATCCAAAAATAAATCTTTTTCTCAATCATGTCAAGCACATTTTACCTCTAATACGAAGTACTATCAAAGGCAAACAGGATCCCCATGGATTTGAATTGCTCTCCTTTGGAAATATGCTTCCAAAAGAACTCCTTTAACCAATCCAGCATGGGCCATGGACTTTGTCTGTAACCCAAAGTTTTGGACCACTGAAGGTTGGAACTTGAGGCGTTGCAAAAGATGTCAATGCAGAGAATGGTTTCATTGACATTATCGTCATTTTTAGCAAGCGTAAGAGAAGAAACATCAGCAAAATGTCCATTAATAAGTTGGGTGGGGGCCGGCTTGGGAGATAAATTCCTCTAATGGGACCTTGTTCGTATTTCTGAGCAAGAAGGTAACCAAGAGCTTTTGCTGCGAGCACAAACAAAGCGGGAGCAAGAGGACATCCCTACCACATGGAGCGATAAAGGCCAAAAGATTCAGGTTTGTGGCCATTGATGGCAAGCCAAGTGAGGCATTGGAGAAGAGGTCTGAATAGCTTTGATGAAGAAATCTCTAAAACCCAAAGCTTTTAACATGGCAAGAATAAAAGGCCACTCAATGCGATCATAAGCTTTTTCAAAGTCTAATTTGAGAAAAATGGTTTGTTGCTGAGAGGCTGAGCCCATTCCATGCCTTCCCAAAAAACAATGAGATTATCCAAAATGTACTGGCCTTCGATAAAACCATTTTTCTCAAGTTTGACAAGAGTCGGAAGAATGTGTTGGATGCGGAGAGTGAGAGCTTTGGTGATGATTTTATATGAAACATTCAACAAGGTAATCGAGCACCACTACTATTGATGAACTCGGGTTACTAGCCTTAAGTATGAATTGGATTTTTACACTTTGTACACATATGTAGGAAGGAGTGCTCACTCAATTTTTTAAGAGATATTGTTGGGACCATTTTGGGAATGAAAAGCGGATAGAACTAGCTACTTTGCAACGTATTAAGTGGTTTTAAAAGCCGATGTGAAAAAGTTGGAAAATAATGATCATAAATCATATAAAATAAAAATTCCATTCGAACTCATTTCTATAATTCTTCTAGCATTTTTTCCCGGAGAATAAAAGATCATAAGCGTGGTGGCACTAATAAAAAATAAATTCCTATTAGTAGCTCTTAGAGAATTGTTGCTTAAACCTTCTCTGTAAACTTGCAAAAGGTATGACCCCACAAAATGCCAAGTGGCTTTGTAAAATTCACTAGGAAAACCATCAATTCAGGTGCTTTGTCAATAGCTATGCATTGTAAGGCTGCATGATGCTCCTCAAGAGAGAGAGGGATATCACACCGAATCCTTGCAACAAGAGAAAGCTTGCAGGGAATAACATCAAGGCATTGTTGTAGAGCATACTTCTTTTCCTTTGTCATTTCTTGGGATTAGAAGACCAATTTATAATGCTCCACAAAACCGACGAGATTTTAGGTAAATGGTGTGGTTAGTCTATTTTGGGCCACCTGTAAAACTTTAACCTACTCACGGGCTTGCTTCGATCGAAGAGATTTGAAAAATTTGTGGAAGCACTATCTCCCACTTTGAGCTAGTGGAACTGAACATAGATTTGAGCCCCCTCTTGTAGCATTAATTTCATTGAGTTTGAGCTTAGCAGTCATGACTGTGGTTGAGAATCAAAAGGGTTTGACTCCAAAAGCGAGGAGACTTTGAAATTCTTTGTTCAAAGCACAATTTGCCCGCTGCAAACTCGAGCCACCTGTTTCCCAAAGTGGCGGAGGAAAGTGATGGTGTGGCCGATGGCTTCATTACACCACCCAATCCAGTTGGTAGCATAAGGAGGATGCGGAGCTAAGTTTCACATCCCGACAATGAGTTGGACAATCCCTTTATGAATTAGCGAAAGAGGTGTTGAGATAGAGCCCGATAATGTGGCACTTTACGTCAGCTAAAAAGTGATGGGGCTTTGGTCGGAAAGCACAATTTCTTGCTAGACGGTGACCAGAGAATGTTTGGAGTTGTTGAAGGTGAATGCGTGTTGTCCATAACTTCATAGAGCATCACACAATCAAGTCCTTTAATTGGCATCTCACAAATTGGACCAAGTGAACCAAGGTGGGAGGGTAAAGGCTCACCGCCTTGATAAAAGTGGTCAATCAAACCCCAATAGTTTTAAAATTAATACCGAGCATCATGCTCACCAACACACCACCACATGGGTAGTGTGCCTTCTTTATCCTTGGGATGCTTAATCATATCAAAGTCGCCACATACCAGCTAGAAGGCAAGTGGGAAATTATTTGCAACCAACGACATAAGTCTATTCTTTCAGGACCATCGTTGGATGTGTAAATATTAAACAAGCCAACTGAGAAGCCACTCATACCCAACATAACGCAAACAACCTGATTTGAAGGATCAACTCCCAAAATGGTAATTAAGGGAACAAATATTAGAGATATGGAATTAATGGCACCACCTCTTCCTTCATTATGTAAAGTGTGGAAATGCGTGAAATATGAAGCTATGCATTTCAAAGTGGTTTGGAGCAAAAAAAACTTGCAATCTTAATTTCCCACAAACAAATCACATTAAGATTTGCAACCATATGACAAACAAAACGCACAAAGAATTTATATGAGGACTTTGTGAGACCTCAAATATTCCATGAGATGAAATTCATGCATGAAACTCATCCATAGTGAGCTCCCTTTAACCAACGTGAAATTTTGTCCCTAGAGGTTAGTAAAGCAAAACTGTTAGAGAATAAAGGACATTGGTGTGGCTCAAAATCATTGACGAAAATGGAGCGGCGTTGAGCCCCATCATCTCCCCTAAAGCGACCCGTAACCATCACGTGGTGGACTATGAGAGCGTTGGGAGGGTTGAGAAATCATCGTTGTAGTTTGAGTCTTGCTAATAAGACATTTCAGATTAGCAATTTGGCTTTGCTTGGGAGGGAATTGGACATGGGGAATTGACATGAATGCATTAGAGGTTTGTTTAGGTAAACACGACCCAGACGAGGGTTGAACATTAGGAACTGAACTGTTTGCATTAATAATTTTGTTTCATGTGGAAACCTTTTTGTTGACCACTGCAGTCTATCTGCCACCTTTTGGAAGTGACTTCTAGATTTTCACTCAGTGATGGCCCCTCAATCGGCTTTGAACGGGCTAGGAGGGGACAATCACAAGTGTGGTGGTTGGGGGTTTGACATTTGAAACAAGTATTTGGTATGTCAAAGTTGATTTAAAGAAATTTAAATCGTTATCAGAGGATTGAGATCAAACAAATATAGTAGTAATAAACAAGATCTAGCATGCAAAGTACAAACAAGTGTGGAAGATAGGAGATAAGAGTGACTTAGCTTGTATCGGTAGATTTGGATTGATTATGGGCTAGAAAGGCTGGATTTGATTGTGTAAAGCTTTGTTCGAGAAGCGGGATCTAAACCTCTTTGGATGGGAGTGCCCAGATGAGGATAGGACCGCCCAAGCGCTGGTGTTTGAATTGGGCGCCAATGTCCAGGTAGCAGCTCTGATTTTGGTCTTTTCTTTCGCTCTTTGTCGCATCCACTTCGCTCTAGGATCCCCGTGTCGCATTTGACGTGCAAAACAAACCCTAACTACTTGCACAAATCAAGCAAACATTAAATGAAACAAATAATGCATATGCTTGAGTTGGACTAACCTCAACGGTCACCCCTATGTGATTGTCACCGAGCATTACACTACATTTCAGACTCTATGTAGTTCTAATATGTGTGTGATTTGAATTGTGTCCCTTGAAGCTAGGTTGCCCTTGTGTCAGTCGCACCAAGATAGTGGGCTACAACTACTTTGCCCCCAAGATGAATGTTAGCCCCTCTTATGCGGTGAATAATGCAACCCAAATACACTCCTTGAATATTGCTCTTTGCCGAAGTAGTAGATAGTAAGTATTAAAACAAGAAATGCTGACCCAAAGTAATAAGAAAGATTTTAGAAAATTACCAAATGATGTTGCATATGAAAATCAGGAAAAGAAGGAAAAGGACAAAAGCGCCCAAAGAGGACAAAGAGCGCTGAGCGCTCTTGTCCCTAATGGGCGTTAGTGTCCGAGATGTTTGGAGGATAAAACAAAAAATACGGAGAGTGGGCAATATGTTGTCTAATGTCCAAGAGTAAAGTGGTTATTCCAGAAAAGAAAATAAGAGTTTGTAAGAGGATAAAACAATGTAAAAGCAAAACATGTGTTGTTAATGTCTAGTTTTCTCACTTAGGAATCATGCATATAACGACATACTTAGAGGCTTGATGTAAATAGAAAGTGCGTGATTTTGTGACTACATTTGCCCCCACTTTATCTTTGTTGAATGAATATTCGGTAGGATAAAGTAGATAAGAAGAGCGTACCTTGTGGAGAGTCGAAGGCAGTTGTAAGAGATAGCGTGCCGAATGAGGAATGCGCGTGATACCGTGCTGAATGGAGATTGTGAAGTGTATATCGTGGAATCTAGAAGAGGATAAGGATCCTAGAGGCGACCTTGTGTGTTTAGTAGAAGTGATGTATGCATGTGCTCCTTGGATATTGCCTTTGTCGGAGCATCTTGTGCTTGAGATTGTTCCTTGTTCCATTTGTGTGTTGTGCTTTTGTCGGAGTAAGGTAAGACCTGTTTGCCTTAAGAGAAGAGATAGAATTGTTCCTGTATGTTTATTGCTTTGGAGATGGTTGGAATAGTATTAAGGATTTAGGCTTCTTGATGCCAAACTAAGGAATTAAAGCGTCTTTGTCGCTAAATTGAGGATTTGAGCATCCTGTCGCTAAATTGAGGATTTAAGTGTCCTGTCACCAAGGGAAGAGTATTGGGAGAGTGGTCAACTTTGAGCTCCAACCTTTAATGCTTCCTCATGGATAAGTGCAACTGCAGATGGTCACAAACCCAATAGAAATTGGTCACAGATATCGAGAGAAAAATTTAGTTATTAGTTGCATTGCTCAAAGTGTGTAACATGCCACTGACTTTGTTCCTATTCTGATAGTAACTTGTAACCGAGCATGTGCGGTTGGAAATTGGAAGAGACTATCACCGAGAAGCGTCGATTCTATCTTGTAGCTGTTTTTGTCCCCGAGATTCTCACATGTGTTAGGCGCATCTATCCTGTACTGATTTTAGGCCCAATTCTGATTGTGAACCTATTTAGTAGTTGTTGTTTATCTTGATTTTGCTGTTTACCATTCTGTGTTTGGCTTGTGAACTGCTGAGAAGGTGAAATAGTCACCTGATTATTGCCCCCACTAGTTTGGGGTGTGTGAGGTGAACAAGGTGAGCGCAACTCAAACGAGGAAAGCTGAAACTGCTTTGCACATCTGAAATAGAACTCTTGCAGGGGGAATATAATAAGTATGCATGGTAACCACCATCGCTCATGCAAACAATGGGAAAAGGCTAGCCAAAAGTGTTACTTACAAACAAGTATACATGATGCAATAAAGCAACAAGTCAAAACACACAGTAATATGGAAAAAAGACACGAGTAGCTGGTTGAGTACATGGGACACCGCTCGGGATGTCGCAAGACATGAAGCCTTCAAGGCGATACCAACAAACGCACAATGAAGTATAGGGCATAGCCCACAAATAATGACAATTAAGACACAAGCAAAGAAGACAAGATATAAGCAAATTAGATAACTATGGTTGGGATTATGCCTGCAAGACAAACGCTTCACATGGAACATTCATTAGCATGTTAGAAAAATTCATAGTATGCCACAATGTATACAATTGGAAATAGGATTGAAAGTAGTAGATATTGTAATGATAGAACCTAAATATAGAGAAATAGAAAAGGGAGATGCTCCCAAGAGCCTCAATGGGTCTGGTATGAAATAGTGCCAAGTATCATACATCGTGTAGATACTTGTAAGTGATCTGCATTCACCTCAAAAAGTACCATGTGAATGCGCATGTGTGTATGGAAAAATGATAAAGCATACTATGAATCCAAGTAACATGATAAGTAATGTGCAACATAGAATAGAATGAGCAAGCAAGGATACATCCAATCAAGATCTAAGCTAGTATTTTTGAATTTTTGCCAATATGTGAACATGAAATAGAACAACTAGGGGAGGGGAGCAAGGTTGCCCTCCATTGTATGTGTGCAAAGTGAGGTCCATGTAAGTAAATGCACCCTCAATAGTCGTGTTTGAACCTAGAACAAGAGTGCGTGATCGGGTAGTGACGGGGAGAATATACCCCCAAAGTG
Organism: Taxus wallichiana var. yunnanensis; assembly: GCA_018340775.1. NCBI lineage: Eukaryota > Viridiplantae > Streptophyta > Pinopsida > Cupressales > Taxaceae > Taxus > Taxus wallichiana. The sequence continues at coordinate 635,016,400 of CM031235.1, forward strand.
TGAATGCCATGGTGATTTATCCAATGAGGATAGGGGCGAGGGCCCACTATCTGCTAGTGTGAAGGAATTATCCTTGTGATCATGATCAAAGACTCTATTGTCACGAGGGAGTGCATGTGGAGAAAGAGACCGTGAAATGGGCCTATATGTGCCATGGGTAGTGTGTGTCCTAGGAGGAGTCCAATCCTGATGAGGTTGACTATGACACCGATGCATCTGTCATGAGCGAGAAGCGAAGCTACATGTGGAGGAGATCTAGGTGTATGTATAACAATAGCAGTAGGGATTGTAAGAGCTCTAGATTCCAGAGGAGTATGTGCCAAAGTCATGGGGCCATCATGAGAATATGTAGAAGTAGGTGCGCTAGTGATAGAAGTAACTGAAAGTGTGGTAGTAGGAGGCAAAGACAAAGGAGTCTGTGGTGGGATGCCTCGAATAGTGATAAGGTGACTCTCATGTACAAATTTAAGGCATATGTGAACTATGGATGATACGATTTTGGCAGTCCTAAGCCAAGGGAGTCCTAAGACCATGTCACAATGCACAACTGTAGATCCAACGATGAAAGGCATAGAGATAGTGAGAGGCCCAATAGTGATGGGAAGAATGACATGCCCACGAGAAGTAGGTGATCTACGTGTCATCTGAGATAATGGAAAACCGATAGCTTAAGAAAGATAATGAACATGCATTGCGCTTATAAGTGGGATGCAACATAACATTGTTGATAATATGAGAACCAATAGAAGCATCACAATCTATGTGATGGAAACGAAGCATGAAAATCGGCATCAGTGAAAGAAATGATAGTTGAAGGAAGATCCGTAGTACGAACAAGAAATCCAAGAGAATCATCTGAAGATGGAGGAGGAACAACATGATAAACATGATTGGAAGAGGATTCAGGAACTGATTTTTCATGCTTAGGTAGTGGATCATTTAAGATTTTAAGCTCTTTGTTGTCATTAGTAGATTTAGGAATAGAAATAGTAGATTCAAGAACCTCAATGTCATGATTGTCAATAAGATCTTGAAATGACGTGTCTAAGCTTGAAACACTTATTAGTTGAATGGCCATTGCACCTATGATAATCACAATGTACATGGTGTCAAATTTCTTGCCATGAGGCCCATTAGGATCTAGTTCAAGAGGAGGAAAAAGAGAAATCAGATTGCTTTCAAGGAATTGAGGCAACAACATATGTGGTGGATATGGCAATGAAGTAAAAATGCGGTGTGTACGTTGCAATTGGAGCTTCGTAGGTTGAGATATAGCATTGACAATAGGCTTGGGGTCACTAGGCTTGCCCTTGAAGGCAGATTTACTTGGGAACTTGTTAGTAGATGAAACGGAAACATTAGCACCATATTTAAGTTTGCCCAAAGAAAATAACTCGATTTCATGACTTTTCAAAGTATGACATAGCTGATCAAAAGAGTGAAAAGAATCAAAAAGTACACACTCTTGCAAAGGAGGTAATAGGCTTTGGATGAAAAGATTTTGCAATTCAGATTCAGCAAAGACATTGTACATTTTAGAAAGATTAGTCTTATAACGCAACACAGTCACGAAGATGCTCATTAGTTCCTTGCTATATTTTGGCCATTTGTGCATATGATATCTTCATGCCAATAATCATAGAGAAGTGAGCGAGAAACAGATTTGCAAGAGGAGTAAAAGATCGAATGGAATACAAAGGCAAATCGTAAAACCATCGTAAGGAACAGTCCTATAAACTCCTAAGAAACAACTTGGTCAAGAGTGTGTCATCACAAGCATAATCCAAGCATGCCACATGAAATGATCAAAGATGCCTTTGGGCGTCTCCATGGCCATCGAAGAGAGGAAACTTAGGTGAGGCAAAGTTGGGAGGAAGTGGATTAGAAGAAAGCTTGGGTGCAAGAGGACTATGAAGAATAAGTGAATAATCAAGAGATGGAGAGGAAGAAGAAGAGGCTGTTGCAATTGATGAATTTGAGCTTGCAAATCATGATACAAAGACTCTAAGGCATGGGTGCCTAAAGAAGTGCTAGGTTGGATGTGAGAAATGAGAGAAGAAGAGAGATGAGTGTTAGGTGCAGAATTAGGAATATGGCTTGTGGAAGACCCCGCATTGATGAGAGGGGAGGAGAGTGGAATAGAAGATGTGGCAACCGTAGTGGGGATAACACTGGTGTCTAGAGGAGTGGAGGCAGAGATCCGCCGAGATTCTTCGCGAGCAGCAAATAACAAGAGATCAAGATTTTTAGGATGATCAACAAGGTATTTATTTAGGTCATTAAGATTTTCAGTAGTAAACTCATGAGAGGTGCTAGCCATGATTGGAGATAAAAAGATTCTAGAATGGGTGTGTGAGGATCGAGTTCACGAAATGATTTAAAGAAATTTAAATCATTTATTAGAGGATTGAGATCAAACAAATATAGCAGTAATAAACAAGATCTAACATGCAAAGTACAAACAAAGTATGCAAGATAGGAGATAAAAGTGACTTAGCTTGTATTGACAAATCTGGACTGATTTTGGGGTGGAAAACATGATGGAAAGGATGGACCTGATCTGTGCAAGCTTTGTCTGAGAAACTGGGATCTAGAACCTCTTTAGATGGGAGCGCTCAGATGAGGACAGGACCACCTAGGCGTTGGTGTTTGAATTGAGTGCTAGTTTCCAGGTAGCAACTCTGCTTTTGGTCTTTTCAAGGTTTGAACTTGTCTCCCTTCTTTCGCTCTTTGTCGCATCCACTTCGTTGTAGGGTCCATGTGTCGCACCTGTATTTGCAAAACAAATCCTAGCTACCTGCACAAAGATCAAACAAACATTAGATGAAACAAATAATGCATATGCTCGAGTCGGACTGTCCTCGGCGGTCACCCCAATGTGATTATCATCAAGCGCTGTAGTACATTTCAGACTCTATGTAGTTCTAATGTGTGTGTGATTTGAATTGTCCACCTTGATGTCCATTGCTAGGTTGCCCTTGTGCCAATCGCACAAAGATAGCGAGCTATAACTACTTTGCCCCCAAAATGAATGTTAGCCCCTCTATGTAAAGTGAGTAACGCAACCCAAATGCGATCCTTGAATGTTGCTCTTTCTTTGAAGTAGTAGATACTAAGTATTAGCCCAAAGTTGTCTAGCCCCTAATGATAGTAAGTCATGTATATATATTGTTTGAATTTCATCATTAACAACAAGAAAAGCCGACCCAAAGTAATAAGAAATATTTTAGAAAAGGTACCAAATGATGTGGCATTTGAAAAATCAGGAAAAGGACAAAAGCTCCCAAAGGGAACAGTGGCGCCTGTGTGCGCCTGTCCCTAATAGGTGTTACTGTCTGGGATGCTCGGAGGATAAAACAAAAAATACAGAGTTGGGCCATATGTTGTCTAATGTCCAAGAGTAAAGTGGTCATTCTAAAAAAGCAAATAAGAAGAGTGTGTAAGAGGATAAAACAATGTAAAAGAAAAACATGTATTGTTAATGTTTAGTTTTCTCACTTAGGAATCATGCATATAATGACATACTTAGAGGCTTGATGTAAATAGAAAGTGTGTGATTTCGTGACTCCAAAAGTAGGTAACTTTTTGGGAAAAGTGGTCAGAGCCCACTTGGATGTTGACATGTTCTTTCACATCCTTGGTAAGTTCAACCTCAACACATATCCTTTTGTTTGGTCGAGTAGAGTAGAAGTGGTCCGATTCTTGACAAATAATCCGATCGATTGGTTTAACAATATTTGATATAAAAAATTAGAGATGAACTAAAAGGCTTGGAAGCTCGACCCAAAAATGGATCTTGAGGGAAACTTGGTCCGAGACTTTGAAATCTTGAGTCCAAGGAGAGAGCACTAGGAGTGTATTTTGTAAAAACCAAGAGCTCGGTTTAGCAAGCAAAGCTTAAGCTGGTGAAGGCTCCTTGAAGGAAAAAAGAAAAAGAAATCTTTGGTAAGGTTCTTGATACCTAAGACACACACCATTGGATTCCCAATGGTGCTTAATCTAGGTCCAGGAAAGCTTTAAAAGGAATTCAACCAACAAAGTAAGCAATATGGCAATTATTTCGATACCATCTAATAACTGGTTTGATTACTTCAACATTTAAACAACATCAAGTAATGGAACTAGAGTCATTACCTCATCGTAAAATTTGGGGACAAATTTACTTGCATGTTTGGGAGCCATCCTTGCTGCCTTTTGCAACAAAAGTTGCAACTCGTTGGATGAGTGCCATATATATAGGATTTGTCCCAAAGGGCGATTTAAATGTCGAGGTTTACCATGGCAAGATGTGCGAAGATCCGCTAAAGTGGTTTGGGATATCATGGATGATTGACAATACTACGAGACACGAGCGAAGGCATGCAAACCCTAGCAGAGCCTTTCTCTCACTTCTCTCTATGTATATAGATATCTAGGTTTCAAAATTCTTACGAACACCTTAGTCTCTTTATAATCATGAAGAATCATAAACCACCTATAAAACATCGATGGGTTGCCAAAAATGACCTTATGCATTGAGGCAAAACAAAATGATCGATGTGTTGCAATGGCAAAGATGTCATGGCCTCTGAAAGATTGAGATCATGAGTTTGAGGGAAAGGTAATCTTTCGTCTTCAATGAGAGTGCCCTCTCTCCAAATTGATTCTGCATATAATAAGCATTTGTGACGAACCTTCATGCTTCCTTTGTTCATATAGCTTATGCAAAAATTGGATCTTGCTAGCATCATATATCATTTGTGCTTCATGTTATAAGATGTGAACATAGAAAGAATGAAGAGAAATGTGAAAGGCACTTTGCACACATTGAGAGATTGTAATATCCCCTTCCCATTCGAAGACCTTTGGCCTATTTTGTCAACCCGACAGCCAAAGGAAAAATATAAGGGTGGCTTAAGTTATATTTAATTATTATAAAGTGCCATATAAAGCACTTATAATAATTTATATGACTTAATAATTATTAAATCAAGGATGGAAAAAGCCCAAATATAAATTGTTATCCATTCTAGGTGAAAAGGCGACTTGCCTTAAAAGGGGGAATGGGAACATAAAAAGATAAATGCCCATTTTACTATGTATTTCCCCTAGAAAAATGTGACTTGCATTAGGAGGGAAAAAGTTGTTGGGAAAAACATTTAATATGAGAAAATATTAAATGCTTGCATAGGGAAAATCCTTGGGAACTAATTGGATATTGTAGAGGTTGTTTTGGGTCTCTTCTTCCTTTATAAGGAGAAGTCGACTTGAAGGGAAACATATTCCATACCATTTGATATTTTCTAATTTGTGTCTTAAGCTTGTAGCTTATGCATATTCTTTCATGTGCAACTGCTGTTTGCAAATATCCAGCTTGTGGAGTAAGATCCCACGGGAACCCTAGCTTCGGTGGTGAGAGATCCATCCCTAGCTAGCAGGGCATTCTTCGGTAGTGAGAGATCTACCCTAGCTTGTCAATTTTGGAGCTGAATTGATGCCCTAAATGTGCTGGGCGACCTACTTTTTAGGGAAAAATTAGGGTTTCGTGTTTTCTGTGCGAAAACTATTTTTGGAATATTATTCTTCATATTTTTGTGGCCCAAGATCCAAAGTTTCAGCTCATTTGGACTTCTCTAGCAAAAGATATTAATTTTAGAAGTTTTCAGTTGTTTAGGGCACGCTGTAAATTTCTGGCAGCATTCTGTTATTTGAAAAATTCCAAAAATAGTTCTATAATATCTGTTATTGTATTAGCAAGCTCCATTTAAAATTTCAAGAGATTTGAGCAAGTATTTTTGGAGTTATCCATTATTTTCTGTTTGCTGCCCTAGATTTAATTTTCTGCAAAAATCAGATTTCTGTTTGGCTGCAATTTGTCTATATTTTGCATATTTAAAGTTGGGATTGCCTAAAATCCGTTTAGGGGTAAAATAATGTCCATTGGGGACATTAGAGGTGTGTGGTGCTTGTATTTATTATGCTAAAAGAGGTTACAATATAGTTGGGGAAGTTCATAATTGAACATTAGTTAGTTGATAACTAATAGTTCATTAAACATTAACTAATATACTTTAATACCCACCCTTAATGACTAAACCAAAAACAACATGGTTACAAAATTTTACTAATACAATAATACCAAGGTGTTTAACATTAAAACTGTAGGCTGCTCCTTAGACGTTACTTTGAAATCTGTCGTACTCATGATATTTTGGTACCATCCAATGTATGAGCTTTGGCATAGATAACAACTAAAAAGGATAGCTCATAGGAAAACCACGATCCGGTCATGTGGACGTAAGATATGATAGATGGTCATCCAATTGTTCATAGAATGATTCATTGATTGGTGATGAATCATCAATGGCTGATAATTTCAGCCTGATCTACATTATTCTTAAAGCAAAATCTTGAAGATGCTGATCAAAGATGGAGTATGAGGCTTGTGGACTTTGCTCAAGTCCGCATGGGGACTCAACCAATCTGCAACCAAAATGAGCAAGTTCAGGTACTTGAAAATCTTTAGGAAACACTATATAGATATTCTCGTCCAAATTTCTAGAGAGAAGCACATGAAACTGAAATGTACCCTTTTTTGCAGTATGTGTAGTATTAGAAATAACCATATCTTCATTAGTAGGAGAAATAACCATCTCTACAATAGTAAGAAAAATAACCATCTCCTCTTGTTGCTCATCTATTCCCCCAACCTTTTGCAACAAGATGAGCAAAGTGTCCATGCTCTGCTGACCTTTGAGCTAGTATGTGTGATTGAGTGGCGTTTCTTGCCATCACACCATGTGCTGCCAGTGCATCTAGGATAATGTAGTCTTTGTCCATAATTAATTGTGCATTTGAATGGAAGTCCATCCTATCAAGGCATTGTAACCTCCCACACATTTTGTATTGAGTGAGGAATTCCATCATTGCGAGGCATTGCATCCTCCTGTGCATTCTGTATAGTGGATATTCCCTTCACAATGAGTGCATGTAAGTTGATTGATGTAGGTGTTACCATATTTTCCATGCAAAGGATTGCTAAAAATAACACTTGGCTATTTTTGGAAGATGGGCTATTTTTAGCTTGTCTTAAAATAGCGTGCTAAAAATAGCGTTTGGCTTAAAATAGAAGATTGCTAAAAATAGCAATTGAATTGGAAACTTTGCTAAAAATAACATTCGCTAAAAATAACACTTGCTAAAAGTGGTTTGTGCTAAAAGTGGCGCTTGGCTAAATATATCAGCTCCATGCGCCAAAGGTGAAGGGAAGTAAATAAGCATGCTTTTATTAAATTCAACAGTCTGTCCTAAAACAGAGTTTGGCGTAGCGACATGTAGAGGAAAATAATAAATAAAAGGGATGAAACAACAGTTTAAAAGTTTGTGGCAAAGAGCATGCGGAAGAGACAAAAGGCAGTAAAAGACAAAAGGATAAAGCAAAGAAAGGACAAGCAGTATAAGACAAAAGAAATAAAATAAATTTAAAAGAACTGCTGTTCAAGTCAAGTCTGCCCCAAGAGCAAAGAAAGAAATAAATTAAATTGCAACAATTGGTCATAAGCATGGCGCCAAAGGGAATAGAGGCAAGGGTAAAGTCAACTAAGTTTACTAACTATTGTTACAGTTTATTAACAACCTAATATTAGCAGCAGTTGACTTGGATAAAGGAGGATTTTTGCATTATAAAAAGACATCAAACACTTGCAGCTGTTTAGCTATGATTTTAGAGCTTTTGTACTTGTACCTTTGAGTAACAAAATCCATTTTTGCCCTCTCATTCTGCTGTTTTATGAGTTGTCATTGTGTTTCACAGGGTATTGTATTGCCTTAATGTGGAATTCAATCCCTCTATCGCTGTCCTTTCTCCTAAATCCTTGAATTAATTTTACAAAATAGCTTAGAGTTGTGCAGTGTGTGGATTTTTGATTTCTTGTGTGCAAAGTTACATGCATGTGTTAAATTATTGGTGTATCACCCTTATTTTCTTTTTCCCGCATTCCTTCTCCCTTTTCCTTGTCAAAGTTTTCATTTTTTAGGTGATTCACAAGGGAACCAGCCCTCTCTGGAGGTTCACCTCAAACATAGGTTACCCACAGCCTTGAGGTGTTCCAATTTTGTCAACAGGAGAGAGAGTACACACCATTCTCTATCAGGGTGCAACTTTTGGGTGACAACAGTTTTTAGCACGCTCGGTGGGAGAGTACAAAAAATATGGTAAAAACGTTGATGCTATTCGTAGCAAATATCAGTGTTTCAGACACAAATATTCAGCATTTGGCGACTCCATTGGCGCAAAAATCCCTTTTTCTCAATCAGTAGACCATTTCCTCCATCTTTCCATATTTTTATGAGGTTGTGCAATCATGATTTCAATTCCTCATTGGAATTTTCAGTTTAATTATTACTCCCTCTTTTTCCCAAAATCCTCCTCAAGATCGGTATTATAAGCCATATCATAATGAATATGTCCATCATCCAAACAATTTGTATGGTTATCCTAACAATCATGTTGTTTTAGAGCAAGAATATGCAGATTATGGAAACAATTCCATGCCTAATGATGATTTTCATATGTATGTACAACACTTGGAGATAAAAATGGTACAAATGAGGGCAGCCAAGCTTGGATTCAGGGTACCCTACCCATGGGCCTGTCCTATTCGAGTGGTATAGCCCTCAAGAGAAGATAGCGTATGCGAATTGATACCACAAATATCGAGTGGAATGAAGAGATGGAAGTTTACCAATATAGTGTTGAAAACCCTGTCAATGGGGTAATTCTTCACTATCATCATGCAACCCTCCTACTACTACTTTCCAACCACCACTTGACGAGCCCAAGTCCCAAATTCCTAGCTTTCTTAAAGCTTCTCCTCCATAATATCTTACACCTCCCCAATCATCTCAACCATTGCAAAATCAGTTATGCAACCCAACCCACCCCTCCCTCCCGCATATTCCCAAATGCATTTTTGAATGAAACTAATCAGCAAATCGGTTTGGAAGAGCAGCCAACTAAAGAGCCAAGTGAAGAAGTTCTCAGGGAAAATCTAACAAAATGGAGCTTACAATTTGAGGACAAACAAATTCCACAGTTAGTTAAGCCTACAATAGAGGATTGTAAAAAAGTGGTTGAAATTACAGAGCAACATGAAGAATATGGCCAAAAAGCAAAGGTTAGACAAAGTTTACTCAAATCTCTTAAGATACTAAGTGAAGATAGTGTTTTGAAGGAACATATGAATGTTTCTAAGGATCAAATCGACAATCTTGAGCCTATATCACCTTTAGATCAGTTTGCAAACAGTCATACAGAGGGGGAAATCAACAAAGAAATTCAAATTCAAAAGGAGTTTTCCTCAATCATGAACAATAAAGAGGAGGAGGTTTTATCAGAATTAGAAGATTCTAATGATGAGGAAGAGCCAATTGAAATTGTAAGTATTCCACCTCCATCATCTATCTTCTTCAATAAAACTCTCTTATTATTACATCTTTCGAGCTTGAAAAAGAGCCTAATATGAAGTTGTTTGCAAAGAATGAAGTAGAAAAAGTTTCGATCAGTCTACAAGCATCCGATATGATCAGGGAAGTGCCTCAAGTACTCCACATGATGATATTACATAGAAAGAAGGGCAAATCAGCAAAATCAGTTTATTAGCTATGAGGAAACCATGTACAATCATGTATTTTGCTAGTTTAGAGCCACAAAAGGAGTTGCCATTAGTTGTGCTCATTTCAGAGCATAAGAAAGAGCTTCAAGTTGCCAAAAATCAGCCCCAACATCTACAAAGATAGAGTACATATCCTATAGTGGTGTTCATTCTTTTCTGGGCTGATATTTTGAGCAAAACAATGGTGCAAGCCATGTCTGCACTTATACCATGTGATCTAGTTGCAAAATTGATCTCATGGCCACAATTTCTGAGAAAAGGAAGCTATTTCTCCCAACTAGTATGTGGTTTTGTTTAACTTTCCTTTCTCTTTGTTTAGATTAGGTAGTTTACTTTCAATAAGTGCTTGCATGCACATTGCTTTTCCAGTTTTCTTAGTTAGTTGTCTTTTCAAGAAGTGCTTGCATGCACATGTTTTCCTTTTATTGGAGAGGGTATTTCAGTGATTTTGTTTCAAAAGATACAAGTTGTTGACAGAGGTATGTGACTCCATAGCCCAATGGATGTAGAAGGCTACTGATCTCCTTGTTTAGCAGGCAAACAATCCTGTGATGTTGCCAAAATGTTACCATATTTTTCATGCAAAGGATTGCTAAAAATAACACTTGGCTATTTTTGGAAGATTGGATATTTTTAGAACTGCTAAAAATAGCATGGCTAAAAATAGCATTTGGCTTAAAATATAAGTTTGTTAAAAATAGCAATTGAAGTGGAAGCTTTGCTAAAAATAGCATTCGCTAAAAATATCACATGCTAAAAGTGTTTGCTGTTAAAAGTAGCACTTGGCTAAATATATCAGCTCCATGTGCCAAAGGTGAAGGGAAGTAAATTAGCACACTTTTATTAAATTCAGCAGTCTGTCCTAAAACAGAGTTTGGTGCAGCAACGTGTAGAGGAAAATAAGAAATAAAAAGGGATGAAACAACAGTCCAAAGTCTGTGGCAGAGAGCATGAGGAAGAGACAAAAGGCAGTAAAAGAAAAAGGGGTAAAACAAAGAAAGGACAAGCAGTATACGACAAGAAATAAAATAAATTTAAAAGAACTGTTGTTCAAGTCAAGTCTGCCCCAAGAGCAAAGAAAGAAATAAATTAAATTGCAGTAGTTGGTCATAAACATGGCGCCAAAGGGAATAGATGCAAGGGTAAAGTCAACTAAGTTTACTAACTGCTGTTATAGTTTATTAACAGCAGCAGTCGACCTGGATAAAGGAGGATTTTTGCATTGTAAAAGACATTAGACACTTGCAGCTGTTTACTCTGGTTTTAGAGCTTTTGTACTTGCACCTCTAAGTAATAAAATCCATTTTTGCCCTCTCATACTGCTGTTTTCTGAGTTTTCATTATGTTTAACAGGGTATTGTATTGCCTTAGTGTGGAATTTAATCCCTCTACCACTGTCCTTTCTCCTAAACCCTTGAATTAATTTTGCAAAATAGCTTAGAGTTGTGCAGGTGTGTGGATCTTTGATTTCTCTGTGTGCAGAGTTACATGCATGTGTTAAATTATTGGTGTATCACCCTTATTTCCCTTTTCCCGCATTCCTTCTCCCTTTTCCTTGTCAAAGTTTTCGTTTGTTTAGGTGATTCACAAGGGAACCAGCCCTCTCTGGAGGTTCACCTCAAACATCAGCTACCCACAACCTTGAGGTGTTTCAATTTTGTCAACAGGAGAGAGAGTACACACCATTCTCTATTAGGGTGCAACTTTTGGGTGACAACAGTAAGGTCAATCGATCTATGAGGAATTTCATCCTCCAGTACATCTTGAATGGCAGAGTCTCCCCTTACACTTTCTTTTACGTTGACTATAGCATAGTCAACAAGTATATATTGGCCTCCTTGCCTGATGCCTAGGGCAAATATCCATCCCTGTTTTACATCTGTGATAACATAGTTCTGCCTAGAGCAATTTACAGTAATATGGGGATTTTCCATTAACTGATGAACATATAAGAAATTTTTATGCATGCTAGGGACATATCTAACATTCCTTACTAATAGTTATTTAGCATTATTCAACACAATATGTTCATCTCCTATCCCCTCTTCTCCAAGTGACTCCCCATCTGCTAATAAAATTGAATCAGAAATTGCAGCTAATGTTATATACCGGCCTGGAAAATATAAAAAATGTCTGGACTGTATTGCTTGAGTCTGTTTGCATTTCTTTTGCAGCAAATAGGAACTGACCTGATCAAATTTCATGGTTTGGCTTTTTGCCATCAAATGTATAGCCTTCACAAGTGTTTCATAGGAGGGCGACAAACTATTCAGAACAAACACCACCAAGTCGTCATCATCCATCGTTTTCTTGATGGAACCTAAGTAACGGCATGCAACAAATTTGATGTAAATAAATTTGAAATTTGCCGAATACCAAATATGACTAATTTTTTTGTTAAAATTTGTTTAAATTTGTTAAAATTCATTGGAATTTGTCAAGAATTCATTAAAATTTGTTGAAATTCTTTAGAACTCCTTAAAGTTCATTCTTTTTTTTTAAGCATCTAATCTAAAATGCAAACATAATTTTTCTTGTAGTCGAATTAAATCATGAAGTTTATGGCCCATTTTAGTAGTAACGATTATTTAACAAATTTTATCCTCCATGAATTCAAACACAAATTCGTTTGCGGCAACTTAGGATAGAACTGAGCTGGTCTCAGAGATCTTTCATCTGAAGAATGTGTTCTTATAGGTACCCGTCCTCTATCGTACTTGCTGAAAACAACAAATTCTTCAGGTATAAAACCCAACTCTTCTCTTAACATCATATACTTGTTCTTCGAACTTGTCCATAGCATTCTAGCCTTAGTGGCATTCTACACCTCAGGTATCAAATCATTTGGCACGGACAACTTTAGCAACAAAGCATCCTTATGACGTGTGTAATAATCTGCAAATTCTGCAACTAGCCTTCCTTCATCGCCAAGAATGTTTAAATCGCAGTCCTGATTTTCTGTGATTGTCAGAATTTTTTGCGATTCCAATCATTATAATTTTGATATGTTAACTTCTGCGCTTATGACAAAACCAGGGTTTGAATACTGGCCATTATTCACACAAAATGTGATCTCTGATCCACAAATTAATGCAACAACTTCAATACATGTAATATTAAAGAATTGATGGAGCTTTTAAGTTTACCGAAAATGCCTGAATGGTGCAAAATCACCTCACAGTCTGGTTTGCACTGCTAAATCCCCAAAAAACTTGATTTTTCTACACAAAAGGTCTGAAAATTTCTGACAGGACTGAAAACCCTTGATTTGGTGCCCAAACTGATCCGAAATGTTTCACGAAAAAGACTCTAACTGAAAAACATGACTGATACTGCACAGGTCCGCAAAAACTCCTCCTGTGCCATAGATGTCTGCAAATCTTCAAAGAATCATGATATTACAGTTTTCTGAAACTCTGTACAAACAACAATTAATGCCTGTGCCCTAGTGTGACTGTTCTGCCTCAGAACATAACTGTAACTGGTCTCCCATGCCCTAGATGACTGTTCACTGTAGATATATATTTCAAGTTTTCTTCCGGTTCGTATGAGATTCCAGACAATCCTTCTGCCTCTAATAGTATGGCCTAGACACAACCCAGAACACTGTCGATTTCTCCAAATTTTGCAACCATGCCGGCCATGAAACTGTTGTGAAAACTGCAATTAAAACAATTTTGGTCTGCCGGTTTGGTCGGCACACAAAATTACCGCTATCGGCTGGTCTGCAAATCCCGTCTGGGTTCTATCGTGGTCTGGTTCCTGGCAATTATTCTTTCATGTTTTGGTCTCAAAGAATCTTCACAAACAGCATTCACAAACTCTGCAAATGAATTTCTGTGTTTCTTGTAAGACATTCTTTCTCCTTCCTACGTCCTCTGGCAGGGCTGCAAAAAAATGCAACTCTACTGTTCTTCAAAATGTCTGCTCGTGCCCTCGTTTCCTGGTCAGTTCCACAAAAATCCTGCTTTTTTTGTCCAACTTGTGATTTCCTTTATGAAAGTCTTAAACCTTCACGCCTGAACTGCACAATCGAATCACAACTGCATCAATATTGTCTTCCTTCTCCGTGCCCTAGCAGCGAATGCTCCAATCAGTGACCTTTCGCTCTTGCAATCTCCTCTCTATCCAGCAGTTTCTACCCTTTTCTGGGGCTACCTCAACTTCAAACTCTCAAGCACCAATGGCTAATAGTTCATAACCGAACATTAGTTAGTTGATAACTAATAGTTCATTAAACATTAACTATTATTCCTTAATACTTCATAACAATACATATGCCAGGTTGAGAGTATTAAATGTTGGTGGGGGTAGTTTAGTGCTACTGGCACAGAAATGTTCAGGAAGTTTGAAGGACAGGATATTAACTCAGTTTGAGCCGAATAGATTATAATCATAAATACACTTATCATAGCTTCTATGCAGATCCATGCAAATCTACTAATGAAAGTAAATAATCATAGAAGCATTTAGAAATTCATTTTGAATTTCTATTATTATATATGTGTTTTATAACAGTTGGACCTTTGTAGGGTTATCCTGATTAGAATTCTAAGTTTGGTCAGTATCTTTTCTCCTATATTCCTTTGTGTGACTGAATAGCATTCTATGTTTGGTCAGTATCTTTTCTCCTATATTCCTTCGTGTGACTGAAATCTGGTTTTGAAGAACTTAATTGGCTGAGCTATGTTGTTGCATTATGGCAAATGATCACAATCTATTAATTTTAAGCTGTTGTACTGGCAGAGCCCAAATCAAAGCCCACAGAAGCAATGCGAGGGGGAAGGTATACTACTCTTCTATGCATATGTTACTGCTATCTTTTGTAATGTGAACAGGGATTGTCTGTTCTATTCTAGAGAGACTTTTTAAAGAATTTGTTGATATGAATTTGCTTTTTCGATCATGATGAAGTGTGAAGCAGGTTGCATTTTATGATGATGATGTTCGCTATTGGCAAGCTTGGATAAATCGGTCAGCAGCTTCTGAGGCTCCAATTGCTGCCGGTCAGCAATTCCCTCATTTTGGAGGCGGTCTTGCTTCCACCAGAGGAAGGCATTTTCTTGTTATCTGCTGTGAAAACAAGGCTATATTTCTAGACATGGTTACAATGCGTGGGCGTGATGTCCCAAAACAAGTTTTTGACAACAGATCTCTTCTTTGGCAAGTTGCTTTCTTTGCCCCCGACATTATCTTTAGCTAGTAATGAACTTAGTGATGTAAATGAAAAATAGGATAATCATTCCTCTTAGAGTCGATGGGCTTATTTGAAATTATACAAATGTCTTATTTTACTATGGAATAAGCATTGATGTTAGTATATTGAAATGCAATATGCTTAGTTTCCTAAATTTCTAATAAACCCAGATGCCATGTAGTTGAATGTTATGATAGCCTTTTTGAACAGTTTTTGGTCTAAAACATTAACTAATGCGCATTGAAAATTGAGAGATCATTGGAAGCAATTTTTACAATTGCCATAGCGAAAAGACAATAATGTTCATATTTTCAAAATGCAATATTTATGTTCTCTTAGATTTTTTTTGATGAGCTTGAGTTTTATGTATTTTGATTTGAACTTAACAAGGCTTTTTTAATTGTCATTGTTCTTTTAATAAGGCTGGGTATTATCCGGCGAATTGCATCCAACACCCTGTTCATTTTAAAACTTTATAAATTGCATTTTCCATTCAATGTTTAAAGCCTACATAGATACCTTATTCTTGATTCCCACTTTGATATCATCTTTCTTGTTTTTCATGTGAACATTGCTTTTTGGTTGTAGATGTTGGTTAATGTATGTACTGAACCTTGACATTTTAAAATATTTGTTTACTGAATGTTTGCGATGATCCGGACTTTTATACCTTCAAGGTATAGTTTAAAACATAGCAGCCATGGATTAATGCACAAGAAAATATGTGTTTTGGTCCAGTGTTTTAAAACCGGTCAAACCGGAACGGAACCCGGTTTGACCGGTTTCATTTTAAAACGTTTAGTAAACCGGATCGGTTGCGGTTTTAGCCCAAACCGGCCGGTTTGGGCTAAAAGATCAATAGATCGGTTTCATCTTGAACCGGCACTATGATTTCTTTCTTTTTTGTTTTGGTCAAGTATAGAATGGCAAAAACTTGCATGTGCCATAACTTTCATTTTGTGGCTTGTCGTTTTCTCTAAAAGTGAGCTGTTGCATTGATGGTTTTGCACCTGAACCTTTGAAAGAATCATGAGCTTTGATTGCTGGACTTACACAATTTAGTATTTATTTGGATAGCTTTCCAAAATTAGTAGTATTACGGCCAACTATTGCCGAGTTTTTTTGGGGGATGAAGTATTTGTCGAGTGCGAGCATTCAACTATCACTATATACATGAGCAAACTTTGCATATTTTGTGTGTAATTGTTGGAATCATGGTTTCTAGTTTTTCAAATATATTGTTTTCTTTAAAAATGCCATGTGATTAAAATTTTAGAAATAGAGTTTGAATGTTTTTGGTCAACCCTCGACGGTTCGAGTCGGTTCCGATTTTAAAACATTGTTTTGGTCACTGCATGATGACCTTTGACGATGAGATGGTTTTCCTGCAGCCCTATTAATGCTTCACTTCTGTTTTGATTATGCTGTTTTTTTAATGTTTCTAAGACACCAATTTTCTCAACCTCCCTCTTTGGGCAGATGTCTGTGTGTTTTACATGCAGTATGATTTGATATTGTTATTATGTTGATTATTTGATAGAAATTGATTTTCATATTCTACTAATGTTATAATATAATATTTTCTCTGCATTTTTGAATTTGGAATTCCCCTCTATTGGAGACAATTTTATGATTTTGTAACTAGATCCTTGAGTGGACTTATTGAATACGCAATTTTAACATTGGCTCTGCTGAAGCATTATTACGCCGAAGGCGTTGTCTCAGGTAGAAAACCTGAGCTCTCTCTGACATCCACAGTTAAAATCGGTGGCTGTGGTTATAGGGACGTCAATAAAATTAATTGCCGCTGTCCACGTACTTCTTTGAGTATCGTCTATGAAACCTGTTTTCGGCCATGCAAGGTTTAAATGTGTTGCCCATTTAGACGGTTTTGAGGTTTTTAGACGTAAAAGTCGTAGCACAGGATGGGCAAAGTTTTTTTGAACCTGTCGTATTGATGTTTAGATTTACAAGTAAACCGTTTTTCAATTTTATATCAGGCTCAGCTAATACTAACAGAGTCGGCTGTCCTCACTCCCTGTCCTCGTTGTCAATGAAACGCCAGTCATAAAAAATGGAGATAAAAATATTATATTATTGTTGTATAATAAGTGAGACCCGCTGACCAAGAGATCTCTAAGTGGGATATTGGTAATTCACGAATAATAAAATGGAGAAAAGGGATGTACAGTCCCTGGCCGGGGCCACACATGCCTGATGCATCTCTTTTTCTTTTCCAACCAACAGACCAACAGACCGGTGCCAACAGCAATTCTGCCACTGAACAGTTAACACCGAAGACAGTGAACAGAAAAGCAGCTCAACGAGGCAATGAAGTCTGAAGTGAGTGGCTTAACTTTGCAAGCGGGGAATTCTAAAACCCGGTTACAAGCCTGTGCGTGGAGACAATAATGATTACAGTTAGAGAAGACTTGAAGCATTTGTAGCCTGAGACTCTGAGAAGAGAATGCCGAGCCTTAACACAAATCCAGAGAAAGAAGAACATTCAAGGTGAGGAAGATTTGATCGACCATGCCAGAGATAGTTGATACTATTGAGCTGAGGGAGGTGATCATTAAAATCTCAAGTGAACATGTGGTGTTGACTGTCATATGTACGCAAACTAAGAGCCGTACTTCTGTGAGGTTCATTCAGAGGGATGAAGTGAATGGAGAAACCTGGTGATAGCGAAAGGAATTGAATCAAATAAACACTGCCAAGTTCCACCCATCTGAAAGATGAGTTTTGAGCCTGAGGTGGGCAACATACACAAAGGCGATGAGAATAGTGGTGGAGTTTGGTGATGTCATGTAGGGAGCTCGGAAATTTATAGAGCTCAGTTGCCAAGTTTAGTCACGACGGGGATAATCTAATCTGTTTCACTTGTTCTTTCCACAGATAGACCTAAAGGATTGTTTGTCTAATTCTCTCTACTGCGGGCCTGCTGGTTTCAAAGGTACAACTTGGCACTACGTAATGACTTGATATTATTAGATAATTATAGCAGTTTCGTTTTTTAAAAATACGGGTTTTATATTTTTTTCGATACAAATATTAGTTTCGGGTGTTAGTAATTTATGCTCTTTTCTCTCTTTTAATGGGTTTAGATATTTTGCATAAAATTGATCATGAAGACATTGAAAAAATTTATTTCCATTAAAAAAAATCTAAATTTTCAAGGACTCATATGGAGTTTCTTGAAGGACCAAATCTTCTTCTCAATGTTTGTCTACATTTAACGACATATCCCAAGCCATAACTCCACTGCACGACAGATTTATGTCATAGTCGGTGTTTTAATATAGTGTTTCTTAGATATATTAGCACATACTTAAAATAGAATATGATTTCATTTACATTATAAATATCTCTATTGTTAAATCATTTTATTATATGGAGATATATATTTTGTATCTATATTAAAATTATGAAAGTCAAAAATGAAAAGTAAAATGTCATGTGCAAGGTGATATTAGTTAAAAAACCGTCACAAAAAAATTTCTTGACAGGTAGGGCGTGACCGTCAAATGTAACCCCAGCTGGCATGTGTAAACTGTCTACGAAACCTGATTCCTGGCATGTGTTTTAAAATATAGATGGCATGTGGCCGTGTAGGTGGCCTTGTGTATCTGACCAATAAAAAACACGGCCGAAAAAATGCAAAACATGCCCAGCCAATACCATGACAAGTATGAATCTTTGACATTGTTTAATTCTTGTGTATTTATTGTTGGCGAGCATTTAATCTTGTGTATCCACTGCAAATATTTCATTCACCATCGGGGTCATGTCTCCTTTTCTTTATCGCCACCTAAACGACCTCTCCTCACTTTTTTTTACACTTTATAATTGCATGTATAACTTTATTAATTTAAAATTCACCTTCATTGAAGATAATCCAATTTTCCTCAAGTATGCACAATTTCTCCCCTAAATTTTGGGGTTGCAAAAAAGAATATTCTTGGCTAAAATATTCTAAACATTTCATCTTTCATGAAAATTTTCAATCCATCATTTTCCTCAAGATTTTGAGTGTTATGCTCTCCTGAGTAGTGTGCATTTTTTTATATTTTGTTACAAATGCCTTTTCATGCCTTAGAAATGGGTTAGACACCAAATGATCTGTGAAGACTTGCACAATTGATATTAAGTGCCATGATAAATAAACCAAATTATAATCTTCCAAATGATTGACTGAATTATAATCTTCAACCTAAAACATTCCATATTTGTAATCTTAGATGAGATAAAACATTGAAGGAGGACCCTAGAGCACATTTTTTCTCTTTTTACAATGCCTCGAACATTAATTATGTCAAATGGTTGTTAAGTGATGGTAGTGGCGAAGATCCCTTTTCACGTACCAATGCATGGTATGTGAAGGGATAGGTAGAATAAATCTTCACACTTTCAAGTTTGAAATTTGATGGGGTAATAATGACTTGTGAAAGATACTCACATCACTATAAACCTATCCTCCCCACTTTGAAATTTGATAGAGGTGGTTTAACTTTTGACCTCATCAATAAACAAGCCGCAATTTGTTAGTATTAATGGCGTTGTGAGGGATCTTTATGATAACGACGAGGGTTTCAACAAAGGGGATAGAAATGGTGGTGTTAGAAAACGCTCTCCTAAGTAGTGAGCATTTTTTTATATTTCATTACGAGATGTCTTTTCATGCCTTAGAAATGGGTTAGACAACAAATGATCTATGAAGACTTGCACCATTGATATTAAGTGCCATGATAAATAAACCAAATTATAATCTTCCAACCGATTGATTGAATTATAATCTTCAAACTAAAGCATTCCATATTTATAATCTTAGATGAGATAAAGCATTGAAGGAGGACCCAAGAGCACATTTTTTTCTCTTTTTACAATGCCTCAAACATTAATTATGTCGAAAATCATTTCCATACATGATTTTCAGTGGTTGTGTTTGACACGCATTGGGGAAATGCACTTGTTGAGTAGGATAAATGGATCAACAAAGTTTTGTGTTGGTGGTCATTCACGAAAAATGTTAAGACCGTTGATGAAGGAAACCATAATTTCTACCTTTATCGCTAAATAAAAAAGCTAATTAAAAATGTGCATGAAATTGACAATAGAAGGAACCGTAACATAGAGTTTTTGTATCATGCCTCAACAATGGACTAGGAAACAAATGATCTATGAAGGCTTGCACCATTAATATAAATTTCCATGATAAATAAACTAAATTATAATTTTCAAACCAATCAATTGAATGGGAAACCATAGTTTTTACCTTAATCGCTAAATAAAAACCCAACTAAAAATGTCCATGCAATCGATGATAGAAGGAACCCTTAAGATATAGTTTCTATATCTAACACATGTAGAGTTTAAATATTAAACATATGCAAGTTCCCTATCTACAAGCGATGACGATGAAAACTTTGTAATGTGACCGACCAACCCACCTCTCCATGCAATACACCAATGACTTCCACGAAAAATAATGATTAGTATTTTCATATATTTGTCGAACAAGCTGGTAGGGTAATCGTGATAAGAGTAGTATTAGGCATGTGTTCAAACCTTGGTGATAAAATTTCTAGCTGTGGTTAATTTGATGCAAGAGTAGTCACCGTGAAAACCTTTCCTAATATAGATACATATGACAATACTTCAAATTTATCTAGTGTTAAGAACCTGGAATGTTAAGGATAAAGTCTTGGCTACAAATCCACAAGGTAAACTCTTACAAATGATACCTATTATTGCCTAGGAGAGAATGGAGAATGACATAAGATAATGGTCTATAAAGATGACACAAAACCACATGATTGGCCCTTTGTTTTGTGGTTATCAAATTCAACAACTGCAATGACTTGACTTGGGATGATGAGTCCACTCCACGTGTCCCTATCTCTAAAATGTATCAGAACACAAAGAATATAATTCCCCTAAATTGAAATGTGTTCTAACTACCTTCACATCACAAGGGATGCCATTGTTTGTGATAACTTGCTCCTCCCCCTTTTCTCCAATTTAAATGATTGCCAAAAATAGTGTGTGGTTTGTATGTTCCTGATCGTAACAAAGCAATGTTTCACACACATTTCCCCCAACATTTCCCCCATCCTTGAACTTATCCTCCCTCAAAGCCCTTCTTTGTTTTCCCTCTTCCTCGTGTAGTGTTTTTCTCCCTCAATTTTGACTTCTTTGACCCAACCCCTTCGGTTTTCGCATCGCACCATTTTTTGGCATCTGATTTATGGTTTCTATCTTTTAATGACTAAACCTTGTCCGACAGCTATTTTTGGTCGAAAAAAGTACATGGCAATTACCTGCATATTACTATTTAAGTAAGAGAGAGTCATACAATCATAATCACTAACAAATTAAATTTTGAAACACTTTCTTACTTTTACAAATATCTATAGTTTCACTTATCTTATCCTTTTAAAAGAAATACCCATTCCTAAATTCGTATATAGACAAAAGTAAACATAAAGATTTTTACAAACAAGGTTTTTTTTATCCTATATGGAGCTTACACATATTTCTTGGGATTTGTTACCAAGGACTGAAGAGAATCCGTTCCATCAAATTCCCCCCAGGTATGATCCCGAGTCCTACTGTTGTTGTATCATTGATGCTAGCAGATTTTTATGACCGTTTTCACTAGAAATATTGTTGATAGAACCCTTATCGTTATTTTCTCGCTAGCTATATATAATAAATTCATCTTGGTAAGAACGATTTCACCCATGGAATAGGTGTCGAACATGTACATATTTAATTCCACCCTTTTCTTTAACTTTCGATTCATATTTGTCTAATCTAACAAATTGAAGCCAACCCATTTGTGATCCTTGACATTGATGCTCGTAGATGGATGGCACCACTGTGAGTATTGATGGCGGAGATGATGTCACCGATTCTGGAAATGTCAGCCATGCAAGTTTGATTTTTAACCAACTTCGTTACCTCTCCAGTTGCATTATGGAGGGGCCTCATGACCTCCCAATACCATGGTTTCACATTCGCCTGTGAACTGGGGACAAGAATTGTAAGTTTTATTCGGAGATGGTTGTTTGCACATTTGTTGCTTTCCTACATTTACTCAACCTTGCAATTGAAAGGGGGAACCAAGGAGCAAGCATTGTGGCTGGGTTTTTGAACGAGTAACCTTTTGAATTTCCCACATTTTCTATTTTGACTCTTTAATCACAAATTGCACTCACATGAATGATGCAAGTGGCATGAAGATAATAATGTCAGGCACATATAACAATAATCATTTTTGTAAGAACTATTCCAGCCATGAAATAGGTGTGGGAGGTATTTAATTACCACCTTATTTCTAACTTTTCATTCATGTCTTTGTCTTATCTAACAAATTGAACACCATCCAATTGCAATCCTCGACTCCGATGCCTTTTCATATATGACATCAATAGGACTATTGATTTTTTCCCATTCTCTTCAATCACATTTCAAGTACTTTCCTTTAAACAATCACCATAAATAGTTACTCCTCCCTAACATTACCACACTATGCCACCACCCACTATACTAATTTTAACTTCTATTCACTCTCTCTTCCTCCATATAATTGACAAATCAAATACCTTAACTAACACAACTACGCTTCTTCTTTTCCTTCCCTTTTCCACAAATCTTTCTTCCACCGCATCCCTTTGGTGTTCGCATCTTCGCATCGCATCGCACTGCTCGTGTGCGATTGCTAGTTTTTTTTTTGATAAAGAGTGAATTTTTGAGGGTTTTGAAAGGACCCACATCCTTGTACATCTTTTTGAGGATTTTTGAGAGGATCCACAACCTTTGTTACAATGATGGGAACCAACACGAGGAACCCAAATGAAGCAACCTTGTAATCGGCAATGATGATGCAACATCCGCAACGAGTGAAGCAATCTCCAGAGTGAAGCCAAAACGAGAATGCGGTGACCGTCGCGAGTGAAGCAGTAGCTTGAGTGAAGCAACAATGATGCAACATCCGCAACGAGTGAAACAATATCAGAGTGAAGGGAATGAAAATGCAACGATCGTAGCGAGTGGAGCAGTGGCCTGAGTGAAGCAAGAACCTTCATGCTACAACTTTAGCAAGTGAAGAATCCAACAAGTTGCGACTGCAGCAAGAAGAGAAGCTACATCAAGCGGCGAAACCACCTTAGAAAGGACCGTGCCTCGGGGGATTCGAACATGGATGGGCAAGCCCACAACCATGTGACTTGACTGCACCTTTCCCACCCCATCGGCGCGTGCGATTATTAGTTGGGTAGCAAGTGTGGGTATGGGTATGGGTATGGATATGGGGATAGGGACCCGATACGCTGGTATGGTGATAGTTTTGGTGGGGCATGGGGCAAAAAATATATAAAATGTAAAAAACTAAATATCAAAAATTATATAATATGCATAGAAAATATCAAATTTATCATATTATATGCATAAAATAAACAAAATATGCTAAATAGCCACAAACCATGGTGATGATTGAATTCCCAATATCATGATATTCATTGGTCAAACTTAGAACAAGTACATTGTGCAAATGTTACAATGTATACACAAAAATCAAGACAAAATACCATATTTATTATTTTCATAAGCATAATACTCTGTAGTGTAGTCAGCAAGGGCATCATTTAAGCCATCATGCGGCTCATGAGAGTGCAGGCTGAATGTTAAGTGTAACATATCAGGGATTGCTTGATCTAAGTACCCTTCTCCCAACATTTCTCATGGTTCTTAAAGGTCAAGACCAAACTAATGCCGATTAACTCAACCATCACAACTGGCATAACTTAATAACTTAACAAAATGCCTACAAGGATACAAACAAAACATAAAGGCTACTTTCATTTGTAAATAACAATTCAATATACATTGCCCCACTTTAGATAAGTTGGAGTCTTGTTCAACTACACAAGCTAAAAATGTCAAGGAGGAGAAATATGAGGGGCAACATAAGATGTCATTGTGTGAGTGCAAGCTTGCTCTCCCATGATAGAGCTTGAGGGAGTAGCCTTTGATTGATGCAATTCAGCTTGTAGTCCACAAAATTCAGTGGTCCGTTGTTGTAGATGTTTGGAAACAACTAATTCGTGCTCTCGTGAACACTTGATCGTGTGTCTCACTGCTTGCATCTTGTTTTTCTCTTGAGCACTTCGTGTTCAGTCAGTTCGAACTTGGCTTGTACTTGGTCAAGCTCTTGGTCATGCTTGTCCATAGCCTCCTTGAGCTCTTGGTCATACTTATCCTTAGCCTCTCTGAGCTCTTGCTCACATTCCGGCGCCCTATGGCTTTGTGCTTGTGTGAGATGTGTTTGCTGTGATAGTTGCTTATGGAATTGATCTTGCGGATCGCCCATCTCATGACACAGGGTTGCCATCTTGTTATCCAAACTATCCTTCTCATATTGCACCAAACATTGATTGCACATGGAGGATTGGAGCAAGAAGTATTGGTACTATAGGTATGCTTGATACTTTGTAAGTATTCAAGGATATTTTGTGTGACATCCATTGTTTATTCATCCTAGGAAGATTCAATTCTTGCCATCCCTAGCAGAAATAGACTTGTGTAAACTATGCACAACAAACTGTTTGCTTAAACCTCTAAATATATGAAGTCTCATTGATTATCATCTGCACCTGCGAAGGACTGTCGATAACTTCTAAATACCAAACCACTTTAAAGATGCCTTATGGTGGCTCTGCCATGGGTCCTAATGTTGTAAGAACCGAGACAAAGTTTTGCAGGGGTTGTTCTTTATCGGGCAGGGGAAAATAATTGGAATAATCCCATTATATACACCCTTTTTCATTCTTATGATTTCTCTTTTCAGAATGTTAGCGCATTTATCCCTCTACGAGTGCATGCTGTGAGGGGTGTAGCGGGAACGGGGTTGGGCTGGTTGGAAGTACCTGCTGTGATATTCATTGTGCGTGGCATCACCCTAGTTTTCCCTATCACGCCTCCTTACTACCTTCCATCTCCTTACTGCCTCTTTATGACCACTTGATGTCCTTAGTACTATCACCTTCACATCTGCTTATAACACCTTAAGATATCTTCAGATCACCTTCATACCTCTTCCAAGTGTTTTGTATACTTTTACTCTCTTTTCTCTCCTTTTTTGTAGGCAGATTATTTGTGGCCGAAGTAGATCACTTTTTCTAGTTGATTGCATCAACCCGTCAGCTAAGAGAGACAATGACTTCAGGTTATGTTCTCCTATAAATAGTGGCCATTGTGGTCATTTCTCTCTATCATCAACCCATAGTGTGCTATGCTTTTGCTTGCAAATCTTCCCTTGAAGGTTTACGAGCTTTAGGATTTAGTGGAGCTTATACTTGGAAGTCTACTTTGGAGCATTGGGTTACTAGGAGCAACAAGAATAAGAGCTACACCAACAAGGTCTACCAAGTCTTTGGAGTCCCCAACTTTGGTCTACTTAGGTCTTCTACCTATCCCTCTTGTGATCCACCCACAACAACTCTCTCGAGGTGCTACTAATCTTGGGGGTTAATGTAGCAATAATGTCTTCACAAAGGTAAGTATCCTTAACCCTTCTCTTTCCTTTATGTTGGTATGATTGATTATGTTTGATGTATCATGTATTAGACTAAGATAGAGTAGCATATCTTTTTCTATTGCATTATCTCTTATAACCCTTGCTTATATTTGCCACATGGCATTACAACCCTTAGCATAGATATCTTGTAGCTCTTTCTTATTAGCTTACTATTGCAACTTTAAGATTTTGGTAAGACCCCTCCCCCTTATCCTAGACATCAGCTTTGAAACCTTATGTCTTTGATACGAGTGTGAATTACTCTCTTCTTTATCCACCACTATTACGCCCTAGGAGCTATCCTTGGCTTTTGTGTTGGCCTTGTATGGTCCTCTACTTCTATCCTAATCTATATTATTGAGAATAGAGAGGATAATCATATTGACCATCATAGCTGACTAACATTCCAATGAACTTGATGTGAATCTTTCTCCACCATTGAGTGCATCTTCTTCACCTTCATCTTTATCTCCTATCATATCAATTTCTTATGATCTTATTTCCTTTTAGCTCCCAAGCTTTATCATCACCTTCTTATCTCTCTTATTTGTTCCCTTCTTTAGCTTTTAATCTTCTTATCATCACTTATGATCATGTCACCCTCAGATTTTTTTGGCAAGCCTTAACCCATTCAGATTTTATATAGGTTGCTCTTTTCTCCATTCCGTGCCCATTGTTGAAGGAGACCATTCATGGTGCACTTTTTCACAATCTCATCCTACGCCAACCATTCAATGTAATATGGTTCAGTATCACCCCAGAATATCCTGAGCTCCTCTTCAAGGACTTGGACCACAATGTGTTTGTCTCTCCTAACAAGTATTTCATATGTTCAAGTTCCCCAAACTAGATCTTCCATGGAAACAACATCAATTATGTCAAACTCGATATAATCCTACTAGTAACACCATTATCAACAATCCTATTTCTAGCCAAAATCCACCACTTGATAACAACCTAGTAATTGTCAAGTTGGATCAAAAGGCTCGTATGCAAACCATTAACAACAAAAATATGACCCAAATACAAAACCAAATTTTGCAAATGGCATCTCAACCTCAACAAGTCATTATGGTACCCCCCAATCATTCCCCTTCACTGCTTTTGGATGCTTATGGGAACCTAATACCCCAACCTCCAATTTGCAAAAGGGTTTTGCAAACATTAAAAAATGAACCTTTAGTTCCTTACATCTCTTCCATGGACATTGGTGGGATCTCTTCAATTATTTCTTGCGAAGGATCTATTGATCCCATTATTCATCTTAAAACTTTCGGAAACTTCTACAAAGAGTGAATTAAAACCAATGGTTATGCAACTAACATACTATTAGCCAAAACCCTAACGGTGATGCTTTAGAATGGTATAATCAGCTTCCCTTTCATTCAATCAATGAATTAGAGGTCTTAGTGAATGCCTTAGTCAAGGAATTTCAACAAAATGACTTTCTTGAGATTGCCTTCCAAAAACTATTCAATATGAAAGAATTAGCCAATTAATCAGCCCATGATTTCAACAAACAATGGAAGACCTTTGCAAAAAAATCCAATCGTAATTGTGATAGCCAAAATCTCTTTCAAATCTTTCTAAAAGCCTCGAGTCCCAAATTACAATATGAGGTCTGGTCTTTCCCCGCACCACATTGGAAGAGGCTCTCAAGCATGCTAAGAGGCAAGACTATTTTATGAGGAAATCTGATCAACCTCAAAAATCAACGAAGGATACCTTCATGACAACTAGTAATAGTATCAATTCATTTCAAAATCAACCCCCTTCTCATGGTAAATCCATCATAACTCATTCTTTAGATAATTCCAATCCTAATAGTTCAAATACACATGAAAACCCATGCCACTTGCCCTTGAGTGACCAAGAACTCAAGAAAATGATGCTTATACCTAGATTACATCAAATTGATCCTTCAAAACCCATGCTTTCATCATATTATCCCAATAACTTCTGTTGGTGGCATGCTAACATTGGATATACAAGTGACTCCCGTGAAATCTAATGATGACAAGTCAAATGAACTTCAAAATACACGTAACAAAAACAAATCACCACAATGTACTACGGATTGGCTCTTGCCATATCTCTTATCAAAGATTGATTTCCACATATACTTGAAGATTAGGTGGAGAAAGACCCTCCTTGTAATGCTAACGAACCCTTGTACAACTATGATAAAAATTTCTTTACATGCAACAAATTTGGAATTGACAAAATATTTTAAGAGCATTCACCTCTTTCTCTAAGATCCTTTAGTCAACTTGGCATCGCAGCCAAAGAAACTTCTACCGAAACTCAACACCCTAACCACGATGATACACAAGCATTTAACATACAACATACTCATGACAAGGATTACATTGTGTCCCATGTGCATGCTAGACACCTTGATGTTTTCCATTATCAAAGAAGCTTGGCTCAAATGCATGCCTTAAATTGTGAAGCCAACATGATATCTACTTCATATTACTTTGATCCCTCTTATTTAGACACTAGTGTCAATGAGGAAGAAGAGACTCTTCCTTATTGTCATTTAGCTGATCCACCCTTAGAACACACTAATTG
The DNA here is from genome assembly GCA_018340775.1 of Taxus wallichiana var. yunnanensis. Taxonomy (NCBI): domain Eukaryota; kingdom Viridiplantae; phylum Streptophyta; class Pinopsida; order Cupressales; family Taxaceae; genus Taxus; species Taxus wallichiana. The sequence continues at coordinate 635,044,403 of CM031235.1, forward strand.
GGTAATTGAACAAATATCAGGTTTTGTTTAAAACCAAAACTAATCAATTTTGACTGCAATTGGCGTTGCCTAAAAAAGATGTAGTTAAGAAGAACATACACTTCAAACTGCATTGGCCAACCTGTTGAAAAGCACAATGCCATTTGGGAAACTCTTCTGCAATAGACTGCATTGGCCAATCACCAAAAAAACATGATATTGTTTTAGTAGATTTTGTCACAACCAACTACATTGGCCAAACTGAGCGCATTAGGGCCGATGTGTTCAAAACCTTGCTAAACCTATCCTTGAAACTAGTAGAAGTCATTATTGACGCTAAGGTGATAGATGTGAGGCAAATTCATTCGAAACAAAACTGTAATGCTAAATGGTATGTTGACCTCAAAATCGATGTTGAGTACAATGGTCCTTTACCTGCTTTTGACAATGATGAGGCCATTCTCCAGCTACTCCTTGCATGAGAAGAACAATAACCTATCAATATCATAAACTTAGTAGCTTTACCAAGAAAGCTCCTTTATTCAACACTTTTGTCGCATGTTTGTTTGATAAGTGACGAAATTGCCAAATTTCTGATACTCCTTATCATTTTAAAGATGGCAATTCTCAACATCCAATTGAGAATGATGATGATTCCCATGTGGTTATGATTGGAGATTGTCATCAACATCTACAACCAAAAAATAAAGCAACCCTCCTTAAACACAAGGATGCCTTTGCTTAGGGTTATTTTGACATTCTTGGAATCAATCTCAAGATTGTTGTCCATAACATTGTTACTTACCCTGATGCCACTCACGTTTGACAAAAGTAAGAAATTTTCCCCTTGAAATTTCCAAGCTTTGTCATAAAGAGCTCATCAAAGTTGTAGATGCCAAATTCGTTTGACCGGTGGGCTATTCCAAATGGGTCTCCAATATCGTGTTTGTCTATAAAGCAGTCACCTTAGCTATTCAGATAATGTCCATGATAGGAAACCTTTCTTTAGAAGCCAAGTATTCCTTTTTGAGACCTTGGTGGCTCGTGGCCCACACATAAGCCAACTTCTTTGAAGTGAGATTTGATCGAATATTTGGGTGTAACTGCGGTCACTAGAGATTATTCTCTCGGGGGGTTGGGAGTCAATACAAAATAGGGGATAACATAGTGGTTGAGCTCGTGCACTTTCCCGGGGTGAGCCCCCAACCTCCTTGCACGACCGAATATTTATGTGTCTAAGTGAGCTGTAGGTTGGTCGATTTATTCACAAGCATTCCTTGTGAGCGTGCCCCAAATACTTGGGTAAGTAATTTTTACCACTTTGTCCATGTAACAGGCAAATGATCATATGTTACTTTTGTCATAACTTGAAAACCATTCGTTTTATATAAGGTTCAAACTCACTGCTGCTGAAGTACAACATTCGCAAAATTTGGTCTATCCTGCCTCAGCACATGGCTATCTTCAACATTTGGTTATCAAGCTTGTTGGTCCACCACATCTAGGATTCTGTGGCAACAAGACTTTCCGATGTAATTGTTTTTGGCATAGCCCATGCTTTTATTGATGGTTCCAATGCCTTCTGTTTTTTAACTACCCTTGGCCACTATTTTGGAGTTGAGACCACACATTAATAAATCACGCAAGCGTAAGTTACCAACCTTCCATATTAAAATTAATAAAATAGAGGGCCTTATATAAATAGGAGTCCTTCTCTAGGTTCCCCACCCCTCCCCTCTATATAGATCTGGCTACATACATGGGAACGAAAAATAAGCTAGAAAGAAAAATGTCCTACGACGGAGACAAGAGTGGTCTAAGAAGTTGGGTCCTCCTCAGCCCTCCCCTACATATTCATTTCTATCTAGGTGCCCTATATGACTTTGTAGATTCATGAAAGATGTATTCAATTCTCATAACCAATCAATATCTAGAACTATATCAACTTTTTCTGTAGGAAGGCACATTTTGTTTTTGGGGTGTATTACGCATAGTCAATTAAAAATTTCACATTATAACTTTTTCCTTGCCAACTTTTTGTAGCATTGTCAGCTACCATTTTATCTATAATATGTGAAGTTTATTTACTTTGCGGTAAATTACAGAACTATAATGCTGTCCTACTTGAGTTTAGCTTCAAATGAAAGAATTGGAATGCAAATTTGTGCTAGAATTAGGGTAACTAATAGTGCTTGTAATTGTAGAAAATTCAATGGAGACATACATGAATAACAAGAAAGAAGCAACCTGCTCAATAATATGACATGGGAATTCAACTTGGATACCTTAGCGTGGGGGAAAACCAGCTAGACATAGCAATAGCTCAGATTCTTCTTCTTCTTTTGGTGACAATTGTTACAAAGGGCTCAGGTACAACGTGCTACAACATTCACGCTACTGCTATGCTCATTCAAAACTACTCTCTGTATGTCCTTCCTCTTACAACCAACTGAATTTTAATAACTACCATTCTCACACTCAATTATGCTCCGATTGGGCTCATATCTCTTTATTTATAGATGTTGGCAGTGTCCTTTTGTCCACTAAAAGACTTTTGAAACATTCAGAATTGGAAGAGACATTGTTTGTTTCCATTACCATATCTTTTGGATGCTTCATGCGAAACTGCCTCTAGCACAGATGCAACTACTACACCACTTCTGAATCCCCATGACAATTACACAACCCGCACTTCGTTGAAAAACTTCCGTCATCACATGCGCAAACGTCTTATTATTTACTCAACTGCTACTGACACCTGCACAACTGCTGCTTTATATGAACCGACGGTTTTGCCACAGTACAAAAAATACTTAGATTACAGCTCTGTTTTGAGTTAAACTGTGGTTGATTGTGAAGAAGATTGTTTGCTTGATCTTTATGGATCATACCTCCCCCCTTTAAGAGGCGTTTGGTCACACAAAAGTTTAGTGGTTTAGGAGACAATGGAAGAGTTCCCACTTTCTCCGCGATCTACTATTTTTCTTTCCTTGGTGTCTTTCTCTTGATGCCGATCTTCCAAGACTCTTGTGGTCCTCTTCTAGTCTCTCTGAATTTTCTTTGCAACATCACATTCTTCTCCAACTCTCCTTGTGCGTCCAAGACAAAATCTTCAATAGAGGGTAGCAATTGCCCTTCACCTTCTTCATCCAACATAGATGATAGATGGCTCACACAGGGACAAGTTCTCAAATTTTACAAGGACTACATCCTCATGAATGAAGGCAAGTCAAGCTTGAAAGAAATCTCTAGAATTCTCTATGAATTTTCTTTCCAACATTACATTCTTCTCCAACTATTGTTGTGCATCAAAGACAGTCTTCAATAGAGGGTAGCAATTACCCTTCACCATCTTCGTCCAACATAGATGATAGATGGCTCATACAAGTGCAAGTTCCCAAATTTTACAAAGACTACATCCTCATGAATGAAAGCAAGTCAAGCTTGAAAGCGATCTTGCCAACCTGCTCCAAGATGGCGAATGGCTCATATTTTAGAGGTTTGAGCTTCCTAGCTTTTCCTTTGATTCTATCATTTCTCAAATAAAGTCACACTTTGTCTCCCACCTTGAATTTATGTTCTTGACGGCGCCGGTCATGCCTATCCTTATACTTGGCTTTAGACTTCTCTAGTTGCTTCTTTACCTTGATATGGATGTTTTTGTTCCTCTCAATCTAGTACATCCCCTTCTCTTTGCTTGTCCCAATTCAACATCAAGTGGGTTAGTAGGGAAATAACCCAAATATGCTTAAAAGGGTGACTTATTAGTGGATGTATGCATCACCCTATTGTAGGAATGCTGAATGTTTGCTAATAAATTAATAATGCATCCCAAGTTCTTGATGCTTCTTGTTGTAGCCTCTTATCAACTGAATCAAGGGCCTATAAACAACTTTTATTTGTCCATCGGTTTGAGGATAGGTTGTGCTCCTATGCAACTTGGTATCCATCTTGCTCCACAAGGTGGTCCAAAATTTTCCCAAAAATTTGAATTCCATTTTGTTACATTAGGCTTAGGAAAACTAAAATGAACCTAAACATTAAAAAAGAATAATTTAGCTGATTCATACCCTTTCATTGTCTTCTTACATGGAACTAGGACATATTTTGCGAAATATATTTACAAGCAGTCATGTCAATGTTTAGACATCGGCAAACCTTGCTAAGAATCCATTGAGATGCTTTCTTATTGTCTAGTAGGCACAAGTAGAATCATGTACAATTCTTTGTTTCTAACTTTAAGCTTGCTTGTGCAACATAGGTTACGTCCTCTAATGAATTTAGAGACATCTTTTTGTATTTTTGGCCAACGCACATAATTTTGCAATCGAGCCATTGTCTTACCAACACCAAAATGACCTGAAACTTTGGAAATATGTGCTTCCCTCATCAATTAGAAACCTTTTTCTGTTGGCACGCATAGTTTGTCCAACTTCTAGAGTAGTCCATCTTTGAGGTGGAAATCAACCTTGTCTTCAACCTCCATTTTTCGCTTCTTCAGATGTTGACATGTC
>CM031235.1:635048995-635115919 GCA_018340775.1 Taxus wallichiana var. yunnanensis
TTCTCCATCTCCTAGTCTTCCACCCCATCTCAATTCTTCTATCATTTTCCCTTCCAAATAGCCATTCCCTCTAAAGAAATAAGAGTTTCTACCTCCTCCACCACCACAAAAATTGCAAAATCAATTGAGTTACAACCCACCCCTCCTCTTGCATTCCCAAATCCATGTTGGGAAGATAAAAATCAGAATGCCAGTCAAGGAAAACAACAGCAAGAAGAAGATCCAAACAAGGATGAAAAGATCAAAATTTTGTTGAACTTGGCTCTTAAATTTAGGATTACAAAAATCCCCTTGATGGTGAAGCCAATAGAGGAGGTTAGAGTTGAAGAATGAGTGGTGGTCAAGGCTGATTTTGTTGCAACAAAACAAGAGAAAAAGAAGAAGCGAGATCATAAATTAGTTTGCTCAGAATGCGGTGTCCATGTTGGAACTCTACTTGAAGGAAATGCTGGTCCAATTCAAGTTGCACAATCAGCCATGGAAATAAGCTCTAAAAGAGATCTTGCAGCCCCAACTCGTCCTCTGGAGTAGCAGATTGAAGAGTTTGACTTGAAAAATTTCATGCTAGAGGAAGAGTTAAATCAAGAGCAATATTGTCTTCAAACAAAAGTGGAAGGAGAAGCTACTCCAAATCCAAAAGAAGAGCACATTCTAGGCGTAGGGAGAAAAGTGCAGATACAAAGGCTTTGAGCACAAAGCAAGCTATAGAAGAACCTTCGGTTCTTCTTTCTACTTCATCTCTCTCAACTTCTAGTGCTGAAGAAGAGTTTGATCTCTCAAAATCAATGTTGGAGGATGAAAGAAACCATGGTGATCAAGTTGTAAATTAAAAGAACACGATGGGGGAGGTTGAGCATTTGCGGTAAGAAGCAGATAATGAGGTAATTTATTTGTCGATTTGGAATATTGTTTTCATGAAGAGGAATCGGTTGAAATCACACGATTTACTCCTCCTTCATCCACCTTCCAAACACAAGAACTTGTTGTCATGAAGGAGAAATTTTAATTGCGGTAGCTTTGCATTTTATAGAAACCTTTTGGAGTCAAGATTGGAATATTTAAATCTTCCATGTTCTTAATTAGAGAAAGGAAAACAACGAAGAGTTCCATCATTTCTTCCACACCATCCATTCAAGAAGGTCTACAAGAAGACTCCATTTTTGGAGTTGAAAATCAGAGCTATGGGCATATCAAACAGATCTGACCTTGCCCGATAAGGTATTTGGCTTCATTGGTGCCAAGGAGAAGCCACACCAATCATGCTTGCTTCTAAGCATGAGGATGAGCCACAAAGTGCCAAGGATCAGCTGTCATACCTCTTTAATCCAAATGTAGAGAAACTAAAAGAGGTATTGGATTTGTTTTCAGTTGATACCTTGTTGATTTGGGTAGAATACCAGCTTCTTGTTGATTTTCCACTCATCCTAACAGCCATGATCAGCTCCAAATCAATTGCATGGCTGCCCATTTTGAAGAAAGGAAGCTATTTTGCACAACCAATTGTAGGGTTTGTTTATTCACATTTTCTTCTAGTTAAAGTAGATTAGGTAGGTTTGCTTTCAGCGAACAAGTGCTTGTGCACACTCTGCATGTTCCATTTGGAGCATGTATGATTTTTAGTTTTGTACATAGTTGTTTGGTGTTGTTTTGGTTGCTCTTGCACAGTTCATTTTAGTGGCATTTTGGTGAAGATCAACACCAAGTTCAATGGGTTTCAAGTAGCTCGAGGTCAAATTTTCATAGTTGATTAGAATCGGTTCATTAGGCTTGAATCCATGCCCAATGGATGCTTCAAATGCCACCGATCATTCATCTAGAAGGAAGATGACCCCGAGAGTTGCCAAAATTGTTATCCAAAATGAGCCCCTTGCTTATTTTGGCTAACTTACCTTCATTCTTTCCTTCCTTTCACTTCAATACCAAATTTTACACATTTTAGGGACTTAAAATTTTCTAGAAATGGCTTCATCGGATAGGATTTTTCTTCCCCTTTCCGAAATGTAAAATTTTCCTCCTAACGCCAAATATTTTGAATGTTATGGCTCGATAGAGTTTTTTGGGAAAATTTCCTAGACAGCCCGCATCCAATGAGAAGGTGCCACATAGAAGTAGAATTCGAGTGATAGAGGTAAGTTGAAGGAATTTACAAAGGGATCAAGGGTGCGAAAGGAAAAAACCGGCTGTGGGCTTGCGGAGGAAAAGGAAAGGAAAGTTGTGAAGGCCCTTGTCCATGTGGAAGCAACACGTGTCCTTGACAATGGCGGGAGTCGGAGGCACGGAGGAAACTTTGGTTTTTTGCCAAAGTAGTGGAGGCACAAAAAAATAGAAGTGTGCCCCGCCAAGTGATCACAGAGTGACACATGTCACTTTGGGAGAGTGAAGCACGGGAAAATTTGAGAAATTTTCCTAATGAAAAATCAAAGGAAAAAAGTGAGGTTTAGGCTCGCGTTTCCATCAACGAATAGGGAAGTGCCACGTGGCAGCGGAGTGATGGGGCATAAAGAATTTTTGGGAATTTTTCCCAAATTCAAAAAAGAGGAAAATTTTCAAGTTTGACTGCCACCTAATTTTTGCCCTAAAATTGCCATTTTTGCCCAAAATCTTCAAAGGGGCATAACTTTCGATCCCGAGCTTGGATTTTCATGTTCTTTATATCATTGGAAAGCTGTTGAAATCCTCTACATGATGAAGGGTTAAATTTTTGTATTTTTATGGATATTTGTGGGTGAAAATGGAAAAATGTCTCTGGCATGCAAAAACACAGAAAAATGACTCCAACCACCAAAATTAATGAAGTATGGGCCTTTGTTTTTCTCTTTAAAGCAATGTACTTCAAAGTATGGGATTTTTAATGGAAACCCATCATTTTTCAGGCCCATTAGATTAATATTGTTCATGGTTTAAGTCCCAAATAATTTTCCCACGTTTTCCATGTTTCTTTCATTCTACTTGATGGTTAAAAGCTAGTTTTGGCTCATTTGTAAAGGTTGTTCATCATTCTTCTCTGCCTCTCCCTTCTTTTCTTCCCCAGGGTCAAAAATGGAGTTTGAACCTCTTCCCTTGCTCTGTAATGGATTTTTTTCCTCTTACCCATAAAATGATGTTTTGTGTAAACTTCTAGAGCAATAAAAACGTGTTTTGTGATGCATTTGTCCATTCTTACTTGTTTTTACTTTTTTCTTCTTGCCTCTCTTCATTGCAGGTATTTTTGCATGTTTGAATGTTCATTGTAGGTTTTGGAGTTGTGTTCATGGAGTTTTGGAACATTTTTGTGTGAAATCCATCCTTGGTTTTGTGATTCACTTGTCCGTTCTTCCCATTGCTCACCTCTTCTTGTCCCATGGTAGTTTTGATAGATGTTCAACATTTTCCTTCTCTGGCGTATCACCGTTTTAGTGTAGGCTCTATTTTTCCCTTTTCTTTCTCTCTCTCTCTCTCTCTCTCTCTCTCTCTCCTTGGCATAGTTATATTAGGATTAGATTAGCTTTCCTTCACTAGAATAGCTTATGGCAGGTAGTTTAGGAAGAGGAACCACCTTCTCTGGAGAGCTTTTCCCATTTGCAAAGGTCCCACACTTTGGGAAAGATCAATGTTGTGCATTCACACCAAATGACATTGCCTCAAAAAAATCAGATCCATGGGTCATTTTGGGGTGCTGTTAATTTGTACTAACGGTACTCCCAAGAGTCTACCACTACCACTAAGTCCTCTAGGAATCCTTCACGCTTAACTATTGATCTTTACTGCAAGATGTAAGACTATGGTTGTTGGTCTTAGTACCTCTAACTTCAAATCATCCATTGATTTATTTTTTCATTAAATTTATAGATGCACCCAAGTCAATCAAAGTGTTCTTTATCACTATGCCATTGATTGTGAAATGTACCAAAGGGCTTCTTAGATCTATGTTTTTGTGCGAAATTGAGTTCCCAAGCATAGTATTAGCTAATTGTCCAATGACTTTGTATAGTAGTTGGATCTTTCCTCTTCCTTCCCAAATTAGTTATGCATAGGTCTTTAACTAATTTATTATAGATGAGAATTTACTTAATATCTTGAATCAATATAATTTTGAAACAAATGTCTTTTAGTTGGTTGAAAAAATCAATCGATCTCGATTTGAGGTCGATCTTCTTTTCTTGTAAGTAGTTTAGTGGAATAAGTTGGTTGAGTAACTTTATTGTTAGGGTTAGGAGTTGGCTGAGATGGTAGTTGGGTATCTTTTAGCTGAAGACCTATTTGGGGGTTTGGCATCGGAGGTTATTATTGTGGATAAGGATGTTTCGATAATATTGTTAGTAATTAGGAGGTGGCTTATTCCCTGGTGCCCTCCTCTACAAGAGTACTATCATGATTTAGGAGATTTTTCCATTATTTTTGTGGTTTCCCTTAGAATTGAGGTTTTCACTATTGTTGATATTGGTTAGGATATGAGGCCCAACCTTGAGGGTTATCCCAAAGTGGGGGATTCATATATGGATTATTAGACAAATTTTGAAATGAATTCATAGGGTCTTGTGTCATACCTCCTTGCCTCGGTGGCCAAGGTTTTTTTAACAACATAAAAACTTACCCATCCTCTATCTCCAACATCTTGAACTCAAGTGAATCGTCCCTTTCTTGATAAATTTTGGATAATTCTCTACATCTATAGTCATATTTCTTCCTTCTACATGCATGGACATACTTTGTGAGTGTTACTTTTTCATATTCCTTTTTATTTTTAGCATGTAGAGAAACTAATTGATTGGCCATGGCATTAACAATATCATGCTTCATGTTTTTAAACATGTTACCAATCTCCGACTTGGATATGTCCCCAATTTTTTGGTAGTTGATCCACCTCTTGATATTACCCTCTTTGTAGTAGCTCTTGAGTAATTTTTGCGGGCTTCACATATTTACGTAAAACTATCTTTTGAAATTTCCCCTTCTCCTATCAAATCCAGAGCATCCATGTCCTCCTCACCAAGTCCCTTCAATAAGAGTAATTTGAGAGATTTAGGTGGTAGTTTGGTGTGAATTGACTTCGAATGTAGAACATGAACCTTTTAAATAGTCTTCCAATAGTTCATCTTCTTTTTGTGCCATTTTGTAGATTTCATCACCTCCTCTGCTACTTGGTCTACAATAATCTTGGTACTTATTGAGGAATTTCTCGTTCATTTGTACCCACGTAGATACCAAATTTCTTCCCAATCCCATGAACCATCTCAAGGCTATATCCTTGAGTGTAGCAAGAAATAGTTTCAATTTATGTGCATTAGTAGTATAATAAAAACTCCTACACAGAACATCAAACTCAAACAGAAAGGTGTTTGGGTCTTCTATCATTGATCCATGAAAATTGGGCAAGGCTGAGGGAGAAATATTATTCATAGAAGAAGTTGTATTATTGTTAGTAATGTGGAAATCAAAGGTTGTTTCCCCATTTTAGCATTCTACTCTAGTTCTTCTACCATATTTGGCTTCTCAAGAAAAGCAATGTCGAACTTTCACTTAGAGGATGATATTCTAACAGTAAACCTTGTATAGATGAAAGTATGTTTTCTTAAAAATCCTTAGAGGTATATAAGGAGATCTATGATACTTGTGGATCGGTAAAAATCTACCATGGGCATCCCTTAGGTGGTGCATGCATCAACTAACTCAACTCAATCAACAAAAATTAGTGTGGGGGTTGGTAGATGGAGGTGAATTTCCTAAAACCTAAACTACTCTAAGAAATGAAAAACCTCTTAAAAACCTTATAACTTGGTAGTATCCCTAGAAACGATGCCAAAAATGGTGGTGTAAATTAACTTGCAACAATTAATATGTTGTTTATTAATCTACAATCATTTAATTATCGAGCAAGGGGATGTAAACTTTTAATATTTCCAGTGTTGTATGCACAATTATAGATGTTTGGGAGGTATAAAGGTAAATTTTTGTCACTACAATTAGGAAATAACAATGCTAGAAATGAACTAGATTCTGATTGAAAATAAATACTATGGCTAATGACAAAGCATGTAAAAATAGATCATAGATAAAGGAATGAACTGTTGCTAATCTAATAATGCAATGAACTAAATCAACAAACAAAATGAGATGGTTAGAAAACCATAAGTGGGCCCTACCTTGGGTGCTAATACATCCTAAGGCCTATGTCTACTGATGAATAAAAAGAAATCATATTCTTATTTCATCAACATGAAGATTACAAGTGGAAAATATAAAAAATTATCTACCTATGGATTGATCCCCTCTTCAACGTTAGCATTTCCTTTTTATATCCTTCATTAGAATAGAGTCGTGAAGAGATAGAGTTCTACTAGGAGTTACTGATTATATTAATTAAAAGGTCTTAACCAAACAATCCAGAAAGTACATACATACAACGAAATACTTAATAGTTATTTACATAACAATCACATAACTTAGCTAACGATAATTTGATCAACCATTTATTAAATTATTAATTTAAACCATATATTTATTTGTTGAGTTGGAACACATAATCAGGTGATGGCATTGAGTCCTCTCCTTGTTCTCACAATGGCTTCTTCCATCAACAAGTGCAATCTTAGGTGTGATTACCACGTTGTAAAGCTCCTCGAGAATCTCAACTTTATTTATGTGTGTGACCTCTTTCGGCTGTAAACACTTTTATGTGGATGATTCCCTTTAATGTGGATGAGTTCCCTTGGCTGCATGTCAGTTGTTGCATATGGATCCTTTGGTTGCATGTCATTTGTTGCATATAACAAGTTATTTGCAAACAAGGTTGGCATTATATAAAAAATTATTTAACATCATATTGCAATCAAATGAATAAATGCATACTCATAACCCACAGAATAAATTAAACTAGTAATAATTATATTAACTAATATCCATGCCATGAGTTCAAGTTATAATGAAAATTTCTAGTAGCATCACAAGGAAATACAAGTTGAGGGATAAAAATGGCTCAACAAAATACAGAAGATGAGGTTTTTTTAGGAAGGAAAATAAATGACTCATCAATATATCTATGAAAAGGACAATAGTTAGTGTGGTTATATTTAACCTCCAAATCTTTACGAGTACTCAAAAGGTTTAGAATCAGAAAGCAAGATAAATTATTTATCGTCATGTGTGAATTTAATGCCTTTGGTGAAAGGTAGAGGTACAAATTATATCACATGTATCCATGGTCAAACTAAGAGGAAATTATATGAGTTCTTAACATCATTCCATAGGTTTTTGTTCATTATTATCATAACCACGAATGGTTATAATGTTAGCTCCCAGACTAGCCTCTGCGCATGACCTAGAAATCTCAACATTTTTATGGAACAAATGTTTAATCTTGCTCCATTATCAATTAGAACTCTTTTGACCTTGTGGTCAATAATATATGCTTTGATATAAAATATTTATTGTTTTTAGGTTTGTATTTAATAGGTCCTAAGGATCGAATGACAATATTGGACTAGTTAGTGACAAATTAGCAATTAAGGCTTTGAAGTGTTGTATGTTAAGATTGTAAGGAAAATGTCCCTCATGGAGAGCACAGTGAGAACCTCTTGAAATTTAGGTGATGATTTTAATAACTCCATGAGGGATATATGGGTAGGTGTTGTTGCTAACTATTTTAATAGGTCATACAAATCGAAAGTGGAAGATTTGGTGAATGACATTGGATTTGGGTTACTTGGAATTGTAGTATTTTTGCTTTATGCCAAGTGGATGAAGTGGATAGTTGGTTTGCTATACGATCCCAAATTTTATTCTGCCATGTGGGCACCACATTATTTTGAGGTTTAAATTTGAAGGTAGAAATGGTACATTAAATTTCTTCAACAAATGAAATAATCGAGTTAAAATTGACATTGTTTTAGGATTGGCCTTGTTCGGTAGCTTTGTTATTTTCTCCATGCTTAGGAATGGATTAGAAACCACTTTTATATTATCACTAGGTATTTTTCTAGTTTTGGGTCTTGAACCACTATATCTTTGTTATTAAGGAGTTCCAAAATGTAACGATGAATTCACACACATCTATCTATTTGATGACCATCAATGTGATGAAAATTGTAATATGTATTGGCTTTATAGTAATTAGATTTAGGTTACCCTTCAACAAAAGGTTTTGTGATAGGTATGTGACCATATTATCAATTTCTGTTGGTCTAAGACACTAGAAAGGGTCTCTCCCAATGGTGTAAATTGTCATCATTTTTATCATGAGGAAGGGGAGCCTCTCTACTTGGAATAATGATGGGTTGTTTCGATTTGTTTGGTTTTGGTTGAATATTTTATACATTTTGTACATTAAAATTGTCCATGACACCATCATTAACAAAATTACAGTTCCATTTGACATGTTTAGTTTTTTCATGGTGGTTGTTGTAGGCACAAAATCACACACTATGTGTCATTATTTAGTCCCGGTCTCGTACTACTATTAATAGGGTTCTTAAATGAAACGAGTAATAATTAACTCATGTCTTTGGATATTTTTACATTGCATGTTGTAATATTTTAAATTTTACACCTACACTTTCCTAGCCGATATTTTCATTTTTGTTTTTCCTATTTCGACTAGGGCGCTCGGCCAGGACTAGGTGCTCCACACACCCTCGGTCTCCTCTGGGAGCCACTTATCCTCTTTGAATTTTAATCTCACATTTTATACACTTCTATCCATTTGATATTTCTATATTTTTGTTGTTGACCTTTTCCACATTAATTATGAATTTAGAAAAAGATAACCATATAAATATAAAGTTATGTGACCATAATGAGGAACCAAGCCTTAAACATCTAGTATCACCATATAGAGTTGCATCCATAAAATACACTTTAAGCTAAATTTTCATCCATATAGCTCCATCACAAGGCACACAAGGTTAGTTCATATGCATAAAACTTCATAGGAGGGGAGTTTATTATTTCTATGCACACATTTACTACATTCTACATCTATTTATTTTCTCACTACTTCACAAAGTGAGACTAGCGAAGAGAAGCATAGGGAGCGATTTGCACACACACACATATAAGCCGTGTTGGTTATAAGATGTAGTACAATGCTCAGGTGATAAGTCCATCAATTTGGCATCGAGGATAGTTTGACCCCTTCATATGCATATTTTTTTTTTAGGGTTTTGATGCTTTGTTTAGGGTTTTACAGGTGATTCTTCCATCTCCTATTCACAGTGACATCCGGTGTAGTTCAACGACATTAGTGCAATTCTGGAAGTGAATGTAGGAAAACATACAAGGTCATTCCAGGAGTAGGTTTTCGGTCGGTTCCGTGAGACTAGGATGCCAAGATCTAAGACCAGGATGCCCATGGGTTCCCCTTCCCCTTTTCAAGGGCCCCGATCTAATCAAATAGCTCATATCTGTGATTTCTTAGGCCTCTGTGTGGTCATTTCCTCTCCTCCCATTCATCTGGTCACCATTGCGACAAAATCTCGTGACAACATCAAATCAGCTAAGGATTTTCTTAACCCTTCTTGCACACTAGTGTTTCACATTTTCTAGCTTATTTTGCTTGTGTATATTTGTTACATTTTATTTGTTCATTTATTCAATTATTTTACTTTTCATATAACATTAGATTATAGTAGAATAGTTTGATTTTATTTAATCATTTTGGTGAACCCATACTTGATCTTCACGCTTTTAGGATCCTCATTATTTACTTATCATTCTAGAGTATAGCCATCATGATTATTTCAATCAATCAGTACTTTCTTGCAAATCCTAATTTAAGGCATAGAGTTTGAAATCTTCTTTCTACTACTTGCATTTGTGTTGATATGCATCCTAACTCAGTATATCAAACTTTTTTCAATGCATTTTCTCAACACATAACATTAAAATCCAATCTTCCCATTGATCTTAACACTTTTGACAATTACCCACTCTTGCATATTATGATTAGCATTTACAATGTGGGTATCAAACACACTTTAAGTGATAATGGATTTGAAAATAATCTTTTTGTATTTCATTCCTTGAAAATATTTACCTTTCCACTACCAATTTTAGTCCATCATCTTTTTCACTTTGTACATATGATGGTTTAGTTCTCCGATGTGTAGGTCACATTGTTCTTCCTATATCACCGTAGGGATAAAATATCTCCATATAGTATTATTTTTCATTGAATATTTAGTCTCATACAACTGATTACTTGGTAGACCATGGATACATGATATGCAAGCCATTGTTTCTACTATACATCATTGATGAAATTCATACATGAATGTGTTGAATATACTATACTTATGCAATCGTGATGCATACAAAAATTATGAATGAGATCATAATACTACTCTTCTTATTCCACGTGCTGATACTACAAATTATCCTCAACCAATAGATGAACTACTTGATTTTCCAACTTTGCTTGATGGTGCCATTTTTACAATAGATGCAATTTATTCCACCCCACCGCCTCCACCTGCTACTACTATTTCTATGATTCTTTATCGGGGTCTTCCTTACATATGAACACAAATCTATCCATGCACCTTCACATGTGCCTCCTCCATTGGCATGCCCACCATTCACATGTACGCTTTTCATGAATAATTTTTATTGGGAGAATATTTCATTTGATCCTACTTACGATGACATTATATGTACACATGAGGGATTGACTCATTTAGGTTTTTCTTTTGAGGATCTTTCTCCTCCACCACATTATTCTCATCTTTATCATGGTTTCGTTTACATTATTGCCACATATGGTCTATGTTTCTTTCATCTCCAAGTATTTCTTGTATACTATTCTCTCTCTTCACCACTTACATTAGGAAATTATTTTCTCGATTACATTGGGGAAAACTCAACCCTAATCATATAGATCTTTCATTTCCCATGCCCTTTGGTCATGTATTCATTTGCAATAGTTCTTTTCTTGGCTATATATATAATATCACTCGAGTGGTATGAGCACGGATATCCATTACCACCCTCCGTTGATGAAGAATATGCTATGGGTATGTATAAGTAATGCACTAATGGTTCACTACATGTCCAACTTTGACACTATCGTTTAACAAGTATTTACTACTTGTTCATTTGGTTTCAATCATGACAATGATGACCTCCTAGATGAAATTACATGATGGAATTTACAACACACTTGGGGGCATATCATCCAAACACCCTCCACCCTAGCATCAACACACATTTCCTACCACACATCAACCTCCTCGCATACGCAGATTCATCTACACCTTAGCATCTTCATTACCCGATGACACACTCTTGTGCTTTGGTTCAAACTTGACTATTGAGGGCATTCTCAACACATGAACCCCACACACTTTGTAGATTATTCACTACACAAAGTAAGCACCATATATCATCACATCTTCCTAGATCATCTATGTATTGCATATTGCATTATAGGATATATACATGGCACATCTTAATACATTTTGCATATCACATCCTACATCGTATATTACATACATCACCCCATAGCTATCGTATATTGTGTCTTTTACACCTCATACATGTCATCTTACATTGAATCTTACATCTACTATGCTACACATCTTAGGTCATCTACGCATCTTGTATTACATACCATACACTTTACTATGCACATTATGCATTTTGCATATTCTCCTCTACGTGCTATGCTCACCATCCTCTAACACACTCTAGTCTCATGGTCCATACCAAGACTATTGAGGCTATACAACATAAATTTCATGCTCATACATTCATCATTTAATCTTATTTTTCTCATGCAGCATTCCTAGGATAGGGTCACTTCTTCTCTAGTATCACCTCATCATAGGCTACATAATCACATTTGCTTACATTGTTTAGTGGTATACGCTTTAGGCTAAATCACCACTCCTTTTTATTCATCTTTTCATGATACATGCTTAAGATACAAGAGTCACACATAGTTCATCTCTATTACTTACATACATATTCTAGATCTAGACCTTCATTGCAGGTTTAACACACTCTAGAATCTACTTAGCACATTTCTTTGGCTACATTTCCTCACGTGCCAAACACACTTTGATTCTACACTTCTCTCCCTTCCATTTTCCTTTTCCTCTTTTTCCACTCTTCCCTCGCATGCATCTTTTGTTCATTCACCTTCTTCCCAACTTTTATTCATCATGTGTATATGCCTTGCACTTGCTTTAATCAGCTAATTCCTTGGCCCTCTCACACCCCCACACATTACTTTGTAATAGTTACACCTTGACCATATGTTTTCTTCCTTAGGGGTTTCTCCCATTTCTCCCACACATCACCTTTTGCATTCCCTTCCTCTATTTTACTTCCATGCTTCATTCTTCCATGTGCATACCTTTACACCTCCTCTATACCATTCTATGTGCATGTCATTCTCTAACACACTTGAGTGTGATACACACAACCAATCAAAGTGCATGTCAACAAGGTGGGCACCGAATCTTTACAACAAATCAATGAGTGACACATGGCAAAAAAAGAAAAATTTACACAGTTGGTCATCCTTTCAGCTAATCAACATGTGTGTGCATGTGTCTTGCATGTGTAGACGACTCTAAAATCTTCTGAAAACCATATATTTTTCTACAAATCTTTCTCGATCGGCACATTCCTAGTCTCAATCAATAGCTGTTGACGTAGGCTATAGTGTTAGATATTCAAATTCAAATTTTTGGTGGATCTGGTAGGTGAGAAATGGGAAAATGTCAATCTAGGCATTGATGAGCAGATCTGATTGCTCCAACCACCTTGATTTGATCTATCTTCCTCCTTCCTTCTCCAACACACCAAAAAGACTTGGGAAACACATTTGATATATTTATAGGTGGATTTGTAGGCATTGAATGCTTCTTGTTGGTGGTTGTATTTCAAATTTAGGTTTTCCTCCTTCTCTTCTTCTTCTTCCATCGATTCATCTATAAATGTAAGAGTTGGGCTCATTGTTAATGTTGGACATTTTGGATCCTTACACATTTTTCTAAGGACTTCATATTTTTATATTTTGAGTCACAGACCTCTATATTTCTAGCTCATGCATGTGGATATCGACCTCTTTTCACCATTGTAAATAGTTTATGCATTTTTGGAAGTAATGGAAGCATCTTTTTGTGACTATTCTCTATCCTAAGCATGTTTGTATTCTTTCTTCTTTCCTTTATTTTACATTGCATGCTTTTTGTGTCACTTTACATCCTTGTAGCTCCATTTTTAGTTGTGTTTATGAAACTGATCATGTAAATGCATGTTTTAGTTTGTGTTATGCATGTTTTTCTTTCATTTTTCCTTCATTTTCACTCAAAAGATGGTGTTCATCCCTCTTTTTCTAGTGTTATCACCTTCCTTAGATTATTTTCCATTTTTTATCCTTCTATCCTTGGTCCCTTGGCATTGTTAGCTTAGTTTTCCCTTCCAACATTAGGAGTAGTAGTAGTAGTAGAAATAGATAGAGGAACCGACCTTCTCTGAGATCCATCTCAAGCACGTAAGGTCCCACAACTTGGAGATGGTTCCATTGTTGTCTCAAACAACTCAGTTCTTCCAGATCTGAGATGTGGGTGCACATTTGAATGACCAACAATTTTGGCACACCCGTGGGGACAGAAGCAATGAAAGCTTAAATTTCATATATTGCTAAGTTTTGGTGTGTGACTTAGTATTTCCATCCTTTGGAGGCTTATTTCAACACATCTGGTGACTCCCAACATTTCCAAAGCTCCTATTTTGTAGTCCTAAGTGCCTTTTTATGAGAAGAGTGCATACTAGACAGAGTGTTGCAACTAAAGGATCCTTTGAGTACCTCCATCTTTCACCAAGAAGCACACATGCAGTAGATCTTCCATGTGTGCATCCCCATCTCCAGCATGCACCACACACTCTACTCCTCCTCAAAATAGACAAGTGTACCCTACCATGGTGCTTCAACCTCCTCCTCCTCCAAGGAACTTTTCAGCTTCACTTGGTGGAAGCCCACTCAATCTCAATGCATAACATGATATGCCAAAACCATGCTCAAGAGTATTCCATACTTCATGGAGAGAAATCAAGTTACCCTTGTTGAACACATTCAAGATGTGGCCAATGTGTGCTTTGTTTATCTATTACACATGATGATGTTGTTGTCAAGTTACTTACAACCTCTTTTAAAGGTAAAGTGCTCCAATGGTACCAAGGCTTGAGACCTACATCTATTGCTACCTGGGATGAGCTTGGAATGGCTCTATGTAATTACTTTGAAGATAAATCAGATCATCTATCACTGGTGGAGAACTGACTACAACAAAGTGTGCACACCCAATGAGTAGATGACTGATTTCAACATCGATTCTAGAAGACTTGGGACAAAATTCCTCAAGTGGTAAGGCCTACAACCCAACATGATTTCTTGTACTATCTAAGGGCTTTGAATAGTGACATTTCAGTCATGATTCAATCCATGGGAGGTAGAACCTTACCTTTGCATATAAACATTGCAATAAGGGCAAAAAATAGTCTCATTCAAGCTGGTAAGTTAGCTCTAGGCCTCCTATGCCCTTATTCCTAGAGATGTCTCCAGTGCCCCAACCTTCTATTTCTCCTATTCTAGTATAGAGCAGAGCATGTAAACTAGTTGCATCCATACATCCTACTCTCCCATGCAAAAAAATAAGATGAAGAATTAAAGGCCTTGATTAGAAACTTGTCCAACAAGGTCATATCATTAGAGAAAGCAAGCATAGTGCACTACTACAAAGAGTAATTCTAATCAAGCAAAAACAAAGTAATCAACCTTGGTGGAATCAATATGGAAATCAAAGATATATAAAAACCAACAAAATGATAGATGGCATGCTAATGCACACTTTCCTTTGCAAGTTATTCCTCCTGCACAACACCTCTTCTAGCACCCAACACAAGCAAGCACTTGTTCTAGTTCAAAACAACATGGCGCAAGAGTTTGAATGGTGATTTCCTTATAATATGCCTCATAGTCAATATCATTGTGCCAATGTTGCACGTGCAAGCCTATATGATCCATAATGCTTCTAACTATGAGCCTTCCATCAAGCATAGGTGAGCCTGAGAGACCAAGAAAATCAAAGGCTCCTCCTGAATCCAACTTGATATTCTTTGGCACTTGAGGATTTTTGTGTAATCAATCAAGTTACAGATGATGCAAGTAAGACCACACACCCAAGTTGTAGAAAACACAAGGTATAAAAGAGAATGCTCGAATCTAGCATGCACACAAGTTTCAATTCCAACAACACAAGCAATCCTCAAAAGAAAAAGGAAGTAACTAAGGCATCCAATAGTAAAAATTCCAAGTTCCTACACACGAGGCTCCACACAAAGCTCCTCCTAAAGTGGCACATGTGCCCCTCCTTTGGTAGGTCAAGCCTCTATGCACACCTAAGGTTCTTTCCTCCTATGCCCAAAACAACAAGAAAATATGTTGTTGTACCTCAAATGCACAAGTCAATGGGTCTTCCATTCAACATTGTGACTAGATGAAAAAGAAAAACATAAATGTCACAATGTGGGATGCCT
Organism: Taxus wallichiana var. yunnanensis; assembly: GCA_018340775.1. Taxonomy (NCBI): domain Eukaryota; kingdom Viridiplantae; phylum Streptophyta; class Pinopsida; order Cupressales; family Taxaceae; genus Taxus; species Taxus wallichiana. Next base: position 635,064,515 of record CM031235.1, read on the forward strand.
TGACCATTCCATCTCAAACGTGACTTGTTGCATGAAGCTCTGGCTCAACTTCCACACATTGATCCAAGCTATCCAAAAGTCACACTTTCTTCAATATCTTCCAAGAAGAGGAGAAGAAAGTAAGTAAGGTTTTAAAACCCCACCCTTCTATATGTCTTTAATCATAGGAAAACATCTTGTCCATAACTGCATGATTGACTCAGGTGCTAGTACTTTTGTCATGCCTAAGAAAATTGTTGATGTCTTAGGTCTTAAGTATAGCCCCTTGACAAAAGGAGTCCTACAACTTGATGGTTCAACTATCACTACCCTAGGAATCATCAAGGATCTTGAGTTAACCCTCCATGCATGTCCAAGCCTCATAATAACTCAAGATGTGTCAATCATTGATCTACCTCCTTTGTTTTCCTTATGTTTGTCAAGAGATTTTACTACTAAAGTGGGTGGTTACTTGTCTTCTGATTGGACCCATATGTTACTCAAGACAAGGTATGGTACCCAATTTACCATACAAGATGAGCCAATATTTTCCTATCATGTAGAGTCATATGTCCCATCCCCTCTCCAAGCCAACTATTTAATCCAAGAAGAACAAGTTTCAAGTTTCTGAAGAGCAAACCTCTTCCACCTTCTATTCCTGATCTAGTACTTGATGAGTGGGTGGAGAGGCACCATAAATTTGATCCATATGTTGAAGAGTTGGAAGCTTATGAAACTAGGCTTGGTACTTACTACATTCTTGAAGAAGAAGTTGTGTTTTCACACACGCTCAAGAAAAGTGAAGAGAACCCTGGTCTATGGAAGTTATACTTTGATGGATCCAAGTAAAAAATGGCGCAGGAGTAGGAGTTGTTCTCATTTCCCTAAGGATGAGAAATTATTCTTCACACAAGGTTGTAGTTTTACATGTTCTAACAATGTGGTAGAATATGAAGCACTGGTGCATGGTCTCTTATTATTGAAAAGAAGAAGATTAAGGTGCTTGCAGATCTTTGGGGACACATAATTGGTTATCCACCAGTCACCAACAAATGTGTGACAAAGAATAAGCTTCTCAAATATTATAAACACAGAGTTTGGGATCTCCTTGAGAGATTTGATGCTCTAAATCTGTAGGTGGTGTCGTGCAAAAATGAATAAGGAAGTTGATCAGATGGCCACACTTGTTCACAGTTCTCTCTCTACTGAGGAATTTGTCAAAGGAAACACTCAACACATCAAGATGGTGATTAGACCATCCATTCTAGATAACAACACCAACTAGAAAGTGTTTGATAATGATGCATAAATCATCTAGTTCATCCAAATGAAGTTGAGTTCTCATCAAGCATGCAAGTTGATTTGCATGATAGTTATGGTGACCAAGTGATACAACTAAAGACAAACAAGTTTCCTAAAGGGCTGGTCACCTTAGAGAAAATGTTTAGCCCTGATGATGAGTTCAAGGGTGAAGAAAATTATATGCACGTGTGCAAGAAGACTACTCCCTAGTCACTATTATTGCATGGAAAGGAGTTGTTTCTCAGTAAATCTTTGTGCATGATGAAAAAGTAGGCCTTCATCTCTCTCTGTCAAAAATATAGTGATATATTCTCATGGGAGTATGAATACCTCAAAGGTTTTGATCCAAGTGTTTCTCAACACTCCATTGACCTTGATCCTTGGTATCAAGCCCATCAAAAAAAAATAGAGGCCAATTCAATCCAAAGATAGAGCCCTCATGAGGAAGGAGTTATCCAAACTCATTGAGGCCAAGATAATATTTCCCATCAAGTACTCTACCTGGTCATGAAATCTAGTTCTAGTGTGCAAAAAGAATGGTGAAATCAGACTCTATGTTGATTTTAGAGATTTGAACAAGGCATCTCTAAAGGATCATTATCCTTTTCCTTCTATGGAGTAAATTTTGTAGATTTGTGGCTGCGTGCAAAAAGATTCTCAATGTTGGATGGGGATACTCAAGCTTTCAATCAATCTTGGTCAAGGAAGAGGATCAATTCAAAACAACATTTACAACCAAGTGGGGAACATATGCATATCAAAATATGCCCTTTGTCTTCAAATGTAGGTGCAATGTTTTAACGCATGCCATGGATATTACATTCAAAGGATATATCAATGAGTTCATCTTGGTTTACCTTGATGACATCATAATCTTCTCAAAGAAAAAGCATGGATCACATGGTGCACTTGGAGAAAGTCTTTGAGAGATGTAGAAAATTTGGGGTATCTCTCAACCCCAAAAAATGTAATTTTGTACGGCACAGGAAAGCTTCTAGGGCCATGTAGTTTCAAAGGATGGCATAACAATTGATCTTGAGCAGCATGTCAACCATCCTAGCCCTCTCTCTCTGGTGCACAAGAAATCCTTTATAGTCCTTCCTTGGAAAAATCAACTTTGTTAGGTGCTTTATTCCTAACTTTGTAGGACTAGTAAGGCCAATCACCCTCATGCTCAAGAAAGACATAACTTTTAGATGGACAAAAAAGGAAAGAAAGCTTCAAAAATCAAGCAAGAAATTTCTTGTGTGCCAAACACTCATCAACCTAGATTACTCAAAGGATTTCATCCTTTATGCTTATGGCATTGATGCAAGTGTTGTTGTTGTCCTAACACAAGAAAATGAACAAGGGTTGGAAAACCAATGGCTTTCTTCAGCCAAACTTGAAGGATTATGAATTAAGATATAGTCACATGGAGAAACAAGTCTACACCATCATGCACATGCACTCAAGAAATTCAAAAGTATGCTCACCACAAATCATATCAAGGTGTTAGTCTCCCACTCTTCTGTTAGAGACTTCATCATGGGAGAAGAAATCAATGAAAGAGAGCATGATGGGTGACCAAAATCATGGAGTATGATGTGACTATCAAAGCCACAAAGTAGTAAGAGGTAGTGCACTTTGCAAAAACTTGCTTGAGGATGCACAAATGAACCCGAGACTTCATTATTTCTTTATGAAGCTCTCTCGCATAGCATAGAACTTGAACAAATATAGATCCTGGCACATGTGATTGGATGAAGGACATGATCACATTCCTTTCCAAGGGCATATACCCTCCTAGTTTAAACAAGGAAAAGAGAAGACATCTAAGAGGTTACAATCTATTCCTTATGTTTTGATTGATGGAATTCTCTTCAAAAGAATCTTGATGGTGTGTTGTTAAGGTGTATCAATGATGTGCACAAAATGAAAAAAGTGTTAGCATAATTTCATGATGGATTCTCTGGTGGACACTTCTCTGCCAAAACTACAATAATGAAGATCATAATGGCAAGGTATCTTTTGGCCTACTCTATTTGCAGATGCACACAAGTGGGTCAAAAAATGCAAAGAATGTGCTTTCTTTGTAGGAAAGAAGAGATTGGTAGTGCTTCCCCTCCAACCAATCCAAGTGGATCAACCTTTTGCACAATGGGGTCTTGAATTCATAGGCATGATCAATCCACCTTCAAGCATTGGACACAAGTGGGTGCTTGATAGCTATGGACTACTTCACCAGATGGACATAAAGTTATCATGCTCAAGGAATCAACAAGTCAGTCATCCTCCTTGACTTTCTCGAAGGTATAGTCACAAGGTTTGGCATTCCTCAAACCATTATCTCTGATAATGCAAAATCCTTCCTTGGCACTAAAATCACTGATTGGGCTCTAAATATGGGCATCTATCTAAAGACTTCTTCCAACTATTACCCTCAAGGAAATGGTTTGGTAAGATTCAACAAACAAGAACCTAATCAGATCATGAAGCACATAATGAACATCAACCAAAGACAATGGCATACAAAGGTCTCACACACTCTAGGGATATAATCACAATTAAAAAGAAATAGGAACTTCTCCTTACAAGCTTGTCTATGGAAAGGAGGCTACTCTTCCTTTGATGCTTGAGTTGAACTCATTAGCACTTTCCCAAGACTAGAGTTTGAAGGTGCAGACCAGAGAGAAATCAAAATGGTAAGAGTTGGTTAGTCTTGAAGAATCAAGGAACTCTGCCATGATCAAGCTAGAACAACATCAACAAAAGCAACAAAGAAATGGTTTGATAGAAAGGCTAGGCCTCAAGCTTTCAAAGTTGGGGACTTGGTCTTGAAATGGGATGCTAATAGAGCTAAACCAGGGCACCATTCAAAGTTTGATGCACTTTGGAGTGGCCCATACATCATCAATTCATGCAAGGAGGCTAACTCTTTCGAGTTAACTCATCTTGATGGAGGCACACTATAAATCCCAATAAATGGGATCTATCTCAAACCCTTCCATTGAGTTTGTTGCATCATTTTGTATATATTAGAGTAGTTTTAATTCCTCCAAGTGTGTTGTGCATGCACATTGTTTGTTTGTACATAGTTATTTCTTCTCATGTGCTTCTTGTGCACACTCTTTCTTCTTTTTTTCCGGATGTCGATTATCTTTCAGTAATTTTCAGTAGTTTTGTAGGATTCAAAATAGAGTTAAGAAATGATCCTTCAAGTGACTTTAAGGGCAGTTCTTCAAAGTTAAAATCAAATTTCATGATTACATAGCAGACTCCATGCCCAATGGATGCTCCAGGCTACTTGATCTCCTTCATCTAGCAGGAAGATGGCCCCAAAGTCACCAAAACTATTATCCAAATAACTCTCCTAGTTATTTGGACAACTTACATACATATTCTAGCTCTGAGATCTTCATTACAAGTTACACACTCTATCTATCTATTTTGCACATTTCACTTTGGTGCATTTCCTCATGTGCCAAGCATGCTTTTCTTTCCCTTTCTCCTTTCCCCTTCCATTTTCCTTTTTTCTCTTTGTTCCACTCTTCCCTTACATGTGTGCACTTTTATGCATTCACCTTCTTCCCAATAGTTATTCATCATGTGTGCACATGCACCTTACACTTGTTTAAAATCAGCTAAGTCCCTGGCCTCTCTCGCCCCACACATTACTTTGTAATAGTTGTGCCTTGACCATACATTTTATTCCTTAGGGGTTCCTCCCATTTCTCTTGCATGCATCACCTTTGCATGCCCTTCCTTCTTTTTTTTCTCCCACGCCTTCATTCTTCCATGCACATACTTTGTGCCCTCCTCTACCATTTTGTGCCACATCATTCTCTGAAAAACTTGAGTGTGCCACATGTAACCAATCAAAGTGCCAACAGGGTGTTGAAATCTTTACAACAAATCAATGAGTGACACATGGTAGAAAAAAAAAGCATTTACATAGTTGGTCATCCTTTCAATAATCAACATGTGCACACATGTCTTGTGTGCATGCCCAGATGGCTTTGAAAATCTTCTAATAACCATATATTTTGCTATAGATCTCTGATCAACACACACCTAGTCTCAATCGATAGCTGTTGATAGGCTACAAGTGTTAGATATTCAAATTCAAATTCTTGGTGGATCTGGTAGGTGAGAAATGGGAAAATGTTTTTTTGGGCATTAATGAGCATCTATTTCTCCAACCACTGATTTGATCTGATATGATCTTCCCTCCTTCCTTCTTCTCAACACACCAAAACAAACTTGGGAAACACATTTGATATATTTGTAGGTGGATTTGTAGGTATTGAATGCTTCTTGTTGGTGGTTGTATTTCAAATTTGGGTTTTCCTCCTCTTCTTCTTCTTCTTTCCATCGATTCATCTATAAATGTAAGAGTTGGGCTCATTGTTAATGTTGGACATTTTGGATCCTTACACATTTTTATAAGGACTTCATATTTTATATTTTGAGTTACATAACACCTCTAGATCTGGCTCATGCATGTGGATATTGGCCTCTTTTCACCATTGTAATAGTTATGTGCATTTCTGGAAGTAATGGAAGCATCATTTTGTGACTATTCTCTATCCTAAGTGTGTTTGTATTCTTTCTTCTTTCCTTTCTTTTACATTTCATGTGTTGATGTGTCACTCTTACGTCCTTACAGCTCCATTTTAGTTTTGTTCCATGAAACTGATCTGGTAAATGCATTTTAGTTGTGCTACACGTGCCTAGCCTTCTTTCATGCCTTTCCTTTTCATTTTCACTTAGAATGGATGGTGTTTCATCCCTCTTTTTCTAGTGTTATCACCTTCCTTAGATTAGTTTTCCATTTTGTGTTATCCTTCTATCCCTGGTCCCTTGAATTGTTAGCTTAGTTTTTCCTTCTAGCATTAGGATTATATTGTTGTCTCAAACATCTCAATTATTCCATATCGAAGATGTGGGTACATGTTTGAATGAAAAACATGTTATATTTACTATTCTTAAACTTGCTCCTACATGTTCACTTTACTAAACATGTTAGATAGATCTCTTGTATGTCATTATATTTACCATACAAACATGCACGTTCATATTCTTTTCTAGTTGTGATCACATATACGGGTCTCTTACACACAACATGGATATTTAACTACTATAAGTCTCACAACAATTACTAGGGGCATCCAATTTTGTACACTACATGTGCTATTGTTTCATTTTATACTTATCACTTTACCTTATTCGGTTATACATGATTTTTACATGTGAGTTATCATTCTAACATGCTAACAGTGCTTCATGTGTTAATTTTTGATGTAAGGATATTTTCTTCCATACTTGTTTGTTACATTGTCTCGATATTATTTGTTATTGTATGCGGGATTTGACCTTTGTTTGGAGTGCACACTTATTTGTTTTCTAAGAAGCCACTATGGCCTTGAGTGTCTTGTGACACTTTGAGTGGTGTCCCATGTTTACAACCCTCTTTTCACAGATCTATGATTAGATTCTTGTATACTTATGTTCTATCTTGTACATTATTTTCTAGCTTACAATTGTATTCTACATGCATGTTTGTTTGTACTAAAACTTGTTTTGAAGCCACTTGTTTGCATGTGCCTTGGTTTGTACCAAGTTCATTCCCTTCCCTTGTAGGTTAGAGATACAATTTATACTGATCGGTTGTCTCTAGGGGCCACAAACTCCTATCCACAATCGTCGCATGCACCCCCCAGAGAGTGGGGCATCATGTGTGTTTACACAATATACAACACACTACCGATGCAATTCAATTTATAGTTTTCGTCCATGAAATATTGGGTTATACGGTGAGTGGGTTCAAACCATTCTATGAATCCCATACAAAGTGGATTTTATAGGGAAGATTTTCCTTACCATTCTAGGGAGCGATTATAGGTTGGAGGAACATTGAAATTTCCTCCTTAAAATTCTTCTTCCAATGGCTTGGATCACTAAAAAATCAAGCATTACAAAGATATTTTCATATATTCTCAAGGAATCAATTCTGATTGCATAATATCATAGTTTTATGCCTACACTTCTTTGGCCATAGTGGTGTGAGATTGCCCAAAAACACGCACTTCACCGAAAATTATAGGATATCCTTTATACCCCCTTTTTCTCATCACGGATCAAGTGTACATGTTCTTTTTATTTTTCATACTATTTTTTACATGTTTCTTTTACATATATACATACATTTTTACACATATACATGTGTATTTGACTACTTGATGATATTCTCTTTTACAGTCCTGCATCGTATGAGAAGAAAGAAAACAAAAATAACACCATACACATGGCGGTATATCACACACACGATACTAACCATGTAGATACACTACACAACTTGGAATATACAAACACGATTCCACCCTAGGTTCACTCTCATCACTTTTTACACTTTTGTGTCTTTAGTTTATAGGCTCCATCTTTTAGTCACTCCATAATTTATTCTAGTCCACATTTGCTACATCACTCTGCATGGATTATAAGGTATGGGTATCTATCTAATTTATGTTACCAAATTTTCACTCACCAACATAAAGTGGGGAAATTGTAGACACAAAACCACACACCTTGTGTCATTATCTAGTCTGGTCTCATACTACTATTCATATGGCTATTAAGTGAAAAGAGTAATAATAACCCATGGCTTTAGATATTTTTACATTGCTTGCTATCTTATTTTCAATCTTACACCTACACTTTCCCAATTTGTATTGTCATTTTATGTTTTTCCTATTTTTGATTGGGGCACCTAGCCAAGACTAGGGCACCCCAAGTTCCTTGGTCCCCTAAGGGATGCCATGATCCGCTTTGCACTTTACTCTCACCTTTTAGGCACTTTATAGCCGTTTGATCTTTCTATTATTTTTTGGCCATCCTTTTCAAGATTAATTACAAAATTAGAACAAGAGAACCATATAAATATAAAGTTATGTGACCATAATGAGGGACCAAGCACTAAACATCTACTATCACCATCTAGAGTTGCATCCGTCAATGGAATCTAAAGCTATATTTTCATCCATCTAGTTCCATCACAAGGAACAAAAGGCTATTTCATCTACATCACACTTCATAGGAAGGGATTCTATTTTTTCATGTACACATTAATCACATTCTACATCTAGTTATTTTCTCTCTACTTCAAAAGGTGTGACTCGGACAAGAGTAACCTAGGGCACGATTTGTACACACACACCTAGAACTACATTTGGTCAGGGATGTAGTGAAACACTTAGTGATAAGTCCATAAATTTGGAAACTAAGGACATTACAAACCCTTCATATGCATCTTTCTTTTTTATGGTTTTGATGCTTTGTTTCAGTTTTTCAAGTGATTCTTCTATCTCCTATTCACAATGACATTTGGTGCAGTTCAACGACATTAGTGCGAGATAAATCAAACACAAGTGAACATCCCGTGACACTCCGGAGGAGTTTTTATAGTCATTTCCATAGACAAGGGTGCTTACGAGTGCCCCTATCCCTTTCCAGTGCCCCAGCCCAATGAAATAACTCGATCTATGCTTTCTTAAGAATATGTGTGGTCATTTCCTCCTCTCATTCATCTAATCTCCATTGCAATATAGTCCCTTGCAACAACATCAAATCAGCTAAGGATTTTCTTAACCCTTCTTGCACACTAGGGTTTTACATTTTCTAGCTTATTTTTCTTGGGTATATTTGTTATATTTTATTTGGTCATTTATTCAGTTATTTTACTGCTCCTATAGCATTATATTACACTAGAATAATTCTATTTTCGTTAATGTATTGTTGTTATTATTATTTGTATTGGTGTGATTGTATTTGTAATGAGGCTAAACATGCCTTTGGAAATAAAGGACTTCTCAATTTGGGTCCCTTTATCGATGATTTTCTAAAAGATATTGAGGAAATGTGCCTACATGTGGAAGGATAACTAGTTATTGAGGTTCAACACAAAGATACTATCTAATTTTTTTAGGGATTGAGCATGGGAAACTGCTTGAATTTCCTCTCCACTTGTTGTAATAATTTTGTAAAAAATAATTTGATTGTTGTTTTTCTTTGCACAAATCCCTCATGGTGATCTCAGAGTCAAGGTTAAAAGATAAGTGTTTGAAAAACTTCTTTGAGACATTTGTAAAAGTGGTTATTGAACCATTTGGAATGTGTATGAACCAATCCAAGGTTGGTCCTCCTAGACTTGAGGGAAAGAGATACAATAAAAAGATATCATTATATGCCACTTCTTGACATGCCATGAAGAATTCCTTAATATGCTCTTGTGGGTCATTTTTAACCTTATATCTATAAAGTTTAGGTGTTTCAAAAAAATCATGGGAAGGGTATATGTAATATGTCCTTATGAATTCATAAAAAAATAAAAAATTTACATTGTTGTTGCATATCCAAAATTGTGTCTTTCGTCATTTTTCATTCTCGAGAAAATGGTGAATCAATTTTTGGGATATTGTCTAGTTTTGAATTATTTTTCTTGTTATCTATTTTGGTATGATTTTTAGATGAATCATCTTTTTTATTCTTTGATTATTTTTAATTGGTGTCATTGGTGATTTTGGAATATATGAGAGCCAATTATTTTTCCATGGTATTGAGTTGATTGATTAAGGATTGATTTGGTTCGAGGGGCAAGGTCTAGATTTTCCTTTATCCTCGGTGTTCATTTTACTTGGTCCCAATCCATCATGGCTATTTTATTTTGGTGGTATATAATCAATACATTTGAGTTGACCTCGTAAGGTTTTAAAAACATCATCGTCTAAGTCTGGAGGTATTTTTGTTCCCATTTTGAGGAGATAGAGTAAAAGTTGTTCTTTGTTTGATTATAAAATATTTTCAGTTTGGGCTTGTTCCTTGAAAGAGATGTTATTTTTTGGAACTCAAGTTAGTCATCGTCTTCATCTTTGGAGTTAATATGGAAAATATTTCCTTCATCTCTTCCAAAGAGAATATAGTCTTAGTTTCTTTTTCCCACCATTTTTAAAATAGGGGAGGAATAAAGAGAGGTGTGATTGATCACTCAAACCTTAGAAAAATGAATGCTAGAATGGAAGAGGGGTTTGAAATATTGAACAACACAACCATTATAAAAGTGAATTCTAAGATGGGATCAATGTTTGGTTGATCGAAAGTACTCAACCTCTAGAAAATTGAATGTTATAATGGAAGAGGGGATGAAAATATTTGATTGCATCCGCCCTCTAAAAAAGATAATTCTAGAATGAAGGAGATAAAGAGATTGAACGTACCCAACTTCTAGAAAAGTGAATGCTAGAATGAAGGAGGGAGGAAAAGATAGAATGTACCCGAATTCTAGAAAATTGAATGCTAGAATGGAGAAGGGGATGAAAATATTGACCGTACTTGACCTATAGAAAAGTGAACAATAATAGAATGGAGGAGGTGATGCAAATGAAAGTTGATACATTGAACCTTAGCAATGTAAATGCAAAGATGGAATATGATGAGAAACATGATTGATTGTACTCAACTTTTAACAAAGAAAATGTTAAAATAGCCAAGACTTGGTGATGAATAAGGATTACTCAAATGTCAACATTGTGAATGTTGAGAAAAGAGGTGTAGAAATGATTATGCCTAAAATTTAACAAAGTGAATTTTAAATTTATAAATGCAAGATGGGCGAGTTCGTAAAGTTTAAAAAGTTCTATGCAAAACTAAAAGATGTAAGGGAAAGATGGAAATATAAGATCTTGATGAATGACCTAGATTTTTGATGCTTATGGAAGGTGGGCCTCTAACTTAGATTGGTTTGGTCAAGGTGTGGCCTCCTAGAATAAATTTCTACCTAAATGTCATAATTCTATCTGAATGAGTGTGACACTATTGTTATTTTCCAACATTACTTTATCCCCCGATACGATAAGATGGCTTTTACTTTGTTCAAAGGTTCAAGTTGTCGCCACTATGGATATATTTAAATCTCATATCTTATAAAAGGCATACTAGTTATTTGGGTGGGGATCCCATTTCCTTATCTAATTCACTCAAGGAATCAAATAGTTTGGGGTTGTGTGGTACTCTTCACAATGAGTTTCTTTCCCTAGCCACGCAGTTCCCATAGTTAAGCGCTATCAGGAATAATCTCATAGCTGAAAATTTAAATTAAGTGGGTTTTTATAAAAATGATAAAAAGGTGATAAAGGGGTTTGCTTGAATTAATGACCAATGGAAACCTACAATTAGTATTTTTAGTAAGAACAATCCCACAAATAAGTTGCTAGAAGTTTTGTCATGATGAAGACAGAGAAAACAATGAAAATAAAAAAATCATGTTTATGATTCTCAAGATCACTTGTAAAAATTGAAATAGAAGAGAATATGTGTGAATTTTTATTATTAAACAAAAAGAATTTAATAATAAAATAATCAGTTGAATTAATTAATTATAATATACTTGCAATAAAACAATCAGAAATAATCCTAAAACAAAAGCTAGAATTAAAATAAATTTCTAGAAAAGTGCAAAAAAAAAAGTGAAGGCATCTTTACGCCGCATGCACTTGAGTGTGCTAGCGTTAAGGGTTATGTTAGCACACACACTTGAGTGCACTATGATTAACAAATAACACTAATGCATGCACTAAAACCAAAGCAGACAATGAAATATAAACACCTGCAATTAAACTAAAATGCATGCAATAAGAATGTATTTGTAATACTAGCACATGGATAAGCATGATAGTGCATGCACATATATGGAAACACATGCACACGAAACTACTGCATGCACATGCACCCTAGCATAAATCTCTTGAAATGATAGTGCAAGGAATATTAAAATGATTAAAATTTGTTAGAAAGGGCCAAAAACCAATTTTTGGTTTTTCTCCTTCTCTGTTGCACTTGAGAACACGAAAATTGAACAACAAGGTTAAAAATGCAAGACAAACACATAAATTATTATATTACCAAAAAGTAAGAATTTTTTAATGAAGTGTGGGTGTCCCATTGGGCATGCCAAAATGTGAGAAATTAAAATATCATTGAATTAATATTATTGATGTTCTTGAATTATTCACCAAAGGTAGAATGCAAAGGCTACGAGAAGACTAAAACGTGGATGTGGGTGGAAATTTTGTTAGATGTTGGATGAAAATTACACAAAGATTCCAAAGATTATTTGTAAAGGAATGGCCTACTTTTTTATAGTCGAGGGTAAGGCCATGAAAATTGTATCAAGGTTTGAATGAGTTACTGAGTTCATAAATATAACTTCCTAAAATAGAAAGAGAATTTGGTATTTACACTTGCATCTTTACAAGGGCATTTAATGTTTAGATTTTGTGCGTGAAGATGGTTATACATGCAACTTTAATTCCCCCAAAATTATAGGGTTCGATAAGTGGAGTGGAGTGGAGTGTGAGTAGATAAATATGATTATTTAAATAACTAATTTAATTAGTTATTAGATTGTGGGAGGATGGTTAATCATTTAATTAAATTAGCTAAAGGGTGTAGTTCTAGAAATAATTTAATTAATTCCAAGGAATGATAAAAATAAATTAATCAAGTCTAAAGGGTATGAGTATAGAATTAGAATTAATTTAATTAATTATAAAGGAATGTATTCTAGTATAATATAATAATATCAATTCATTCTAATGGGGTGAATATGGTATGAAATAGGTATGTATTTTTAGGGTGACTACATTCCTTGTTACTCATCAAAAGATGGTTCTAGAGGGTTTTGAAGGAAGGTATTAGACGTGTGCCTCCTATGTCCTAATTATGTTACACATGCCATGATGGAATGTGTATTGTATAAAGGTTGTATAAGTTTATTTGGACAACGTAATGGTTTTAAATTGTATGTGATGTGAATATTTTGGATGCTTGTGTGAATTTCATAAGGATTCTAATAAAAAAAAAAAGGGACATCGTAACAACTGCCAAAGTGAATATTTCCCATGTTTTTATATGTATAATGAGGATTACTAATAAAATATAAGAAATTTTTACATCATACCGACTCTAAATGGTTGTTTTCCAAGATTCGATGTCAAAAATGTTTCTAAGGAAAACAACAAAATTTCAACATCATAATAGCTATGATTGATTTTTTCCCTAGTTTTCGATATTTGAATTTGTTTAAGGAGACTAGGTAATAACTTTGTGAAATAAAAACATAATTTGAACCATCAAATAAGTTTGGAAAACAAGTTTCAAATGTGAGTGTCAAAATGGTTGATGAAATTTTGGTAGAGTTTTGGGTTATTCACTTTGATAAATGAAGCCAAAATTGTGAGAGAAGTATGATTTGTGATGAAAGATATGTGATGCAACTAAAAAAATGTTGCACTTTGTTTTATCAATGATATAAGGTTTTAACTCAGAAAATATTTTTTTCTTTGTAAAGTTTTAGTGTATGCAAAGTATTGATTTTGTTGGAGTAACATGTTTTGTTGTGTTGATATGTGTAGTAAAAAAATGGACTAAATCTGTGACTTTAGAAAAACATGTTTAGTTAAACTTTGGCAAAAGAATCAACCTCTTCTCTTACTAGAATTAGGTCCCTAGCTTGGTCAATGTATCTCCTTATGAGTGCTTGATGAGTCAAAGTTTTGATTTATAAAAAAATGGTCTAACTTGTCCAAAACATCACCTTCTTCTCTTTTAATAATTAGGTCCCTAGCTTTGGTCAAATTCTTGATGTGTGAATTTTTGTAAATCAGATCTTTTGAACTAAATATGAATCTTTCATCAAATTGTCAACATACATGGTCTTTGGGTGAAAATAAAGCAATCACAACCTATTCACTAAGATTTGGCCATTTAATCGGAAGAAAAAAGTTGTTAAGGCATCCTCGATATACCTTTCATTACATGAGGCACAAGTCTATGATACTAGGAAACGATGTCTAAGATGTGGTTTGAAGGGTCAAACCCCCTCCCATTCACTCTCGTTTCATTTGAGTTTGGTAAAAAAAAATGAAAAGTAATTTCGGTGGGGTCTAGTTTAGGGCACAGGTATTAGAGAAAATACACCCCTAACTTCATAGAATCCACATAAAAATGAATCCCTACTTAGCCAAAAATGACTGGTCCTCCCACAAATTTATATAACCCACCAACTCATGAGATTTGTACAAATGATTAGGTAATAACCTCCTAGCCAAAAAACCCCACCAAATAGAAAAAGTGTTGAAATTATTTTTATTTCCAAGATCACCTTTCAACACATGGAAAGAGCATACATAGTTAGAATGTGGTACAATATGCAAGAAATGATGTTGAAGGGGAATAAACACCCTTGAAAATGGTTAAGACAATGATCAATCCAATATATGACGATTTGTAAGCAATCTAAGTGTTTTTAAGGTAACAAGATTAATCCAATATACTTAACCATGTAACCTATATTTTTAGCAAAAATTATTATCCAATAATGTTATGCCAATCATGAAGGGAAATTATGATTTCGTAAGTTTAGCGAAAAGGAAGAAAAGAATGAAGTAAGATAACAACAAATAATTTTCTCACAACTTGTTTTTTTATATAATTAGTTTGTTTGAGTAATTTTTCTTTGGAAAGTTAATATGGAAACTCATGCATAATATTTAGGAGTTTTGAAAGATATGAATGCTAAAAAAATAAACTCTACGTGATAGAAAATGCAAAGAGAAGTCAAAAATACAACTCTTTTTATTACAAGGCTATTAATATAGTTAGTGTGGTCATTGTTTAGCGTGGTTAGACTTGGTGAACCATAAAGCTTCTAAAAGTTACTATGTGACCAATTAACGATATCAAGGTCACTACAATACAAGGAAAAACCACCAATTTATGCAAGTTCAGGCTAAAAAAACCACAAGGATGATAAAACCAAGCAATGCCATCAAAATACATGATGAGGTTGTTGAATAGTAAAAAGGATTTTGTAAATTAGTACTTAGTTGATTTTTACATTCCCGATATTTATTTATTAAATTTTTGTGTTTTTGATATGTTCTACTTGGTATCCACTCACTAAATTCTCATAAGGGTACACATATCTGCCCAAAACACACAATAAACACTCATATCTTGAAAAAAACATGTATTTAAGCATATTTAAGTACATAATATGTAAAAATAGAGCTGAAATAGTGAAGATATAAGCTAAAACAACACTTAGAAAATAAAAAATAACTCAAAAAAGACATAAAAATGTTACAAAATGAATGTGTATTTTGACAGGGCCTGACACAAGGCATTAAAAGTATTTGAGGCCACTAGACACTGACAGTAGGGATACTAAATAGGACTATACCATTGCAACACCACGTGAGGTCACCAAAATAGATAAAAACCACTAAAACAACTAGTAAGGTTTCTAAAATATACAAAACAACATTAGAAAATGTGTAGGTTAAGGCTACTAAAACCCGGGGTGAGGCATTTGAAACATAAAAATCACATCAATATCAAACTTTGACAACTTTTCACCTCCTTTATACCTACAAAGAAGACTTGATGGTACCAAATATCAACATACATGTAAAAAAACATAGAAATTTATACAAATTGAACGAACATCCATGAAAGTGGTAAATGACACTAAACTAAAAATTAAAAAGTGTGCATGAGATAAAGGGATCTCCCATCGAGCATGCCATATGTATTCTTGTGAAAATAAACTAAGTTAATGGAATGGATTTAACACCAAGTAAATCATAACTTAGTTCATTTAAACAAATACATAAAGATTGAGCTAAAAAGAACAAGCCTAATTAAATTGTACAAATGTAAATCTAACACTAAATGTAAATCTCCTTTTTATGTTTAGATGTGATCCAATATGTAGGTACTTCCTTATATGAGCAAAACTTAATTTATGTATAGTAAAAAGGTTTTTACTAAAGTGGAAGAGATCTCATCAATACAGATTAAGTGCCATTTTGAATCTTCCCGACTAACCTTAGTAAAGGGATTTTTTCTAACAATTTATGCAATATTTATTATGAGGGAAATGATATCTTGAGATATATGACATATTACAAGGACAAGGTGTACGGTGTGACAAGGGTGCTAGGTTTCTTATATACCTTTCCAATTTAGGAGAAGCTTGTAACCTAGTGAAGGTGGGACAAAGGAAATGTAAAATTAGAAATGGATAAGCATGATTAAAAGAGATTAATTAGAGATTGGTAACTCAAGGAAGTTTAGGAAGGTTTAATTAATCATTTGAGATTGATTAAAAGGCCAATTTTAGCTTATAGAATCCATTTGAAGATAATTTGTAGGGAAATAAGTAGACTTTGAGGGGTTTGAGAGGGGATTTACTCAATAAGAGTGTTTAATAATTAAATAGAAGATTGTGGAAGAGTAATTAACTAATTAAAAGAGTATTTTAACCAATGAAATGACATTAATTGGCATCCAAGATGTGGATACATGTTCTTTAATCAAAAAAATGTTGATAAGTAATAGAGAAGATGGGGAATATTAGCTAATTAGAAAAAATTACTAATTATAATGAAATGACGAGAAAAAAGACAATTAGTGTGTTTTTAGTATTAAAATTGCGTGGATGTAATTAGGTGTCAACACTATTATATGTTTCATTTTACCTATCATGTTAGCTTGATTCATAACATACTTTATCCTTTACATATACCCATGCACATTAACATGGTACTTTGAGGTGAATGCGGGCTATACATAGGTTATTACAAGATGTAACATCCTCATTTAAGATTTCAATAAACATGGGATTTTTTAAAATAATTTTATTTGTTCTAAATTCACATAATTTAGAACAAACATTTCATTGCTAATCCATCACATAACAATGAACCATATACGATTGTAATGACTCGATATTCTACCAATCTCTCATTTCATGACTTGGTGTTAAACCAATATCTCATGTTTCATCATATCGATGTGTATACAAAGTATACTTTTACTTTGGTTTCTTTACCCAATAAGGTTCAATCAGTGTGTTTTTATTAAGGGAAAATATTTTTGAAGGGACTATACCCCAGTATACAAAAGGGCTCAAAAGCCAAATAGCAAAGATGAGAGAAGCAGCCTAGAGAAGGGCAAAACAACTAACCAAGGAAGGCTCAATAGCCAAATATTACAATATAGGTGAAAAAAGGATCTAAACGTACATAGATCTAGAAAAAAGAAGGCAAGATCAAAAAGGAACCAAAAGAGAAACAACATAAGGAGCCCCACCACAAAATAGCTCCAGAACCACCCGATGACACCACATCATAGCCAAAAAACAACATCACAATAGCCCTTTACTTGATGGCTCACATGTTAATTTTGGTCTTGATAGCCTACATGATGACATGAAGAAGGCAATGGCGGTGGCACGAGAGGAGTCTTGTAAATCAGCTTGGGCAATTGCAATGAACCTTTTCTCTTTAGGGCCCCATATGTCCTCATTGATCCCACTTAAAGCGTAAACACTTGTGGACATTTTGCTTGATGAAATTATAGATGCTTTTGAGGGCAGACAATATGCAGTCATTTCAGCTTTTAGCATTCCCCAATCTGCCATCTAGGGACTGTAGTTTCTTGAAGACTTCACCAATAACCCCCTCTTCCTCCTCACTTTGAAGGATCCTTTTACCCTTCACTCTTTCCATGTTTTTTATAGCCCCTTTGAGCTCTTGCAGCTCCTTTTCTAATCTGACCACCCTATCCAGTAATTCCTCCTCTTTGGGCTCCTCCATCGGCCTGCTGATATGCAGGAGGTTTTCAGCTAGTTCTAAGTCCTTGTGGCTCCTTAGGACTCGTTGGGAAGTAGGGATTTTGGCTTTGAGGCTCTTGCTTTTCTTGTTGGAGACCGCCTCTTCATTCTTTCTTTTTAGCAGGGGGGAGTGGGAGCAGTGTGGGCAGGTGGAGGTATGGAAGAGGGAGGTGGGATAGGATTCACGGGAGGGCAGCTGGAGAAATGTCGGTGAATCAAGAGGATAAGGCCCTGGTGCAAAGGGACAGCCCTAGAGTGGCTTTGAACTTCCCTTATAGATTTCTCCAGAGAGTTAATCAGATAATGAGGAAAGCTGATAATGTTATTTCTACGAAAATGATTCAGAAAAATTAGATGTTTTTGAGGTATAGTCACATATCTTCCTTCAAGGGTAATATACCTTACCACCATTTTGGCTAGTTCAACAAACGGTTCAAGGATCGACTCCACCTTGAGGCCAGCAGTCATGAACTCAAGATTCTCTCCCTCTTCCAGAAATTTCTTGGTTTCCACCTCCCTGTCTACCTTCTTATTGAAGAATTTTGTGCCTTCCAGGCTGAGGCCCGTGATCTGAGCTATGAGCTCTTCCATGATTTCCATTTTCATGTTACTATATTTAACTATTTTGTTCTTCCAACCCCGGGTGAATTTGATAGAGATGTCTTGGTCGAAGCCTTGGATCCTTTCAATGAAGTTAGACAGGCCCCCGATTTGCAGGTAATCCCAGAGCTCCGTGTTCTCTTTCCACTCAGGATTGTGGGTCGGTTCGGTTTTGCATGGCGGCCCCCCCATGTTTCCTCTACACCTTTTCCTGTTCTCAATGGTAAAATAGCTACCAATGTGTGGAATAGGCTGAACTTTGAACTTGGAATTTGAATCTTTCCTTCCCGTGAAAGCCGATTTAATTATTATGCTACACTTGTTATTATTGCCCCACGCCTCGGCTTTCCTCCTATGCCAAGAAATGATGACAGCCCGCTGCAGATCGCAAAAATCATCCAAATATTTTGTGATGTCATCAACATGTACTTGGGGATCCGCACATTAGCATCTAAAAATAGCCGTTAGTTATGATTTTCACTGCCATGAAGATCAATGATTATGGCTTTATTGACATGAGTGGGCAGAACGTCCCCTCCAATCCAAGTTTGAAAGGGATTATTAACACCGAAGTTAGCCAAACTGTCAGCTACCCTATTTCCTTCTGGTAGGTGTGGGTGATTTGGACATTCACAAAGCTTTTACATATATCAATAGCTTCTTCTATATAATCCCTAATAGACCAGCTGGGGTGTTGCTTTTTATTCAGAAGATTGATAATATTTAGAGAATCACCTTCAATTATGATATTTGGAATATTACAATCTCTGGCAAGTCTAATACCCCAAAGAGCCGCCATGGCTTTGGAATAATGATTAGTCTACCTACCCATTCTCCTAGAAAAAGTAGCAACATAATAGCCTCTTTGATCCCTGATGATTCCCCCTCCTCCAGAGTCACCCGGATTGCCCTTAGAGGCCCCATCAAAATTTAACTTGTGCCAATCAGTGGGGGGTTTAATCCATCGACCGTGTGTTTTTCATACCATTGTTATTTCTATTGACAGTGGCAATATTCCATTCAGTCAGAATGCATTCTTCATTCTCCGGGTAGAGTCTATTTTTAGGGGGTTTAAATCTAGCAATATTATCTTGCACAACAATGATAATTTCCTTATATACTTTGTTACAATCCTGTCTATTATTTCTGAAAATATTATCATTACGAGCCTTCTAGATTCTCCACATAGTGTGGGGCAGAACAAGTTGCCATAGCCTTTTCACCATGCAATGTTTGAACGGAGAGCTCCATTGCTCCCAAGCCTGAAGGCAGGTAAGGGGAAAAATCCATCTCAGATTAAATTTTACAAAGACAAGTTGCCATATTTTGGAAGCAATCTCACAATGGAGGAATAAATGCTTTATATCTTCACCTCTTGCGACACATGCAACATCTATTCGGCATGATGAATCCCTTATTGATGAGGTTATCATTAGTTAGGATCTTGCCATTAATAATTATCCACCAAAAGAAGTTCACTCTAGGGGTTAGCTCCGGCATCCACAATTTGTGCCACTTAATTTCACTTGCCATGGATGTAAAGAAAGAATTATATCCTGATTTAACAGTGTAATCCCCATCAAAATAATCTTTCCAGATGAGCTCATCCTTAAGATTTTCATTACTTATCTAGATTAGGGAAAGTTGATTCTGGAGAGATATAATATCAGCCTGAATATTATCATTCTCCACTTTTAGCTGCTTCCATTTTCTTTTGTTTCCATTCCTCTCAATGTACCCCTAGATTTTGTGTCCATACTTTGCAATTAAGTTGTCTTTAATATGATCATAATCAGAAATCCAGTTAGAATCCGTCCACTTATCAGTCCAGAAGTTTATGTTTTGCCCATCTCCAAGCTTCCAGCTACACCCCTGAGAAAGAATGTGTCTGCTGCGTAGAAGGTTGTTCCAGAAAATAGAACCACTCGGAAGGGACTGATCATAAATAAAGGAAATCTTGCTTTGATTTGAAAGATATTTGATCTTAATCAACTCTATCCAAGGTCTGTGTTCTTTTATAAGCCTCCATCCTAATTTTGCAGTAAGGGCAGTACTCATATGTTTGATATCTTTGATGTCTAACCCCCCTAGTCTCTTAGGTTTACAAACCTGTTCCCAAGCCACAAGATGATATCTGAATCTGTCCTCAGTACCGTGCCACAGAAAGTGTTTTTGAATCTTCTCAATACTGCTCATCACAATCTGCAGGCATTACGAACATTGATAGTATGTAGATAGGCAAGTTTTGAAGTGTGCTTTTAACCAAAAGACACTTACCTGCACTTGAAAGAACTACTCCTTTCCAGCCAGCCAACTTTCTTTGAAATCTCTTAATAAGATCATTCCATACCTCCACTGAAATCTTGCCAGTACTTAAAGGTAACCCTAAGTAAGTAGCTGGTAGAGAATTAATTGTGCATCCTAGAATATTAGCAATCTTTCTTTGCCTCTCCTCAGGAGTATTGAAGAAATAAATAGAGCTTTTGTCAAAATTAACTTTTTTCCCCGAGGCTTCCTCATAAAATCTGAGGACAGTTTTAATGGCCTTTGCCTCAATAATAGAAGCCATTAGTAGCAGCAGAGTGTCATCAGCAAACTGTTGATGAGAGGAGATCTGATTACCAGTAGTTGGAGGGAGTCCTTTTATCATGCCAATGTCAATAGCATTGGAAATAGATCTTCTTAAACTGTCAACCATAATAATGAATAAAAAGGGGAGATTGGGTCACCTTGTCGTATACCTCTATTCTTGGAAAAAAACCCATAGGTTCCCCATTAACAACCACAAAGAATCTAGAGGTAGAGATGCAAGAGTGAATGATTTTTCTAAATTTTCTTTGAAAACCAAATTTGGACGGGACCTCATCTATGAATCTCCAAGAGACTCTGTCAAAGCTTTATGCATGTCAAGTTTGATGGCCATCCCCACCTTTTACTTTTATCCATAGAATGTATATTTTCATGAACCATGATAATTCCATCTTGGATAATTCTTCCCTGAATGAATCCACTCTCTTTGTTGAGAAATGATTTCCATGAGAATAGGTTACATTCTAGTGGTGAGAATCTTTGTGAAGATCCTATAAATGACATTCAATCAAGTGTTAATGACTAAATACTCTATCTTAGTATTTGTTACTCATACTCATATGATATCACGCTTCTTTAGTCCAGGCGACACAAGACAACATAACCAATTTTTGTGATAATTGGACCAAAGTTTAAAGACATGTGTGTCATGATTTTTTTCCTAGATGGCATAATTATTGAAAGTAATATGTATTTCACCCCACTCAAAACTATCATCTAGATTAGGCTTCCTTGACTCATCACATCAACCACTTCCAAGTCCATGTTGTATGCTAAAAGGAACAACTCACATGGACTAGTGTTGATGATTTGCTTATGGTGACTAAGGTTAATTATTTATACTCAACCTGACTTATGTTGATTTGAATTTTCTTAATCACCTTTATTCAACATAATATGACATCAGTCATAGGTCATATGACTATCAACTGTTTAATGTAGAATAGTGATATGAAATCCCATTTTAAGATAGTAACATTTAGAGGAGCTGGGTGGTATCGTGCCATAGTGTATTTTCCATAATATCCACCAAATGACCCATGTCATTAAGTGGGTATTGTTCAATGATGACTATGTTGTGATAGTCCACTTAATTTATGATAAACAAAACTAACGTACTTAACAATTTGATTAATTAATCAATTCCCATCTTGTTAATTTTCACATAAGTCTTTGTTTAATCATTAGGTGTCATGCCTAGGGATCAATTAGGTTTAACACGATTAATCCAATTGTAACACCACTCCTTATAGTTTAAAGGTGTGCATATAAAATTTGTATTAAGTACATTGAGTTAAATATTCATTTTCCAAAGGTCCATTCAATGTCACTAATCAATCTGATTATAATAGTTGTAGGACAACATTTAAGCATTATTTATTATATCTAGCTAGTAAGTATAACTCAGATTTTAACTTATATGTTAGGATGTGTGACTTTTATCAATTCACTTCATCTTTTTATAACCTTTTCATCACTTCACTTACATATTCCTTTGATCACATTTTATCATGTTCCTTTATTTGTCAAACATTATAGATATAGATATCAACATATGTTTAAGACTCCATCATTAGGTCCATTCCCTCTTAATAATAATATTCCCTTTCTTTCCATTTAAGGGAATATTATCTTATCTATAAGTTCACAATGACACATTACAGCATATCCCTTATAAAGAACACAATATCATTTCCATATGAACGTAATATTACATTACAAAAATTTCTAGATAAGGTTTACCATAACATCATTATAAATTCATATCAATCATCCTGTAGCTTATTAAACTAACAAACTTTATTTATAGTCCTTCATTTCATTATAATCAAGCTACTTTGTGTTCTTGAAGTCCTTAATACATATGACTTATAACACATAATCAATATAAATAAAGAACCTTCTTTATTTCTTTCTATTGAAATACTATTATCATAATTCAGTCTTCAAAATTCAGCAAATTTCAAATGAATACAATAATAAGGCACTAGGCCTTTGATATTTTACAAGAGAATCACTTTGAAAAACTTTTACAATAATCTTTTATTTAGAACATTTGACTTAAATCAATAAAATAAATGCAACTTCTTATAAGTCTTTCTTCTTTCATCTTTCATGAAATCTATCTTTAAGATTTGTTAGCATGTATCAAGTCATGTGATAAGCATGATAAGCACTTTGAATCTAACTTAATAATTTCATAAAAATAACTCTACTTTTAAATGAAATCAAATTAAGGTTCCAAGAAAGTAAACAATTCTTTCTTAAGCATACTAAGAACAATCAAGATAATTAAACCATAAAGAAGTCAATTTAAGTCATAAACTTAGCACTATTATTTTATCACTAAAAATTTTAGTCACTTAAGGTACAAACATGTACATTTGATCCAATTCAATCATGAAATGAAGATACAAGTGTAACATGATTTCAGTCATATAACCCCATAATTATATGACTAAAATCATTTACTTTGTTCAACAATTAAGAATCTTAGCAATCCCTACAATCAACCAATAGAAATTAACAATATCTTAATCAATATTACAAAATTATGACCTATAGGGTAGTAGTCATATAATCCCATAATTATATGACTAGAACCTTATATTTCATCAATCAAGATTTTACAACATTACTAGGAATATTCTGTTATCAATCGAGCAATAAAATTTACATTTAACCATCAATACAACTAGATATAATAGTCAAATTATTTTTATTTATTATTCTGTCTACTAAGTTCCTAGTATATCACTGATATAGTTATACAACTATCAATCAGAGTTGGATCAGAACAAACTAAGTTATAACACAATAGTTTTGAGAACAAAAGGGTTCTTAAACCCCAAAGAAACTTCCAACACAACTCAGCATGAATTCATTTTGAAAACACAACTAACACTAAAACACAATACATTAACAGTAACAATAAATTAACAATCCAATCAATGATTCTTACAATCAAGTCGGCTAGAAATCTAATATCATCTCCACAAACCTAAGGAGTAGGATCTATCAATTGACGCTATTGTTCAACTACCATAAACTAACTCCAACAAATGAATAAGAAAGACAGTCACAGTCACATATTTAAGATCATTAAATCAAAATACGAACATCGATCATAGCCTATGTTAGAAACATATAAGAATTCATATAAGAAGATGAAGGTTACAAACTTTGTTTAACAACAATTGTCCAAGATCCTAAATTAATCTGTGTTGTATCCATGAATTTATAGTTCAAAATACGAGAGCTCGAGGAATAAATTTATTTAAATTTTCCAAAACAACCCAAAAAAAAAAGATTCACAATTCAAATACCCAAATATGGAATCAACTCGGTGCTTGGATCTTAAGGAAAGATCATGAAAAAAACACACAATACTAGCAATAGGGCTTTGTTCGATAACCTTGTTCAAAAATAATAGATGTAAAGGAAGAATAACTGAACCCACCAAAATACATGTACTAAAACTAGTATATAACCAAGATCGAACCTTTCACTAAAGGTTTAAGCAAAAGTCAACATAATGGTTTTAAAGATAACTACAACGGTGCCTCAAGGAACAACCAGATATTGTATTAAGAAAACTGATAAAACAAGTTCGAAAAGAAACTCCAAGAATGGAAAATACATAAATCTAGCCAAAATACACAACCCATGAACTAAGAAACTCATTGTTTCAACCAAACACATTCACAGTCATGCATAGTGAACCGAAATTGGATTTAAATGAAGTTAGAACTAGATACAATTAATATTAAGAAACACAATGAAAAAAATCATCAAATAACTCAAAAACCACAAAACCCATAACACAAAATGTGATTTCACATAAAGAGTAGAGTTATTTTCATGAAATAATTAAATAGAGAAAGATATTATAGTGAGTTAGAGCCTATCATGCCAGGTAGTGCTCTCAAAACTCCTTTCCAAGATTTCCAAGTTTCTACCGCAAGATTTCACCAAATATTCAAATGGAATGCACAGAAAAATAGTCTCCATTTTCTTCATTAATTTTATAACCAAAATCTCAAACTTTTCTCCCTATGCTCACAATGCAAAAGCAAGTTCATAAATGAAGAAGAAACAAAATTCCAATTCAAATAACAAAAGATTAACATGCAGAGCCATTGTGCTCGATACACCAAATGAAAAATAGAACCCAACCCCAATTATTTTCCTCTAAACCATCTCAGTGTTTCCAAGGTGGTTTCCATTCCCCCTTCGAGGTAATCAATGCAATGGCAGTTTTCTAGTTCACCTTATAATCCACCAACTACCTATTCTAACTTAGCAACAACTAAACGTTTAAACAAATTATTGCCAAATGTTTTAGTTACCTTGGCCTATGTGCATGTTAACTCAGGCTAAGTCACTGCCAAAGGTGGTGGTGCTTGCAATTACCATCACATTTAATTTTCAAAGTACTGGATTGGCGCCAACCATTTATTCTTAACTCAACCTCCTCACTATATGCTCGACCATATTTTTCCTTAGGTTAAGTTTTAGGTCCTTGGATAGGTTTAGAGATTAGGGTCCCATCAATAATGTATTAACCATAGCTTAGGTTGGGGTTTTCAATCAAATATAATTATAACATAACTAGGTCCTTTTAAATATATAGTCATCACCTAGAATAGGTTTGTTAGGCCTTAAAATATTCAACAAGAATGTCATCCTTTGCAATTTATTGAATCTAAGTAAGATTTATCAGCAATATGGATGTATTCATAAGATGTTACAAAACATCTCCAGTGACCTTATGTTCATTTAATCCTGAATATGATGGTATATCAGAAACATGATGAAGTCAAATTGACTTAACAAATATGATCATAATAATATATCGATCAAAGGCATGCCTTGGATCACTGAAATTGATCCAAGATATTGCCCTTCTTCAAATATAGATGCAATAGTCTAAGGAACATAATTTGTATCAAAACATAGATGACTTACCCTTGCAGTTCCAAAATATTGTATTTACTTCTTACCAATTTGAGATCAAAGGTGCCCTTAGAAAGCCAATCTAGTGAGCACATGATGATAATTCAACATAAGTTCAATATTTCCAAAAGCATGATTAACATCATATTTTTATAGGCAGTGGATATCTCTTCTACAAAAATGACCAACAATTCAAAGAGTATATTAGCTTAGAACAAGAATCACTTATCAACGTTTACAAACTTCATCACGAAGTAAGTACATATATCAACAAGGAAGAGGCATTACATACGGTGCATAATGCTTGACACTTTTCTCTACGGGTACCATTAAGGATCCTTGGAGCATCTACCTTCCATCCCTTTCCATATTCAAGTGATATAATTACAATATTTACCGTTGTCATTTCTACTTCATTTAGGTATATATATTGTGGACTACTATTAATTACTCTAACATGCTAATGGGTGTTTCATGTGTATAATTTTTCTTGTAGGCTTACTTCCATCCATGGTTATCTAATTTTATTGTGTCATGTCTACTATGATCGTGACTTATTTATAATTATTTGTAAGTTATGCCCTATGATTTCTTATTTTCTTGCTTGCATGGCCTTTAAGGCCTTGATTTTCTTGTGTCATCCCCGAGTTATGTGCCGTGTTTTCAACTAGATGTACTACATTATCCTATTAACGTGTCATTGTGTCTTTGACTTATTTTTATTACCTTATGTCATGGTTTTATCATCGGAACTTCTTTCTAGTTTTCTTTCCCTTATTTTTCATGTGTCATTGTTGTTACCATGCACATTCCCCTTTCCACCTAGAGGAATCCTTATTTAGATGTGAACATTATATTTAGATCCTCTCATTTGGGACACGTTCACATTAAAACATCTCATACACCCAAAATGAGGGGGAAATCATCTGGGTGATTTCTTCACCCTCTCAATAGTTCGAAGCTAGGAAAAAATGGTGTAGAGTAGAATTAGACAAAATAGGGACTCAAAACTAGTTCGGAATCGGACTTGGGCCAAAAATTAAAGAGTGATAGAAACACCCAGATTAGATAGTAATAGTGAGTGCTAATATCCCACCTAAGAGGTTTTGTTCTAGGAAAAACTAATTACTTTATAGTTGTGTTGTCATGAAAAATGTTTAGCATGAAAATTCAAAAAAATTGACATGACAACTTAAGTCACCCTTGAAAATCCTTCTCCCGATCAATGTGAACCTGCCCTCGACCAACTCAGTCAATGTGTTACCCTCATTATGGCCTAGAGGGATGTGATAATATTATTTTAAATTGTGTTTCATGTGTATGGGATGTTATTCAAGTTGATTCATGAAGATATTGGGATCCAAGCAAAGGCAAGTTCTTTTAAAGGCCCCAAAAGACATATTTTCAGGATTTTACACCTATTTTTCACCCTATGGTAATGAAGATAGCATATACAATTCATCCAAGAAGTTTGTTTTAGATATATGAGATCATCAGAGGAATTTTAGGAAAGTTTTGTAAGGAAAATCAGGTTTAGAAATAAGTTTTGCAAAAGCTGGGCTACTTATGGCTTGGTGTAAGGAAATGAAGGTAGTAAAAAGATAATGGGATTATTTTGAATGGTTCATGAGCCTCAAGATGAATTGGAGAGAAAATATAATCTCATTGGAAAGATAAAAGGCCTACTTCAAATTGAAAAAGGTTTCAATAGATTCTACTATCTGGATTTTGAGATATTTTCCGTGATACATATGAATATCCCCAATCTGGTGGAGATTAAAATGATGATTCAAGGATTTATATGGTGATATAAGGCCTAATTAAAATCCCAATGTGACATATATACTGACCTCTAGACTCAAAATGTATTGGTTTTCATTTTCATCATCACACATTTTGGTGGCAGTCCCTTTCACAAGTGCACAAACTTGAGTAGAATCAAAAGGGGGTAAAATTTTAAATTTTAGGAATAGTTGGATCCTAGAATTTGTTGGAATTATCTCATCAGACATTTTGGATTCAAAATCATATAATTTTTTCCTAGGTTACTCTTAGGGAAGCTCTGGGGAAAAAAATCACTCTTGGATGTCTATTTATAGTATTTGTTGGTGAAGGCGGGCTTCCAAAAGTGGAAATGGGAAATTTTCACACCCTGATGCACTTTTTAACCTTTTAACTTGGTTACAACGTTCTTAAGGTGAAAAAAATTGTGCCACCAAGGAGAGAGGATGTGTTTTGGAGCTTGCATCACTTAAAATCTCACTTGGTTGGTTAGGTGAGTGTTATGCACTCACAAGTCATTTTGCCCCCTCTCCATGTTGAGTATGACCAATGGTGCATCTGGGAGCTCTATATAAACCTTTTCACCTGGTAAAAAAGTGCATGAGGTGTAAAAAAAAATTTCCACCAAAGGAGGATCCCTCTCTCATCACTTAAAACACCTCTTTGGGTGTTAGGCTCATGTTTTTAACTCATCCTTGCACTGGACCCCTTTCTCAAGATAAACCCTACCCTTGGTTAATTTTTACAAGAATGTTTCAGTTTTTCACTTCATACACCCTTACCAAATGTGGTAAGGGACATGAGATATTCCCAGACCCATTTAGCAAGTATTGATCCACCCTCAACTCGGGTTAAGCCAAACATGGTGTAAGGTGAGTTGGTAAAGCTAGAGCTAAGAGGTGAATATTCAAACATACTTAGCCATATTTTGTGCTTATTTTAAAAAAATTATTTCCCTCCATTTCTGAACATGATTCTTCCATGAATAACAAAAAAACCCCATCATGAAATAACTCTTTTGCTCATATCTCACAAACCTCTACTTTGATCTCCACAAAATTTAAATTGAAGATTCCCTACATGAAATCCTTTGGAATGAGTTTTTCATGAAATCATTAATTCTCTCATCCATTTTTACATTCATATAAAACTTTCAGCCATGGAAAACTTCCCCCTCATGCGTACGGAGTTGCGGTGAGAAAAATGAGCTAAAAAATCGAGTTTGAGATCCTAAAAAATAGCTTTCAATGAGAAAATTTCTTTCCCCATGAAAATTGGTATGATTCAAGTTATGAAGGAATGTTATTTCAATAAATTATTCCTAATTAGACAAATAAAAATTAGACCTTCAAGTTCAATTTTCATTTTGTGAAGATCCGGATGAGAGAAACCCCTGAAAATTGGAGCAAAGCATCCCGATGAGAAGTAGAATTTTTGGAGACCTTTTTGGCTTGATCCGACACCCCATGGCCAATGTATATTTTTATTAAGTCCCCATTAAATACAATTAATAATGGTATTAGTTACAAAGGAATAATTTATTCAAGACACTAAGTTCATTCCCTAGGAGGAAAAGTGCTCAAAAGTGAACTTTCTTTGATTTTGGAAAAACTAGCCACCTAAGAATAAATTACTAAAAATAGTAAACGTTTCCAGAAAAGGATAAAAATGGTCATATTTTTTCATCCTAAATTACTCAATAATTTAAATTTTATGGAGGTAAAACTCATGCTTTCAAAATGGTGGATAATGGCATTGTGTCTCAAGCGGAGAAGAGAGCCTTCTCGATTACTAATTTTGGTCACAAGTCATCATTCTACAGGTCTCAAGCATGTTTCTCACTTCGTCGGATAGGATGATCAAAGGCTTGAAGCATGTTCTATAAAATCTATCACCTTCACTCATCACATTATTATATTTCTCTTCCCATCATCTCATGGATGGATTCACTTCCCCAAAGCCCCAGATCATTAGGTTGAATTATACATGTAATGGTCTTAAGTTGGAACAAGAACTTGGCATTTTGGGAGGTATTGCAGTGTTTCAAAGGTTTGAATGTTTGTTTAAGTGAGGTAAATCACCCTTCATTTTCTTCAATGATCAAAGGTTCATCACCTTTCCTTTCAATGAAATTCAAATATGCTACAAAGGTGCATCATTCTAGTGAGGTCTCAAAGGGGAAAAGTTTTCAAAGAATCAATCTTCATTGGTAGAACATCATTATGCTACAGAAGGTCATAATGGATCAAAATGTCATCTTCAACAGCATCGTGGATGATAAACATCAAGTGCAAAGGAATATTCATCCATGCTTTGGAGTATTTATTCTTTTCTCTCATTCTTTCTCCTCTTCTCTTCCCCCTTTCTAATTCTCCATTGTAAGCAATCATTATAATTTGTCTTATTTACTTAAATGGATTTCTAAAGTTACATTGTAAAATTCCCTTTTGATTTATAAAAATGGGACTTATTCACTCACCTAAGAAGATGGAAAGTCACAAGTGGAATAATAATGTAAAAAGTCATGTGGGGGTAGATGAAGAGGCAATTCACAATGCTATAAATTGGAATGGCTTCTCCATTCCAAGGGATCCTGAAAATTTTAGTTCTTGGTAGCAATTGTGGATTTTGGTTAGATTTTGAGCTTTATATCACCAACACAAGAAATAAAAGATACATTTATTCCATTTCCCTTTCTCATGTGTTCCTCTATTTCCTCTCTTTTCTACACTTTGCAAGCATAGTGATCAAGAAGGAACTTTGCATCCTTGATAGATGAATATAAGGAACTATGTGTCTTTAATTTGTTAGTATCACTAATGAATTACAACATTTCATTACTTTTATTGAATTTTTAACTACCCCACTTATTGGGTGTGTAGACACCTATAATTACGCCCAAGCAATTTAAATACTTAAATTGTGTTAATTATCCCCTTTCTCACAAATCAATGACGTATCATCAAAAGTGCACATTTTCCCTCATATAATCATTAATTAATTACACTAAGCTAATTAATTAAGTTGCCTATCCAACAAATACCTAATTAATGACCTTTTGTTAATAAATCACCCATTCTACCTAGACTAATTAATTATTATTAATTAATTAGTTTTCCCTTCCATTTAACCAATAAATCAATATTTAATTGATTTAATCCCCTTATAATAGCCTAAATCACACTAATATTCTTCTAATTGGCTTCTATAAGCTTACACATACCTATTAGTTAATCACCTTTGATTAATTAAAACACCCCCCAACTCCCATGACTTGCTAAACATGTATTAAACTCTTCTAAAGTAAGGTTACCTTTAATAAAGCAACCTTATCCATTCCTAATCATGTTTTACCTTTATCCCACATTCATGAGAATGTGTTGAATCCTTTATCCTTTGGGCTATATAAAGAGCCATCCACCTACCTTTTTACTTACACCTAAAATTTCTAAGAGAGCAAATGCAAAGCATATAGCAAAGAGACTAAGAGCTTGCGCCTTGTACTTTTGAGAGTTCATCATCTTATGGTGATATAAGGCCTAATTAAAATCCCAATGTGACATATATATTGACCTCTAGACTCAAAATGTATTGGTTTTCATTTTCATCATCACACATTTTGGTGGCAGTCCCTTTCACAAGTGCACAAACTTCGGTAGAATCAAAAGGGCGTAAAATTTTAAATTTTAGGAATAGTTGGATCCTAGAATTTTTTTGGAATTATCTCATCAGACATTTTGGATTCAAAATCATATAATTTTTTTCCTAGGTTACTCTTGGAAGCTCGGGGAAAAAAATCACTCTTGGATGTCTATTTATAGTAGTTGTTGGTGAAGGCGGGCTTCCAAAAGTGGAAATGGGAAATTTTCACACCCACTGATGCACTTTTTAACCTTTGAACTTGGTTACAACGTTCTTAAGGTGAAAAAAATTGTGCCACCAAGGAGAGAGGATGTTTTTGGAGCTTACATCCCTTAAAAGCTCACTTGGTTGGTTAGGTGAGTGTTATGCACTCACAAGTCATTTTGGCCCCCTCTCCATGTTGAGTATGACCAATGGTGCATCTGGGAGCTCTATATAAACCTTTTCACCTGGTAAAAAGTGCATGAGGTGTAAAAAAATTTCCACCAAAGGAGGATCCTCTCTCTCATATTAAAACACATCTTTGGGTGTTACGCTCATGTTTTCAACTCATCCTTGCACTGGACCCCTTTCTCATGATAAACCCTACCCTTGGTTAATTTTTACAAGAATGTTTCAGTTTTTCACTTCATACACCCTTACAAATGTGGTAAGCGACATGAGATATTCCCAGACCCATTTAGCAAGTATTGATCCACCCTCAACTCGGGTTAAGCCAAACATGGTGTAAGGTGAGTTTGTAAAGCTAGAGCTAAGAGGTGAATATTCAAACATACTTAGCCATATTTTGTGCTTATTTTAAAAAATTATTTCCCTCCTTTTCTGAACATGATTCTTCCATGAATAACAAAAAAACCCCATCATGAAATAACTCTTTTGCTCATATCTCACAAACCTCTACTTTGATCTCCACAAAATTTAAACTGAAGATTCCCTACATGAAATCCTTTGGAATGAGTGTTTTCATGAAATCATTAATTCCCTCATCCATTTTTATATTCATATAAAACTTTCAGCCAGGGAAAACTTCCCCCTCATCATGTACGGAGTTGGAGTGAGACAAATGAGCTAAAAATCGAGTTTGAGATCCTAAAAAAATAGCTTTCCAATGAGAAAATTTCTTTCCCCATGAAAATTGGTATGATTCAAGTTATGAAGGAATGTTATTTCAATAAATTATTCCTAATTAGACAAATAAAAATTAGACCTTCAAGTTCAATTTTCATTTTGTGAAGATCCGATGAGAGAGAAACCCCGAAAATTGGAGCAAAGCATCCCGATGAGAAGTAGACTTTATCGAGACCTTTTTGGCCTGATCCGGCACCCCGTGGCCAATGTATATAATTATTAAGTCCCCATTAAATACAATTAATAATGGTATTAGTTACAAAGGAATAATTTATTCAAGACACTAAGTTCATTCCCTAGGAGGAAAAGTGCTCAAAAGTGAACTTTCTTTGATTTTGGAAAAACTAGCCACCTAAGAATAAATTACTAAAAATAGTAAACGTTTCCTTAAAAGGATAAAAATGGTCATATTTTTTCATCCTAAATTACTCAATAATTTAAATTTTATGGAGGTAAAAATCATTCTTTCAAAATGGTGGACAATGGCATTGTGTCTCAAGCAGGAGAAGAGCCTTCTCAGTTACCAATTTTGGTCACAAGGATCATTCGGTCTCGGCATGTTTCTCACTTCGTCGGATAGGATGATCAAAGGCTTGAATCATGTTCCATAAAATATCTCACCTTCACTCATCACATTATTATATTTCTCTTCACCTCATCTCATGGATGGATTCACTTCCCCAAAGCCCCAGATCATTAGGTTGAATTATACATGTAATGGTCTTAAGTTGGAACAAGAACTTGGCATTTTGGGAGGTATTGCAGTGTTTCAAAGGTTTGAATGTTTTTTAAGTGAGGTAAATCACCCTTCATTATCTTCAATGATCAAAGTTTCATCACCTTTACTTTCAATGAAATTCAAATGTGCTACAAAGGTGCATCATTCTAGTGAGGTCTCAAAGGGGAAAAGTTTTCAAAGAATCAATTTTCATTTGTAGAACATCATTATGCTACAGAAGGTCATAATGGATCAAAATGTCATCTTCAACAGCATCTTGGATGATAAACATCAAGTGCAAAGGAATATTCATCCATGCTTTGGATTATTTATTCTTTTCTCTCATTATTTCTCCTCTTCTCTTCCCCCTTTGTAATTGTCTAGTGTAAGCTATCATTAAAATTTGTCTTATTTACTTAAATGAACTTCTAAAGTTACATTGTAAAATTCCCTTTTGATTTATAAAAATGGGACTTATTCACTGACCTAAGAAGAGGGAAAGTCACAAGAGGAATAATAATGTAAACAGTCATGTGAGGGGTAGATGAAGAGGAAATTCACAATGCTATAAATTTGAATGGCTTATCCATTCCAAGGGATCCTGAAAATTTTATTTCTTGGTAACAATTGTGGATTGTGGCTAGATTTTGAGCTTTATATCACCAAAACAAGAAATAAAAGATACATTTATTTGATTCCCCTTTCTCATGTGCTCAGTCTATTTCCTCTCTTTTCTATACTTTGGAAACATAGTGATCAAGAAGGAAATTTGCATCCTTGATAGATGAATATAAGGAAAAATATGTCTTTAATTTGTTAGTATCACTAATGAATTACAACATTTCATTACTTTTATTGAATTTTTAACTACCCCACTTATTGGGTGTGTAGACACCTATAATTACGCCCAAGCAATTTAAATACTTAAATTGCGTTAATTATCCCCTTTCTCACAAATCAATGACGTATCATCAAAAGTGCTCATTTTCCCTCATATAATCATTAATTAATTACACTAAGCTAATTAATTAAGTTGCCTATCCAACAAATACCTAATTAATGACCTTTTGTTAATAAATCACCCATTCTACCTAGACTAATTAATTATTATTAATTAATTAGTTTTCCTTCCATTTAACCAATAAATCAATATTTAATTGATTTAATCCCCTTATAATAGCATAAATCACACTAATATTCTTCTAATTGGCTTCTATAAGCTTACACATACCTATTAGTTAATCACCTTTGATTAATTAAAACACCCCCAACTCCCATGACTTGCTAAACATGTATTAAACTCTTCTAAAGTAAGGTTACCTTTAATAAAGCAACCTTATCCATTCCTAATCATGTTTTACCTTTATCCCACATTCATGAGAATGTGTTGAATCCTTATCCTTTGGGCTATATAAAGAGCCATCCACCTACTTTTTTACTTACACCTAAAATTTCTAAGAGAGCAAATGCAAAGCATATAGCAAAGAGACTAAGAGCTTGCGCCTTGTACTTTTGAGAGTTCATC
This sequence comes from Taxus wallichiana var. yunnanensis, assembly GCA_018340775.1. Classification (NCBI taxonomy): domain Eukaryota; kingdom Viridiplantae; phylum Streptophyta; class Pinopsida; order Cupressales; family Taxaceae; genus Taxus; species Taxus wallichiana. Next base: position 635,099,447 of record CM031235.1, read on the forward strand.
ATCTTAAAGAGTTAAGCCTCTTTCTTAAAGTGCTTGGGTCATATGGGAGGTGTCAAAAGGGTCGTGTAGCCCAACTTTGATTAGCCCCCATTCCTAGGTTCTTGGAACATTAAGGACAACTATTTTGATAGCCATGGAGCTTACTTAGGTCCATTCATTTATTTGTTGTTAGAGAATAGAGGAGTTTATATATTTAGCATTGTTAGTTTCAAAGTTTTTATTTATGAATGCTAACGTCTAACCCTTGTTTAATTCTTATCATGATGGTGTTTATGCTTTGTTTTAGCTAAATTGTAGAACTATTTTAGGTGGTAGTTCTTGCTTCATTTGATTTAGCATTAAGCAAAATATGCATGCACACATTTGGCATGCCCGGTGGGAGTTACTCCATTATCCTTTGCACTTAATTTCAAGTGTTTGTAGTTAAGTTTTATTTTTGGTTACTAACCCTCTTTTATACATGTTGATCTAACTTGTTTTTTTAACTTATTTTGTTGAGTTTGCATGTGTTGGGTCTTCCTTGTAGGTATGAAGGAGGTGAAGTGCTGTCAAAATTGGAATTGATGGGAAAATTTCAAGATTTATCCATGTTTTCATTTTTAGAGCTTACTTTTTTAACATTCTACATGCTAGTTTTGTCAATTTCTTGAAAATTTTAAATTCTTGAGCATGTAGGTTAGTGTTTGATAGTGCTGAGTCTTCTATTTACATATTAATGTGGTGGGTTGTTGCCCAAATTTAATCTTGGTGAGAAAATTTCAAGATTTCATCATGTTTTCATTTTTAGCTTACTTTTTCAACATTTTACATGCTAGTTTTGTCAATTTCTTGAAAATTTTCAATTCTTGAGCATGTAGGTTAGTGTTTGATAGTGCTAAGTATTCTATTTACATATTAATGTGGTGAGTTGCTGTCAAAATTTAATCTTGGTTAGAAAATTTCAAGATTTCATCATGTTTCATTTTTAGAGCTTACTTTTTCATCATTCTACATGTTAGTTTTGTCAATTTCTTGAAAATCTTAAGATTTTGAGCATGTATGTTAATGTTTGATAGCATTGAGTCTTCTATTCATATATTAATGTGATGGTTTGTTATCAAAATTGAATCTTGGTTGGAAAATTTTACCCATTTTAGATTAAGGGGGACGTTTTTTTTGACATTTTTGAGTGCATGTCAAGTTCATACCCATGAGCATAAGAGCATATGTGTAACCCATCTTCCGAAGGCCATAAATTTTTCTCCCGAACTTGAAATGAATCTATTTTTTTGTGTTGGAAATGTATTGAAGTTAACTATGTAATGAAAACATAAATTAGGGATTTATACTTACATAAATTGCAGGTTTTTCTCGTTATTTTAAAAGCTGGTCATTTTCTAACATGTCTAATATTTTGATGAATGTTGTATTTCCATGCTTACTCGATTTAAACCAAAGCGTGTGTATGCTCTTCTCTTGCACCTTTTGGTGATCTTGAGAATCAAAAACAACTTTGATCTCTATCTTGTTAACATTGGGTTTAAACTTGGAAACTTGATTATTCATTTTGCTTAAGGGAATGAACCTTTTATAAAGCATTTTTCAATGGTCCTTTGATTTGATGTTTTCCATTTCTATATAGTTGGGATAAATTTTGTGTATGCTCTTCTCTTTCAACTTAGGGTGATCTTGAGAATCAAAAGTAACTTTAGTCTTCATTTTATAATATTTGATAAATTGGAAAATTCATCTTTCACTTTTGGTTTAAGGGAATGAAAATTTATCAAGAATTTGTATGGTTCATTGATTGAAAATATTTTCTTTACCTTTTAATTAGATTTTTTTTTTATATGCTCTTCTCTTGCATCCTTGGATGATCTTGAGAATCAAAAGCAACTCTTAATCCTCTTTTAAATAATGTGATTTTCTTGGAGAACTACTAACGCTTGAGTGCAGGACCTAAAAATTCTTGTCAAAGAAAGGAGGAACCAAAACAAAATCAAAAACTACTAATACAGTTGTTATACAGGTTGCCAAAAGGTGTTCAAGCAAACCACACCTAATTAAACAAGATAAAAAGAACAACATATTCAAAACATTGTATTGCAGGTTTCGAAAAGGGTACATCCCTCTCCGCTCAACTGGAACATAACCCCTTTGGCATAACGCCTTAAGCTACAACAATGGGGGTGGTTCCAGGAACCCCAAAGTAGTCCACGCAAGAGGGAACCTTGTGGATAAAACGAGAAGTGCTCCACACTACCTACTTGACTAGTGATTCCTTTGTGAGATAGCGTTACAAGTTGTCCATTGTGGCGACCCCAATGATAGTACACGTAGACGCACTAGTTGCCTATTGCTCTTGAAGGGGGTAAAGTAAAGCCGAGATACTCCCAAACTAGTCAATGTGACTTTTTGGGTAAATCACGCTCACTCGTGGAAAATTTGTAACACCTAGGGTGAGAGAACCACCTAGGAGAATAAACTTTGGCCAAGAGCCCACTTTGACCATTTTAAAATAGTGTTGAGTTGTGAACCTTCTTTTTGAGAAATGTGTGATGTATTACTTTCACCTAGTTTTTACTTGCCTTAGGGCGAGGTGAAACTCTGCCGAAGTGAGGCTAGCATTTTTCATCATTTTTTTCTTGATTTATTTCCTTCATATTCTTTTGACACTTTGTTGATCAAAAGAGGTGTGATTACCTTTGTGTTCCCATTTGATTGTTTCTCTCACTTTTATGTCCGTTTATGCCCATCCATGTTTGTGGCTCAAGTTAGTTAAACATCTATAAAGTGAGTGAAGGCATCTTCATGTCATTTGGTGGCCATTGTGATCTTGATACCCACGTCAAGATCGTCATTGTAGTTAGGCGTGATTCATCACCGCGGACTTCCATAGAGGAGTTAACTTGTTTGTCTCGTATCATTACAATTTTGATATTTACGTCTTGTTTCATGTAAACTCGACATAAATACCTATATTATACGGCTAGGTTGCAACATTTTTATCTATTCCTAGCTATACTTTGAGATTTTTAGTTCGGTTCCATTATTACCTTGATTTCAAAGAGTGCTAGGTGTTACCATTTGTGTGTGTTATATCAATAACACTTCATATCAATAATTCACTTTCTAGCAAAGTGGGTTAACATATCTTGGTGATATTGTTGTATCATTCACGAATCGTAATTGACACTTTTTGAGATATAGGTCTTAAATCGAGTTTGAGCTCACTCATCGTATATCTTGATTGGGAGATCACATTTAACTTCATGTATTTACTTACATCTTGTTCATTCCTTTGAACTTGGCATAAGTGGAGACATCTTGTTAATCATCTGCGTCAAAAATTAATTTGAAACGTAGTCTAGGAAGTACTTCATTTGATTAAGTTTTAATACCAAACGCTTGTCTCACGGGTTATTTATCACTCTATCATATTGGTATTCTCACATTTTGACACATTCATACTCTTAGCAATTTAATCTTGTGTTTCACTTAGGGGTAGTCATTGAATTTTGAACAAATCTACAACTTACCTTAGTGAAACTTATCACGAAAACATGGCTCCCAAAACACGTCTAGGTTAAAGAAACAAACATATGAGGAACAACAAGTGCAAGCTTGGGAAACCTCCAAGAGAAAAGGGTCAAACCCATTTATCGGACACGATCTAGGACCACTATTTTTGTAGAAAAGGAAACGAAGAAATGGTCGATCATAGTGGAAATGAACTAGAATCACCACATGCGCGACTTTGATTTTGACCCCACTCTACTAGATGAGTTTCTCCTTAGAAACAAAGATAGAGTTTTGGCATGGGTCATGGAATTAGAGGCCAAATTTCCCACCGAGAATGAACCAATATTACCTACAAATGAAACTACTAAGGAAGAACGCCCCTTTATCAATATGGAAGATATTTTAACAAAGGCATGCTTCCACTTCTTACAGAAAATGATAAAGTGGTAGGGCATAGAATACCCCTCATCAAAGTGCCACAAAGAAACAAGATAGAACATGAGATAGGGGAAGAACCTCCACAATATGAAGAGGAAGAACCTTTAGAATAAGAAGACATAAACCAAGTCACAATCCAACAACAACTTAGTAACCTAAGCCGAAAACTAGCTTTTCTTACTTTCCAGTACAAAAAGACACAAACAAGAACGTTCAAAAGTCAAGGCCTAAGTTTAGTATCCGAACTCCATCGAGAAAACCAAGGAGAAGAAGACACGGGGTACCATCGTATACACGTACCCACTTCTCCCACTAGAGAACAATTGCTCACACAAGAAGTGCAATCTATGAAAGCAACGCTTGCGAGCATACAAGAGAGCAATATAGGGAGTATTAGGAAATACCAATACGAAGAACTATGCCCCTATCCTTTTGATAAGACAATGACCCTTCAACCCTTTCTAAAGAAATTTAATATGCCAAAGTTTGAAAAATACAAAGGAAAGGGATACCCAAGGGATCATGTTAAAGATTTCTACATGGCATGTCAAGAGGTTTCTTATAGTGATAATTACCTCATCATACTTTTTCTTAAGAGTCTCGGAGGTCAAGCATTGGAATGGTTTACGCACTTACCACGAGGATCAATTTTCACCAGGTCGAAATTGTGAAAAGATTCATGTGTCATTTCTCGTATAACATAGAGAGTGACATCACCATGGCAGACTTGTGTGGCACAAAACAACACCCAATGAGACCTTTACCAGCTTTTTCCAATGATGGAGAGGGATAGCTAGTCGCTTCCCTTGCGCTTTCCCGAGAAGTAGCTGGTCTTCAGTCATATTTTGTCCCTAATCTCAACTCGGATATAGCTTTCCACCTCCAAATGCATTGTGTCCGCACCTTTGAGGAGGTTATTAAGAAAGAGATTCAAATATAAAAGGCTCTCATTGCCAAAGGCACCCTCAAAACCCAATCTAAAGAAAACCAAAGTTTCAAACCTATTTGAAAAGCCAAAGATCTTTAACAAAAAAAAAATGTGGTGGAAGACGGAATCACCGATTCCAAACGTGTTCAAATGGTCCAAACCAGTCAACCTTTTAAACTAACCAAGGGCCCAATTCAACCACCACCAAAGCGATGAACATTCACCTCCCTCAATGAACCATTGTCCCTCATACTAAAATAGTTGGATGCGGCCAACATGATGACCTATCCTACAACGCAACCATTTGATGACAATGCTCCTAAACCTTCATGGTATAAGGAGCATGAATATTGTGAAATGCATCGCATTAAAGGTCATAAACTGAGACAAATGTTTGAAACTTTGCCACTATATTCAAGACCTCATTGATAACGGGGAGATAGAGGTGGATAACCACGCCACATGCAAACACCTAACGAAAAAATGGGGATTTATAAGGAACCATTCCCCAAGCATGATAAGTCGAAAAGACAAAGCTAGATCGGGAGAGTCATCCCAAACCTATAAAGCCACAAATTACTTATATACCAAAAGATATAACAATCATTACAATTCACTTATCGGATGTATTCACTCCCCGCTTACCGTGTCAATACCATCCGGATCAAGGGAAAGGACTATGCTTTATGATAACAATGTGTTCCCGCCTCATGATTCTCGGAACCCTCTCTGTTGACCCTACAAATTGCTAAATATAACCTTTTAGAACAACTTGAGAGGACACCTACTAAGATCTTGATCTTATATCTTCTAAAGATATCCAATGTGAATAAGGAAATTTTGTATCAAACTCTTCGGGGGTCGGGAGTGCCTTTAGAATTCAATCCTACGTACTTTCAAGCCGCGGTGGCAAATATTGCATCAAGTGAGCATCTTACTTTCAACCATAGGGAGATCCCTACCATGAATCCTACACATAATCTTCCCTTGTACATCAAGGTAGTTGTCACCCATAAGAAAATCAAATGGGTGCTTGTGGACAACGGATCGGGATTGAACATCTACACACTTAAGCTGGTCAAACAATTGGGACATACGGAGGAAGATCTTGAGTCCCATATTATTACTATCACCGCATATGACAATGCGGAAAGAGAGTCAGCAGGCACCATTACACTGCCCATGGAGGTGGGCCCCACTTTCCATCGGACAAAGTTTCATGTCCTAGACTTGGAACTTCCATATAATATTTAGGATGACCATGGATTCATGCCATGCGAGCCATGTGCCATCAACATTTCATCAATACATCAAGCTAAAGCATGAGGGACATATGGTTACAATGCCGGGAGATTCGAGCCCTTTGCTCTCATTATAGAGCTCTTAATAGCTTTGCACAAAAGGGTACATATGCATGTCCCGTCATCACCAATCCGGCACTATGATAATTCTTCATCGGGAACTCCTCGTGCTATGATTATTTACTAATGCACAGCCTTTAGTTTGGTGGATGTAATCTGGAAACAAAACAACAACATAACACAAGAATACCATCGACTATGATAAGGAAGCAAAACAACAACCGAACACAAGAATAGAATGATAAGATGACAAAAATCTGAAATATCAAAATAAATTATAATATTAACATGAAATTGTTCTGATCTCACCCATCTCACCCATGAGATACTTTAACAAGACTATGGGAGAAACTTTACAATTACACCTCTTGATGGCTTCTTCAACACACCTTTAACTGATGGCTTCCTTTGCACACTTCCTACAATATTTCTCACTACTTCTTTCTATGCTAAATGAGGGGGGTGGCCTCTCTATTTATAGAACTTCCAGGATTATCCATCCTATCTCTAAGATAGGATAAGAAATCCACTCTGACGAATCATATTCCATACCTTAACTCTTATCTGTACATGTAAGCTTATCTCTTAAGATAAGATAAACCTTATCATTTTACATGGGTTCCACATTTTTAGACTTTTTACAAATAAAATACACAAAATATTTATGACCTCACTCCTTGTCCTTATTACCAATATAATATTTCTAATTCCTAATCATGTAGACCCTACTTCTCTAATTACCCAAACTTTGACATTTTAACATTACCGGACCACTTACGACAAATATTTACTTTTTACAACATTCCTATTGTACTTTGACTGTTACCATACTCCACATTATTGGCGACACCGTACTGACAACACCGTTATCTTCTATCAAACGCTACTACTAATTATACTTAACAACATCCTATTCCTAATACATACATTAATGAAATAGAAATTATGGAGGAAAATTTTAGTGTCGACATCTTCCCCCTTCCTAGCTTCTACTCCGTCCTCGGAGTAGACTATTCTGGTGCTTGGAAAATCTTCAACTTGTCGTGGTTGACCCATTTCGTAATGGGAGTGCCATCCAATTCCTCCAGTCGGTACGTACCATTTTCATGCACAACTTCTATATTTTTGTAGGGCCCCATCCATTTTGGAAGAAATTTTCTCTGTCTTCTTTTTTTGTATCTGGAATCATATACTAGGACCAAGTCATTCACATGAAATGGAGACCATCGGATCTTTTGATCAAAGTATTCCTTCTGCTTCATTTTCTTCTTATGGCTTGTATCCTTTGCTATTTCCCTCATTTCCTCTAGCAAATGAAGATGTACCAACCTTTCTTTTACTGAATCACTTTCATCCATCCTTTCATTTTTCATAACTCTCACAGTGGGAATATCAAACTCAATAGGAAGAACTGGATCAATGCCATAGGCCAACTGAAATGGGGAGTATCATGTTGCTGACTTTGATGTTGCCCTATATGCCCACAATGCTGCATGAATCCTTTTATCCCATTTATGTACCTGCAAGGCTGCATCTTTTGCTAGAATTTGACACAACACAAAATTTGTTCGTTCCACCTGTCCATTTGTGCTTGGCTTGTATGTTGTTGCCTTCCTATGCTTAATAGAAAACTTATTGACTAGGGCTTCTACCACCTCATTAATGAAGTGGCTTCCTTGATCTGTTACAATTTCTAATGGACAACCAAATCTGGTGACAATGCGTTCATATATGAACCTTGCCACTTCATCCATGGAAGTTGTTTTCAATGGCCTAGCTTCAACCCACTTGGTTAAATAATCTGTGGCAACTACAATATACTTATTTTGGCGTGATGTAGTTGGAAGTGGACCTCTGAATGTCTATTCCCCACTTTTCAAAGGGACCAAGGGAAGAATAGGACATAATGGAGCTGATGAAGTCTTACGGTTACCATGTGTTTGACAAATATCACATGTCTTACAATAATTATAACAATCTTTAAAAAGAGTGGGCCAGTGATAACCTGCATCCAAGATCCTTCTTGCTGTAAGTTGTCCAGAGAAGTGCCCTCCACATGTACCATTGTGGAATTCTTCTAGCAGCTCCTTTCCTTGATCACGTCCAACTGCCCTCTTGTACTGTCCATCAGGTCCTATTCGAAATAATGCTCCATGCAGAATAGAATATGGACGACTGGCTTGAGTAATCTTTCTCTTAGTCTTTGCATTGGCACCATCAGGAAACTTGAATTCATTCAGATAATTCCAAATATCTATGTATTCACTAGGGATTGTGTCAAGGGAGAACAATGTTGCATCGGGAAAATCATCATCATCACAAGATGATCCTAAACCATCATAGGCTCGAGAGAGTGCATCTGCATTGACATGCTTCTTTCCTGGCCTATCTATAATATCAAATTCAAATTCTTGTAGCAAAATTATCCATCTTGCTATCCTCCCTGATGGGTTAGGCTTATTGACAATATATTTTAGAGCCTGATGATCTGTTACAACTATAAATTTCTGCCCTAGCAAGTAATTTCTAAACTTCTTTACAAAGAAAAAATGATAGCGAGCCTCTTTTTTCGATTCTGATATAGTTTACCTCAAACTTTGCTCATTTATCTGCCCAAAGTAAATTGGATGTTCATTCCCATTTTCATCCTTTTGGCTCAAAGTACTACCTAGTGCTACATCTAAGGCATCGGTGTACACAATGAATGGCTTGCTCCAATCTGGATTCTTCAAAATAGGTGAAGACACCGGGGCTTCCTTGATTGTCAAAAGCTTCATGCGCCTTGTTTCTGGTTCATAAAAAACATCCTTCTTCAAGAAGCTGGGTTAGTGGTCATGCAATCTTTGAGAAATTCTTGATGAACCTTCTATAGTAACCCACATGGCCTAAAAATGATCTCAACTTACTTCTATTTATAGGAAATGGTAAATCTTTGATTTTGAAACTTTATCGGGATCGATTACCAATACCATCTCTGGATATAACATGCCCTAACAAAACGCCTTTAGAACATCCAAAGACACACTTTGTAGGGTTTAGTGAGGCTTGTGCTTCATCTAACCTTTGAAATGTTGTCTCCATCTAGTGCAGGTGGTCCAACTTGCTCCCATAGATGCAAAAATCATCCAGAAATACTCTGATGAAGGTCCCAATGTAGGGTTCGAACACCCTATTCATCAAACGCTGGAATGTTCTTTGGAGCATTACACAACCCAAAAGGCATAACTCTATAAGCAAAATGTTCCCCAAGGAGTGGTGAACATGGTCTTCAGCTGATCTTTCTCTGCTATACGAACTTGGTTGTAGCCGCTATATCCATCAGCAAAACTATAACACTCCTGGCCAGCTACTTCGTCCAAGATCTGATCTGAAAATGGAAGAGGGTAATGATCCTTCTTTGTTGCCTTATTGAGCTTCCTGTAATCAACACAAATGCATAGCTTCCCATTCTTTTTATTGAGATCACAATAGGAGAAACCCATTCTGAATTCTCCACAGCAAATATGAATCCTGCATCAAGCAACTTATCTATTTCTTCTTTTACAGTCTTGGAAAAATTAGGATTCATTCTATATGGCATTTGCTTTATGGGCTTAGCACCATCTACCAACTCAATACAATGTTCTACCCAACTTACTTGATGGAGTTCCTTGTAATCAAAAGTGAATAGGTGTATGTACCTTCAAAAGAGCTAGAGGTAGGATTCCTTCTCACTCTCCATCACAGCATCACCAATCTTTATTTGTTGGAGACGATCATCAACTTCTTCTTCAGATAATTTTATGGGGTCATGAGTTGGTGTGACTGGAAGGATATCCATGATTGAAACATCCACCTCACTTTCTTCATCTTCAGTGTCCACTTCACTGGTACTAGAGTAATCAGAGGATGTCCAATCATCAGTTTCATCACTTGAATCCACAGGTTCTGCTTTATGATGTCGAGGGATCACGTTTATCTTCACCCTCTCTCTACCACGTCCAAGTGTCATGAAACCTTCATTCCAGTAGTTTCTTGCATGAACTCTCCTTAGCCATGGTCTTCCCAGCAGCATTGGGTATGCAACAGTACCATTTTTCATCACCTGAAAGTCTACCACACATACAACACCCATAACAGATATTGCCACATTTGAAACTACACCTTCGGTTTAGTTTTCCCTTATTTAATGACCTTAACATAAGTGTTGAAGGGCGATCAATTTTTAAACCCAACATATTCATTACAGACTCGGTCATTACATTAACTGCAGCACCTCCATCAACTAAGACATCATGAATTGAAATACCATTACATAATACCTCAGCTTGTGGAGCATAGGGATCTGCCTCTGCCTCCAAAACAGGGACCTCAACCTCCTTCCTTCTTCGAGCATTGAGTCCACCTCGCAACTCCCACCTCTTCTCAGAAGACATAGCCAAGAGTTGACCATATGTAATATTTGCAAGCCTTTTGGACAGATCTTCCAAGATGGAGTATGGTCCTTGCCCTATGAAATCGAAAATCCTGCACACCCAACTTTCTTCTCTATGTTTCTTACTAGTTTCTTCTTTCATCTTCTTAGGATCATTTCCATCTTGATTATCTTTTTCTTTCTTTCTTTTTGTTACAAACACATCTACTTCATTATTTCTACTCTTATCTACTACATCAAAAGAATTCACAGGTGCTTTTCCTTTATCATTATCTCCTTTACCAGATGTAGAAGCTCTATCTGGACAATTATACTTATAATGACCCTTTTTATAACAACCATAACAAACAACTTCAGAAATATTTCTTTTTGGACCTCTATCTCCTCCCTGAGAACTAAATTCCTTTCCTTGAAGAAGATTAATAGTTAACTGACCCATCTTTTTGAGCAGATCTTCATACTCAGTAGATGTACTAGGAGAAATATTTGTGCTCACCGGAGTGGTTGTGGATTCTGGACCAAAGGTGCTGGTGTAGGCTCTACTTTAGCAACAATTTCTTTGGGCTCCTCTTCCATGCTTTCTTCTTGCCTTCTTGCAATCTCCTTTGCTTGTTCAATGGTAGCTAGGCGGTCATACTTCACTCGTTGTCTGATCTCTGGCTTCATCCCAAGAATGAAGTGCTTACAGAGGAGATTATCCACGCCATTCATCAACCCATCCGCTAGTCCTTCCTTCCGGATCTGGGCATCGAGCTTCCTCCTTAGCTCTAGAACACGAGCATGATAATCCCTTATCTTCTCCTTCTCTCCTTGGGATAGCTTTGTGATCTCGATCATGAGATCTGCATATTTCTGTTGTTCACCAAATTCTTCAAGAAAACTTTCAGTTAATAAATCCCATGAATTTTTCACATTATCACCTAGTGTTTCAAACCACCTAAGTGCTGAACCATCCAAAAAGGTAGGAAAAAATTCAGTCCATTGTTCCCTTCTTATAAGGCCATTACAAATACAAGATCACTTAAACTCTTGAATGAAAGAAGAAGCATCTTCATTAGATTGAGCTGAAAAAATAGGAATCTTTCCCATTTTCAAAAGTAACCACCGTGAAATACCAACCCACAAGTACAATCAACAAGACTTATGTGCACAAATAATTGGAATCACTATAGAAATGACCACGGTAAACTATGGTAAAACTTGACTTACTGGTAAAAACTGATTTTCTTGGTAAACACTATTCACGGTAAAAGTGAAGTTCTTGTGGTAAATACTATTCACGGTAAAAGTGACTTTCTTGTGGTAAATACTATTCACAAAAAGGACTTACTGGGTAACTACTATTCATGGCAAAAATGACTTTAACATGGTAACTACTATTCACGGTAAAAATGACTTTACCATGGTAACTACTATGCCTGCAGTAAAAACAAGGTTACCCTCCAATTGATTTTTGACTAAGTGGGAATATCTCTCCGGAAAAATCCACCAACGAGGAATGGTCCTGCAGCGGAACCAAAATGTCATCACCAATCCGGCACTATGATAATTCTTCACCGGGAACTCCTCGTCTATGATTATTTACTAATGCCACCTTTAGTTTGGTGGATGTAATCTGAAACAAAACAACAACATAACACAAGAATACCATCGACTATGATAAGACGAAATGATGACAAATCTGAAATATCAAAGTAAATTATAATATTAACATGAAATTGTTACAATCTCACCCATGAGATACTTCAACAAGACTATGGGAGAAACTTTACAATTACACCTCTTGATGGCTTCTTGACACACCTTTAAGCGATGGCTTCCTTTGCACACTTCCTACAATATTTCTCACTACTTCTTTCTATGCTAAATGAGGGGGTGGCCTCTCTATTTATAGAACTTCCAGGCTTATCCATCCTATCTCTAAGATAGGATAAGAAATCCACTACGACGAATCATATTCCATACCTTAACTCTTATCTGTACATGTAAGCTTATCTCTTAAGATAAGATAAACCTTATCATTTTACATGGGTTCCACATTTTTAGACTTTTTACAAATAAAATACACAAAATATTTATGACCTCACTCCTTGTCCTTATTACCAATATAATATTTCTAATTCCTAATCATGTAGACCCTACTTCTCTAATTACCCAAACTTTGACATTTTAACATTACCGGACCACTTACGACAAATATTTACTTTTTACAACATTCCTATTGTACTTTGGTATTACTAGTACTCCACATTATTGGCGGCATTGACATGATTGTGGCGTTATCTTCTATCGAATGCTACTACTAATTATACTTAACAACATCCTATTCTAATACATACATTAATGAAATAGAAATTATGGAGGAAAATTTTAGTGTCGACAGTCCCTCCATAGATATAGCCATGTCCCTCTTCATTCTCGAGGCCATGGAATCTCGAGTAGATTCAAATTCTCTTAGTTCTTACGCTCATGGGGTGTCCACTTCCACATCTCCATTTGATTCATGGGAGATGAAAATTCTGAATATGGCTGGGGGAGTATAATGTACAACAAGCACTCTTTGTTTCTGACCTCTCCTTGTCACCCAAGACTAGAGGTCGACCCAACTACCACTTTAGGAGACCTAGAGAGGAACACACTATTGGGTCATTCCTACCTGGAGGCTTGTTAGCTAAGGAAAAATTACTTGATCCACCTACTACTTGGGTCCCTGAGGACACTCAGCCATCTTGTTATCAAACCCTGAATATGAAAAATCTAGCAAAATGATGTACTCCATGGGCTACAAAGGCCTAGGATGTGGGAGGAACAAACAAGGACAAAGAGAACCAGTCCCTCTTCCACATTTCAAAACAGAAAGATATGGCATTGGGATTCACCCTTATGGAATACACACCCCAACGATCAAGATGTGAATTTTTCGAGCATGAGGATAGCTCCGAGTACCTATACAACGATACGGATTCCCATTATAGCCTATATGAGGATCTATCCTCCATGAACCTTTTCATGAACAATGTTGTCCCGACCATAACCCCACCGAACCAACCCTTAACCTTGTGTACCCTTCCCTCGTTAAATGGGACCAACAACGTCACATGCCACTAGATATATTTGATAATGACGAGGCTATTGCAGAGAGTTCATGGGCATAAGGGATACAATTCCCATTGGAGATCACAAGAAGGGTTTCTTTATCGACTTAGACACTGCGCCTACTTCGGCGAGGGTGAACTTCATGGTCAACAAAATTTAAAGTGGTCGAGGGCAAGAGTTCTAAAGAAAAGCCTCGGAAAAATCAAAGTCCAAGTCACACAAAAAAATCTCTTTGAGGCACTTTGGTGACAAACAAATAAGAAAATCAAAGGACAAACAAAGTGACCACGCCAAGGATGAAAATATCATAGAGACATCCTTGGATGAAGATCTCAACCTACCTCTCGATCCTACACGTATGGAGGATTTATCAAAATTTTAGTCAAGAAACCATTGATGTCAATATTGGTATAGAAGAAGATCCCAAGATAGTAAAATTGGGAGCATCACTCTCGGCCCAGAACAAAAGACGTTCACTATGCTTGTTGCGAGAGTTTATTGATGTGTTACATGGTCTTACAAGACATGCCCGGCTTAGATCCAACTTTAGTTGTGCATAACCTGTCAGTGCACATGAGACGCTAAGCCTATCAAAGAAGCTTGAAAGATGCACCCAAGAGTGGCCTTGTTAGTTAAAGAAGAGTTGGAAAGGTTACTTATAGCAGGATTCATCGAGCCATTGATTATTCTCGAATGGATATCGAACATTGTTCCTATCCGAAGAAACCTATCGATATCTCAATCTGCATGCATTTTAAGGACATCAATAAAGCTTTCCCTAAAGATGACTTTCCATTGCCCAACATTGACATGATTGTTGACTCAACCGCAGGGTACGAAATGCTATCACTCATGGATGGTTTTTCAAGTTATAATCAAATTAAGATCATTGAGGAAGACCAACACAAAAACAAATTTCACAACTCCTTGGGCACCTTCTATTATCGTGTGATGCCATTTGGCCTTAAGAATGCGGGAGCAACTTATCAGTGGGCCATGACAATAATCTTTCATGATATGATTCATGACATCATGGAAGACTATGTAGACGACATCCTGGGAAATTCCAAAACAAGAGAGGATCATCCTATCATTTTACTGGCGTATCTTTGAACACTTGCGTGAATAAAAGTCGATTGAATCCAAAGAAATGTGTCTTCGGTGTGTTATCCGAGATAAACTATTGGGATTCATTTTTCGAGACGAGGTATTGAGGTAGATCCCACTAAAGTGTCTCGCCATCACTAAAATTCCTCCACTGAGAATATCAAGCAACTACGTAGCTTGCGAGGAAAATTCAAGCCATTCACCGCTTTATCTCCTAGCTTGCAGATAAATGTCACTCATTCACCCATTTTCTTAAAAGGACGTCACTTTCCTTTGGGGACCCGAGCAACAACAAGCCTTTACTTTGCTTAAACAATACCTGGCTAATCCACCTATCCTCATACCTCCTACTCCAAGAGAACCACTTTTTCTCTATATTTCCACTATACATGTAATATGCTATTGGTGCGCTCCTCACTCTTGCCAATATGACCTTAGCCATAAAGAGAAAGCGAGTGTACTATCCGAGTCGCACCCTCATCACCTATGAACTTAATTATCCTCGATTGAAAAGGCTTGCTTGGCCGTCATTTTTACCTTTCAGAAACTTCGTCATTACCTGCTAAATACTAAGACCAAGCTCATATCCAAGGTCGAACCACTCAAGTATTTGTTGTCCAAACCCACCCTCACAGGTAGAATGGCTAATTGGATCATTCTACTCAGTGAGTTTGATATAGAATTTTTCCATCAAAAATTAGTTAAAGGACAAGTACTTGCCGACCAGCTAGTAGAAGCACCTTTGCAAAGCACAAAACCTTTGAGTCTAGATCTACCAGATGCATCTTTGCTCTACATTGAAGAATCTTTTGTATGGCAGATACATTTTGATGGATCTTTTACATTTCATGGTTCAAGTGCAGGAGTGGTCCTTATTACTCCTTCGGTGATCCTATACCACAGGCTTTCCACCTGGCCTTCCCTTGCATGAACAACATTGTAGAATATGAAGCACTCATTGCAGGGATGAAGCTAGCCATCAAGTGGAATATTCAACATGTTAAGGTTGTAGGTGATTCGTAGCTAATCATTAAACAAGTTAATGATGAGTATAAAGTTAAGGATGATAAGCTCATACCTTACAAAAAGTTAGTGGAAACTCTAAAGGAGTATTTTGTGTGCATCACCTTTGAGCAAATTCCAAGAGCACAGAACAGATCGGTGGATGCCATGGCAATGGTGGGATCTATGCTTCATATTCCGCCAGGGAACAATGATATGCCATTCTTCATAGAAAATCTACACCAGCCCACGTATGACATGCCGGAATCTTGCCTAGCTTGTGAGGTTGTTGGTCCCCATTCCCCATGGTATGAACCCATCTTCACCTATCTTAAGGACAATACTTTCCCTCCCAATATCTCCCATTCTGAAAAGTAAATCCTGATTCACCAGATAGCCCATTACACCCTTTTAGGAGGTACACTTTATCGTCGTGGCTACGATGGGAATCTGTTACGTTGTCTAGATGTGACGGAGTCAATCCATGCAATTAAAGAAGTACACAAAGGAGTATGCAGAGCACATACAAAATGGAATGGTCTTGGCTTAGAAACCTGTTAAGAGTAGGTTACTATTGGCCCACCATGGAAACCGATTGTTGTAATTATGTTAGAAAATGTGTGCTT
>CM031235.1:635116019-635216495 GCA_018340775.1 Taxus wallichiana var. yunnanensis
AAATTACATGCTTAAAGGAAAATATACATGTGCATGTCTAGACACACTTTTTCTTCACTCCCAAAAACTTTGTTTTACAGTATCTCATTGTGTTGGTGTTTTCATGCTTCGAAATGAAGCATCACAAAGTGTAGTCAATTCCTAAGATGGGAAATTAAAATGTAATTCAAAATGTAATGAAAGTAATATTAAGAAATGTGAAACCAGAAATTCCAAAATATATTTGAAAAATATAAGGAATACACCTATTTATTTTTCAGATGGAATGTGTTCCCATTCTTGTGCCTTAAATATTCTAAATTTTCATAACTTTGATGAAGAATTATGGGTGATTAGTCCCCAATTGTTCAAGGAGAATTTGATGCATTAGGTGTACCAACCCAATACATGGATCCAAAACACCTCACCAAGAAATAATACCAAGTATCAAATTCATTCGGTAACTCGATATCTTCCCCTTAAGTGAAAGAGGATAGGAAATTTTTCCTATAAAGAACTTGGCTGCTTTCATACCTTCCACAACCCCACAAACCATACCACTACAAATGGATATAAGATCAATTTTGTAAATTAGGACACACAATAGTAAAGAGAATAGATTCCTCCATAATATTTCCATGTGCCTCACAACTAAGTATAAATTCAGTAGAATTTATTACATGCTAAAATATGAGTGGAGAAAGGAGACACATGCCCCTAATGTGTCAAAAAATGTAAGTTAAACTAAGTAACATGGAGAAAGAGAGAATGAAATACTTCATGTCCCCTAAACCTATACTAACTGAGTCAATTTGATTATAAATCATATGAAAATATTATACTAGTGATGAAAAAATTAAGACTATTAAAATATTCGGATAAAATGCTCATGGGAAAAACCATATAATAGGTTCGAACCGCCTATACGGTCTGACCAAGTTGTATGTTTTTACCTTGTACATGTTTTCTTGAATTTATATGTCTAATTCCCATTATGATATATTTTATTTTTCTCTACATATCTTTGTGCCGAGAAAAATGTGTCTATTGGGAATTTAGAATAAACCTCAAATTTTTCTCCCTCTTTTGAGGCATGTATGAAAAAATTAAGAATGCGGCTCAAAATAAAATATGTATACCCATGTTGAAGAATATATATATATATATATATATATATATATATATATATATATATATATATATATATATATATATATATACACACACACATACACATATATATATCCTTTTATAGAGCTAAGATGGTGGCCATTAAGAAGAAACTATATCTGTGAGGGATGCACATGGTAGGAACCATGGTGCAAAATAAAGCAACAAAAAACAAGAAGCATGATATCCATAGCATTTTTAATGAAACAAAAAGTAATAAAAATGGTATAAAAATATTTGTTAGTGGAAAAAAATGTATACAATGTAGAAAAAATGGAAAAATGTCAAAAAGTGTCACACAAAAGTAGAAATGCCATCAAACAAGGGACACCATGGTTTCGCAAGAAAATCAAGGCCCTTAATCCTATAAATATAATATACACAACCACATGCAAAGAATTATGCTATAAACATGGGACACCCAAGGTGTCATGAGACAATCAAGGCCCTTAGGCCAAAATCGTAGTAGAAAATAAGCATACACACAAGTGGCAAGCATGAATGAAAATTAAGTGTATCTAAATACATAACATATGATAGAAAAATATAGTGAAGAAGTAAGCTGTAAGTATTGCATAAAACACATGTTAGTCTTGTTAGTCCAAAAGATAGAAAATGCACAGTATATATAACTAAGAGAAATAAGGAAATACAATAGCTATAATGAAAATATAGTACCTAGATGTAGTATGCGAAAGTATATACCCTAAATGTTGGTGGTCTAGGTGAAGGAAAAGCCATCACCTATCATCATGTATTTCTCTATGTCTGGCTAGGAAACATGCTTAATATACCATGTGAACACATATGTGTAAAGAAGAAATTTTATCTATCAAGCCAAAGGAATAAACAACATGTATATCGTAAAGTACAAACTATACATGCCATAGAAATTGTTCTTGATTTTATATTTATGTACAAATTTTAATGTTTTTTATATTTTGAAAATATTTTAGTGTCAAGATAGGTTATGCAGCAAAAGATGAGAAGCAAGGTTTATGCCTAGTGTTTTTGTGTGTGTATGCAAAATGAGGTTCGGATGTGGAACTTATACCTCGACATTCTACTTGAATATATAAATAAAGTACATCATTGGGGAATGAGGGGAGGAATAGAATGAGATATATCCAAAGATAAACATATGATGAGGTCAAAAACCCACCAAATATGATGGATTATCAATCCTTGAATGTGTCATAGAGTGTGACTCAAGTGTAAGTGGAACAATGGTGGAGATATATGTTGAAAAATTCCTATGAAGAAAACTATAAATAGTTAAACATTGAGTAGAATGCGAAGTGTTATATACCTGTAGAGTGGACTAGAAGAATGATAAATTGTAGAAAAAAATTTAAATCTTGAATATCGTCACAAAATATCATGAGAGTGTGAACCACTAGAGACTATGTGCAAAAAAGAAGGCCTGGGAGGAGATCTAGATGCCCTAGAACTATGTGGTGCCAAGTGCAACTAAAGGCCTATTAAGAGACCTAGAACTATGTGAATTGTTACATGTAACCAAATTCCTAGTAGGAGACCTAGGAGGAATAGTGTTATGTGAAGTAGTGTGTGAAGAAATAGATATATCCATAGATGCACTTCGATGAGGGATAAGAATTGTATAAGAACTAGGAATGTTAAGAGAGAAATCCAAAAAAATAATAATGTGAATAGTGAAGACATATTGATGATGAATAAAATTGATGCATTGATTAATGATGGAAGTAATATACCTAAGAGAACCTATCCGGGAGACCTCAATGTAATACTATAGTAGCAACAAATTTAGCAACCAAGAATGAATTTTGTGTAGTGATAGGAAAGCGTAAGGGGTAGTGTAACGTGTCAAAAGTGTAATACTTGAGGTTCACTTGTATAATTTCAATTTTTGAGAAATGAAACTCACCCTTTTAAATTTAAGAATGTTTCAATTAACATTCATAAAAGGGTGACTAATGTTACATGTGGATATTTTGATTTAATTAACTCACATCATTAATTGTACAAATTGTAATAACACTTTTCAAAGTGATGATTAATCTATAAACTATTAAAAAAGGTAATGAGTGTAGTTATGTGATTTTATGTGGATTTGGAAGAGTCTAGGTGGTTTGAGTGTAGGAATAGGTAGATTTGGAGCTGGAAATGCTTCATTGCTAAAACTATAACCTAAAATTAATACTGGTCAAAATTGTATAACTCGGTCCAAAGTGTCCATACGGTCCTAGCCCTTTTGTAAAATATTAGACCTACTTTGAATATGGGTTTACAAACTAATGGGTACTTTTTTCCTAGAAATTTACGTTGTTATGCGGCATTCTTCTTTTCTCACCTTTATAATGGCTCTGTAAACTCCTCTCGAAAACCCTCATAGTGTAAGAAGTATTTCTTGCCAAAAAAGTTAGGTAGGTTGTGGGCACCCTTGTGCATCGTTGGTGTTGTTGTTACTCTAAATAAGGATCAAACCACATGTTGTTCTCTTAACATGTGATATCTATAAATAGTTCAATCATACTTTATAATAGTGCTTTGATAATGCTTCACTTGAGTTTAACACTTACTCAAAGACTTATGAACGGTCACTTTTATTTCTTTTGGGATCAAGATGGAGAATCATAGACTTGGAAGGATACTTTATACCAGTATATGTTTCTTCTCTAATAGATGTGCATGAGTTATTTTTAGTTTATGGATCTTTGAGATCCTTTAGTGCTTGTTTTTACATGAGGAGTTCATAAAGTGTCAAGTATTTAAATGAGGTATGATTTACTTGTATATTCTTTCAAAGGTTGATATGTCATGAAATTCCAACCAAGGGGGTATATTTGTTCATAATAATGTTATATAATTGAAATAATTAAAAAAAAAATATTGGTCCAAAACCGTACAATAGGGTTAGGATATAATTCTACATCATGGTTGAAACCAACATTTTTAGAATATAGGCAAAAAAATTGTATTGACTTCGTGGGATTAAGCATGGATGTTTCAAGATTATTTTATGCAATTAAAATTCAAAGATTGATGACAGGGAGATGTGTGAAGATAAGAAAGTTCCTAGAGTGTTATAAGGGTATACTAAGAACGAGCGAGGAGAATGCATTTGTACATGCAAGTGTGCAATGTCAAGATCAACAGTTTCAAATGATAGATTGTCAAATTTAAGCTCCTACAATAATAAAAAAACTTGTGTGCTTTATGTCACTACTTCATGTTGTAGTTTTCCCCTTCTTTGTCTAGGGTCGTAGAAATGAGTTAGGATATGGGTTCCAGTCTTAGACAAATTGTATGTTCTCGACTCTTCAAGGTCATTTCCAATTTGGATATCTTCTTTAGGTCATATCATCTTCTTAGGGTCATCCTCATCAAGATGTTTCCCTACGAAAGGATATTTAAGCTATCCATTAACATCATATAACTCACTTGAAACTCTTAAGAGATCCTATTGAAAATATAATTCCAAAGGCACTAAATTGTACCATAAATATGCTCAAATCAGTTACACATAAATTAGATCAATCTCTATACAAATATAAAGCACTCAACCACTTGAAAGAGTGTAGCTTCCTCCAATTCCAAGCATGAAAATATCATTGATCCATGCCTTAGACAAATAAAATTCACTCCAAACATTATTCAATGGTTTTAAAGAAGAAAGGGTTAGGTTTGGTATATGAGGCATACCACATCACATTAATATTATATTAGATACATTCTATATTATACGGTTATCCCACTATTTTGGTGTCAATAAATATTAGAACACCTCTATTGGGTTGGCTAGTTGTTTTCACTTACATTATAGCCTAAGAGAAATATAAGAGGCTTGATATTGAAATGAGGGCATATGGTGAAAAACTTGTATGGGTTCACTATTTGGGAGTCTGATTAAGTATGACTACCAAGGGTAGTCGATCTCACCACACACATGTTTTCTCTTTGTTATTTTCTAATGATCCAAAGAAGCTTTTTGTAAGTTTATTGGATTTATAATTTATTTTAGATGACTATATTTCATCCCAAATTTTTTAAAGTAAGAGACACAAATAGAAAATATCATTATCATGAAAGAAAAGTACATAAAAATGTTGTAAGTCCATACTATCAAATGCCATACAAATCTAATTCATCACTCTACAATTTCAGCCTAGATTGTACATTAGTTTTAAGGTCCTTTCCTACTCATTTTTAGTTTTATAGATTACATTGAATCATTTCCACTCTCTAATATACTTTTAAACTATTTTCCAAACCAGACCTCTCATCTCTTATTTTTATAAATAAGTTTCTTTCTCCTCTTATGTATTGGAGAATTTTTTTACCATTGTATCAATCATTGCAAGTATAAAATAATTATTATGATTGTGAATGGTTAACATAAAAAATCTAATTGATTATAATCATCCCCAATTACAAACCCTTACATCCTTTTTATTATTTTTCAATTTCATAACATATATTTAATCATGATGTAAACACGTTAAGACCTGAAATGTAAATTAAAAGCATTGAAAGATAGATCAATTAGAATATGTGTCCAATATAGATATATATATATATATGAACAAGAGTATAATTATCTTTTTAAATGGTATAGAAATTGACTTGGGTATGACAAAGTGTGATGAACAAGTTGGAAATACTTTGCATATGTTGTGTTTCCACTATTGGAACTATATTATGCTCAAGGAAAAAAATGTTTTTCATATGATCAGACTATTTAATGGATTGGTAATATTGGAAAGGTTTTGTTTGGGTTGTAAATGAGACTATGTAACCTACATGACCTTTACAATCACTTTGAAATATTACATATCAATAATGTGTGAAACCCAATGAAATCAACAAAATCGACCCGATATCTTAATATTTGGTAATAATCCTAAAATGATATTTAGTTTAAAATGAAGTCCATGCATCACATACATTGGCACTACTTTGAAGTGACCTAAAACTACACATATTTATCCACCTAGAGAAGCAACATAATATTATACAAGATGTAACTATATTTTAGAACTTGAACACTTGGTAACTATTTTGTATTGACTTGTCTTTCTTATGCTTCACTTGGCTTTATCATCTTTTGATTTAGTAAGTTTGACTCTTTGACCCAATTTAGAGTTCTTCAAACCTATATAGTGGTTATTCTGATGTTTTCTCTTACTTTAAGGAATATTAGGAGATATTTTTATTTCCTTTTTATTAATTGTCCTTGAGGAGCACTTTATAATGCAAGGTGAGTGTCAAATATGTAAATGGATGTCTTAGACTTTCTTATATAGGGTTTTATGGATATAATTTATAACAAGGACAACCTAGAGTGGAGATAACGAACCATGAAAGATATTAAATTTGGAAAACTTTAATTAGGGTGGCCAAGGATGGGAACATTCTTCCTACGATGTTTAACACATGATTTTCATGTTGAATATTTTGGTCTAGCAGTGAGGAATGGCACTATGTACTTTTTTTCATGATAACTAGGATTAATGGACTACTTGTGATTGATATGATAATTTCTATAATTGGTTTAGTAGTGTAATGAGATGAATTCCTTCAAAAGGACTAAGGATGGAATAGGTTGTAGCAATTAATGTTACAATAGGCACAAATTCATGATTAAATGGATTGCATCAATACGATATTATCAAGTGCTATATTACCAAACTTAGGTTTCTTCATTTACTAATTCCCCATTTAATCTAGGAAATAAAATTTTCTTACTTAAAAGAAATATATGACTAAGCGTACAAAAAGATTTGTCTTTGCTTAATTTATTGATTGGTTACAAGATCAAAATTTGAAACCCATAACATTGCATGTAAATTAAGTCCATATAGAATGAATTTAAATTTAACTCCGAATCGAAAGTGAACTTGAGACTTGAAAATTGAAAATGTACAAAGCATGGAAGGAATACATGTCTTCCTTATGTTGGAAAAATATATCTAAAGAAGCGAGTTAGAAAAAGGTATTTGAAATGCACTAGAAGAGGATTGGGGTGATCAATTCCTAATTTATAGAAGTAACATGAACCAAAATGGGTTCACTTTGTCATTTGAACCAATTTAGAAGTAAGAAAAAAATGTCTCATATCACTTAACCCAATACAAAAAGTAACAACAAAACTTAGGTGTCATTTAACATAACTATCCTTAAAAAGGAGTGATAGGAATGGTGTCTTAGGGTGTGATTGAACACATAGAAAAAACATCATCCTATATAATCATACCATTATATAAAAATATAAATTTTGAATCGTTAAATTTTATATGGAATGTAGTATATACATGCCCCCCATTGTGCACTATATTAGTACTTTTGAAACTTTAAAATTATAGAAATAGTGATGTTCATGCTCATTCTTGTGTTATGTGTTTACACCCTAATTAAATTCTAAAATGTGTTTTGGGAATGCATAACACTAAAGAGGATGCAATGTTTGTAATAGGTAGATTATTCGATCTAATTAACTTTCAAAATTAATCATTCATAATCAGAATAATACATTCATAAAAGTAACAACTAATAAACAATAAGTAATTTCTCAAATAAAAAAGAGGAGAGATAAACTTAATTGTATAAAACAAAGCAAGGATGATATGGATGTACAGGGTAGTGAAACAAGGTGATCTCAAACTATAGATGTTTTCATCAAAGTTATGGAATTGAAAATCTAATGGGGTAGTATAATTAAACTTCTATATGGTCTAGACCTAATTTGTATGTTCGTGGCCTAGATATGTATGGTCTTGAACCCATCAATAGTTTAGACCTACAAATTTATGTGTGCTTTGTTTATCTAGTAACGATGTTTATTATTTTTGCACTTGTTCGCATAACCTCATAACGACACTGTAAAAAGTGAAAAAGATATAAACCTACATAAACTTGTTAACAATGGCCATGTAATATGACATCCTAAGAAATAATGAGTTATAATTAGGTTGTTATGTAGAACTATAATCATAAATAATAGAAATAAGATGCAATGTGTCATAAAATTAGAATAAACACTAAAATTGGGGGCAACAAAAATTATAATCCTTCATTAATTGATATAATATTTATAATAATTCATACCAAAATGCCATGAGCAAAAAATATTACAATATAAATTAGCTCATTTCTTTTCGCATCCTTTCCTTCCTTATTTATTCACGGTGGTGACTCTTCACATTCCATGTCTCTCATCTTTTTCTTCATGTCTCTTTGCATTTCCCATATGATACAAATTAAATATACATTTAATTTTACCCCTACTAACACTTTCTTGTACTTAAATAGGTGTCTTTTCCTAAGAAAAACTGATGTATATATGTAATCCTAACTACTTCTACTCTTATTTCCAAGTGTTTTTCCTTGGATCTTGTATGAGGATTCCTCATCTCAATCTACTTCCTACTTCACTAACACTATCCTCGTACACTTCTCAGTCACCTCTATCACTTTCTCAATTCCACAATCAAGGTCAATGGCTCATTGTGCACCTTTTCGATCACTTGAATATACTAACAGGTCAACGGCCCCTTGCACACCCTTTAGGTAACTTATAGTCTACTAATGTATGAACATGTAATGCTTTCCTCCGTCCAATCATCCAATTATTCAAAATTAAATTAAATCCTTCTCTATACCCATTCAAACCACCACTTTTCCAATCATTTAATTTTTTATTATCTAATTTTTTACACAACACATTGCATGATATATTGCACGATCATTTCCTATTACACAATATGCCTCACAATTCTCTGCACAATCACCATAAAAGTATAATTCTCTTTTTTTTTTCTTATTGATGATGGTTTCTACCTCCCTCTTATTTTTTTCCGTTGATAACTTATATTTTAAAATGTACACTCCATTGCACAATATATTGATACCATACCTTTGGGTTTATTTCACAGTGTTAAATACATGGCACACTTTATCTATTGTATAGTTTTTCCTATATATCTTAAAATTAACCCATTAACATTTTTATATTCAATAGATTACACTTAGCAATCATTGCGCAATCGGTATCCATATCCTTATCTGCACAATTCATCACTCCTCAGACATTTTTCACTCAACCTGCGATATTGTGTGGCAGGGCCCCTAGGGTGAAGGGGGAAGCAATTGTTCATTATTTTGATGCTAGCAAGAACAATGCTCTTAACTGCATACACAAATACTTCGTTGAGTTTAAATAAATCAAATGTCATGTAACTTTCTACAATTCGTGACTGCCTGCCATCGAATATGTGTGAAGAAGAGTTAGCAAATGTTTATTCCTTAGATACCATCATTCTTTCTTCTCTGGGAAAATAAGAATTTCTTGAGCCTTCCCTCAGATTTCTTCTCTAAGTGTTAGTTATGGTTGCATCCTCTCATACCAACCTTAGTCTGGTGAGTTATTTCCTCACCAACTTTATGTCCAATAATTATATATAACATGGTTTTATTGGCATTGTATTCTCTATCTTAACCCTCAACATATTTGATTATATGTATATTTAGATTTTTCCACCACTTGCACGGAGTTAGTTTTTCAAAATGTTTATTCCATTTAGATACCATCATTCTTTCTTCTACTCAGGGAAAATAAGAATATGAATCTTGAGCCTTCTTCCTTCATGTGCCATTGCTCCATAAGGCTTTCTCCCATTCCATAAAATTCCTCATTGTTTCCTTCCGTAGGATTCTGGGCCATGTTTCATTCCCAATATGGTTGATCATCCTCTCATACCAACTAAAAATCTTAGTCTTGGGGTGAGTTATTTCCTCACCAAGTGATAATGAGCTAATATAAATAGATACAATAAAATTAGAATAAAAACGTGAGCTCCTCCTTGGGTGGATTCATCCCTTTTTCTCCTCGATCTACCTCTCATGGAGGTACTAACTCTATTCTACTACCAAAGACATGGTTTTATTGGCATTGGTTTCACATTCTACATTTTCAAAACCCAATGGCCATTCATAGATAACCAACCCCCTATGTCTCTTGACCAAGATATCGGGATGACTATGTAGTATAAAATACCCATATGTGGTGTGCCTCAACTATGCAACCCTCAACATATTTGATTATATGTATATTTAGATTTTAGTCCACCACTTGTATTACCACGTAATAATTTATTCTTTGTTATCTCTGCTTCATTCCATGTTTTTCAATATTAGGTTGTATTTCTAACATAGGTTTTTCCTAACATTGAAATAGATAATCATGTGGTGTACATCATAGAACCCAACATATATCTTTTCCACTATAACTCTTATTACATAAATGATGATAACATTGTCATTTTTAGTTATCATTTAAATATGATTTTGGCGTTTAATTCTTGTTATGTTGCTACTGCATAAGAATAGAAATTATTTTACTATATATGAAGATATAATGAATTGGATAGCCTTCTTCCTTCCAATTTCTTGGATTCTCTAACTGAACATGTCATTCATGTAACTTCCCCATAACATGATTGTAGAGACAATCTTTTGTTCTTCAAAGCACTACAATCTTTTTTAACATTCAAGGAAACACTCAAACTAGTTTACTCTATTACATAATTCTCCTTCAAATTTTTCTCTACCTTCTAGCTATCTACTCCTCTAAATTTGGCCCTATTCATTTCATCTCCTGCAAGGTGTTTTACCTTAAAATCCTTAACACCCATATGCTCTGGTTTGGTTTATAATATCTTATGTAGTCTCGAACAAAACCTCTCCTACGTATTCTTCATAATGTATTGACATTTGCTCCATGCTCCGTTTTATGGGTTCTTGCTTTAAAGGTGTTATCAACCACACTTAAAATAAACCATTATTAGTAGTGGTAATTGGCATAGTTAAAACTAAGTGATAATGAGCTATAATTATTTATTTATGTAGAACTGTAATTATAAATAGCAGAAATAAGATGCAATATACAATAAAATTAGAATAAAAACTTGAATTAGAGGCAAAACACAGGGAATAATAATTCTTCATTAACTAAGAGCATACGTACAATTATTCAATTCTACAAAAATCCCGGCAAAAAGGGTCATGAGAAAACAAATATTACAATACATATTAGCTCAAGGATTTCCCCGACGGTTAATGCTATTACTTTTCCTCATCCCTTATTTATCTGCAAATGTAACTCTTCATATTCCATATTTTTCTTTGTATCCTTCATGTCTCTTCGCATTTCCCATATGACAAAAATTAAGTATATATTTAATTTTACCCCCTCTAATAAACCCTTCATTACAAGACGGTGTGATTATTAACAAACCAAAAGGATAAAACATGTTTTTTGGTGAGGTTATACTACCCTTAGAAAAATTGAAATCAAAATCTCAGCTACTAAACTAATATGAGTGTTGCATTACATGCCCTCATTGTAGGATTACATTATAAGTAGCTCTTCAAGTGCCTCGTTCCATTGTGAATAGATAACCAACCCCTATGGGTTCCTTATGTCTCTTGACATCAAGATATCGGGATGACTATGTAGTATAAAATGCACCCAACTCAATAGTAGTGATATGTGGTGTGCCTCAACTATGCAACAAAACCATTTGTTGATTAAAACCCTTATGGAATGTCCTGTAATGAATTTTATCTTTCTAAAACATCAATTTATTACCTTTTAATTCTTGGAAATGCATGAATCTAGACTCTTTGACATGGTCGAGTAATTTAGAATTATAGTAGAGATAAATCTAGAGTGTGGCTTATTTAAGTATATTAAATAAATCTTTAAATGTTTTTGGAAAAATATTTACAATAGCGACTTGTAATAATTCTTGGCAAGTTATAAAGTGATAATGGCTTGCTTATATAATCTTTTTGATCTGGAGGTTAAATATTTTAGTAAGGCCCACCCTAGGAAGATCAAATGATTGAAAGATGAACATCAAATTGAAATCAAAGTTGGTGAATGTGAATGGGAAGTATCGCATTTAATAGGTCAGCCAACACTGGACCTCACATCGGATTTAAACCCCTTTCATGAATTTTCAAATTGGTAGATCGGAAAGATGAAAAGATATAATAATTTTCACGAAGAATAGAAATATAATAATCCTTTGATTAAATATTATTTTTAGAATTGATGATGTATCGAGTGTAAATATTAGAAAGTTGTAGAAAATATAGACATGAGATATGCGGAGAATGAAATTTTAATGTGATAATTTATCTATGATATCTAATCCAAATGATAGCAAAGGGAACATGATCAAACTTGGCATTGCATAATGAAAAGTTGCCAAATTTTAGTTTCTACACTATGATAATCTAATGATACACATGTGTAACCTGATATGGAATATTTGGATTGAAACTATCACCATGCCCCCTACCTTTTGTCATAAGATACATGAGTGAACTTTGTACTAAAACTATGTAACTTCCTTGGAAGGAACATGTATCGAGACTTATGAAAAATTTGTATTTTCTAAATATTATGTAGTCACATGTCCCAAGAACATGTAACTTCCCCATAACATGTATTCAATACCAATGTGTCTAATATATTTATTAGAAGATTTTGCATTTATTTTTAGATTTTTCTTATTATATCCCAAAATTAAATAATGAGAGAATGCATAGGTTTTGCTTAGAACTACAATCTACCAATATAATTTAGATAGTTTGTTGATTAATAAACTCCCAAACATAAAGTGTATGAGAAATAACATCATCATCAAGTATTTAATTATCATAAATGTAATGATATTATTAGGTGGAAAATAATAAGTAATTGTACTAATGATACAATCAAGTAATGAGAGAATAAAGTGGATGATGTATGCATCCAAGGGTATAGTCCTTTCAAAAAACTATTTACCAATATTAAAAAAATAAGTAATTGTACTAATGATACAATCAAGTAATGAGAGAATAAAGTGGATGCAGGGTTGTGCCTTATATGCATGATGCACTTTTGGGTTTCCTTAGATTTTAAAGTGTAATGATTAGGAAGTGATATATCAAAGCTCTTGATCTTAGGGTTATCATTGACTTAGGGCTTAGATTTCTATTGAGTGGGGTCAAATTTGATCGCATTAGTATCAATCAAATGATGAAATAACATTTTAAATCATGTACCATTTTTAGTCAAATGCCCAATACAAAGATGGCTATCAAAATAAATTTTAACATAGAAATAATTATTTTTATTCTTACTCGTATAAACCTTCGTGGAGGAAGAGATATAAGGTTACGGTGAATAAAATTTCATAAGATCTCGTGAAGTGGGGAAGGAAAATATGTGAATTTCCTTCTAGCAGAACTTTTAACTAAACCTTTCTGGTTTAAATATAGAAATAACTATTTCTTTAGCTTTAATTTATTATCATTGGTTTTTCTTTCATAATTATATCATCCATAGACCTTATATGTAGATATGTTAGGTGGAGTAGACCCATAAAAATTATGTTTAATGTTAATATCTTTTCCTCTCTTTCTTTTAAAGTATGACATATCTCATTAAAGGATCAAAATTTGTTAAACATGATAGATTATTACAAAGGAGATAGGATACCATAATAAAATAGATCTTGGATTTCATTATCCACAAGTATATTTCTCATTTTTTAAGCACCATCTTGTGGTACAATATGCAATGACTAATTATTTCTTTGGATCCTTTTTGCATTTTATCCATTTGGGCATAGGAAACCTTATCACCAATGTTAACATAAATGTTTATGAGAAATTTATTATCTAATGGATTAGATATGTAAGTCATACAGCCATGCAAAGCATAACTCCTAAGACTTCTAGGATGATCTTAGTGATAATTTTATCATTGTAAGCATGATATAAGAAAGTAAGATGAAAAGAGTAAAGGTGTTTATCAGCTTTACCCTCATAAATAGGAATCTTAGGTGACACAAACCCAAATGGTAAATGAAAAGATACTAGCTCAGGTACAAGTGGATTATTAATTAATTTATTAAAATGAATAATAATAAAATCTTGAGACACATCCCTCCCTAATTGTAATAACTTGTTCTAAAATCGTGAATGAGATGTTTCAAAGAACATACACTATAGGGAGAATGTAAGGTCCATGAATGTTCACAAGAGGTGTAGAATAGTATTTGAAGTTGGGATTTGTAATGAAATATTCTAAAGGGGGTAATAAATGCCCCCATTTTAGGAATGTATGTGGGTATAGTAAATGTAGAGATAAGAAATGTAAGAGCAAACACCTAGAAAGGAGGATCTTCCTAAGAATGTTGAGATTTACTATAATAAGAAGTCTTAGATGAAATAAGAACATGAATAATCATATAAAGGTTATCTAGATGTTGGAAAAGGTCATGATAGAGAGAAGATAAGAGTTTAACATGATCATGGTCAACATTAGTAAGATTTTAAAATCGATTTTGTTAGATCACTCAAGGGTGACAAGGTTAGCTTAATTTTCAAGAGGATATTTGTTCAAATATTTTTCACCATTATGGATATTATTAGGAATGAGATATACATCATTGATGGGAATAGCAGATGAATATATGTGATTCTTGTGTTTTATAGATTTCTATGGGA
This sequence comes from Taxus wallichiana var. yunnanensis, assembly GCA_018340775.1. Classification (NCBI taxonomy): domain Eukaryota; kingdom Viridiplantae; phylum Streptophyta; class Pinopsida; order Cupressales; family Taxaceae; genus Taxus; species Taxus wallichiana. The sequence goes on from CM031235.1 coordinate 635,130,711, forward strand.
GTTTGATATACTCAACTAGTTTGTGGTTAGTATAATTATTACATTAGAAGGACATATAAAAATGTATGCACAAAGCTAAAAGGAAACCCTAGGGTTTTGAAATAGAATGTCCAACATGGGATATGAAGATATAATCCAACTAGGTGAAGGATTAACTCAATAAATGCATTCGCCAAATGTTTACCCTAAAAATAATTAAGTGTGTGAATGTGATGGTTCACTTGATATGAATATTAATACTTAGTTAATAATATGAATGTACATCCTATCTCAAATCCTAACACAAATTTAAAGTATTGAAAGATAGAGCTATTAGAACATGTTCCAATATAGATAATAAGATGAACATGAGTGTACTTGGATTTATTCTAGGTTTTGAAATTGATTTGGGTATGATAGGGGATGAAATGGGTGCATTATTTCTACAAATGTATGTATTTAGTTTTATAACTATATTGTGTTTAGGGAAGGAACCATATTACAAATGATTTTTTTTTAATAGTTTAGTTCTATTAGATGGTTTGGTTTGGGTTACAAATTAATATGTAAATTCCAGTACCTTTACAAACTACTAGTGTATGGATAACTATGAAATAATATGTCTCGATAATTTATGAAACCTTGTAAATCAAACACCTTGACAAAGTATCTTCATATTTGGTTGAAACCCTAAAAAAATTGGTGGTTAGGTTGAAAAACAATTCTTATGCGCCTACTTTAGCAATAATCCAAAAATTCCTCAAATCGAATGTATTTATCTAACTAGAAATGCAATGAGAATATTATAGGGATGAAAATATAATTGATAACTTGAACGTCTAGAAATTACATTGTATTGACTTGGTTTTCTTATACTTGATTTGGATTTGTGGATTCTTGATTTGGGAAACTTGACTCTTGCACTTGGTTTAGAATTCTTCATATTTGTGTTGGGGTTTCTCTTAATGTATGCTCTTACTTTAGGGAATATTATGAGATATTTTCCTTGTCTTCTATTGATTTTTACTTGAAGATATCTTGAAAATACAAGATAAGTTCTAGGTGAGTATGTAGACACTAAAATTTGGTAATTTCTTCTTTGACACTTTTCATTTTAACAATGCACTCTTGTTAAGACAAAAAAACTCTTTTTATCCTTGCTTTGTACATCATGGGGTCTCTTTTCTAGATTTCATAGTCGTACACATTCATATGTCAATAGTTTTCAATTATTGGTTAACATTATTACCATATGTTTTCACTCAAATATGTCAAGAATAAAATATATAGCATTTGGTGATACCAATAGCTTTCCATAGAAAAATATCCCACTCAACTCTACACTTAAACATGCAACCCATTTTTAAACCTCATCCTTTTATTTTCTTCCTCAATAAATTTCTAAAATCACTTCATATAAGTGTTATTCTTAAATTTTTATCTTATCCCTTTAATTAAAAAAATCTACTATTTAAATCATTTAGATACCTTTTAAAGTTAAAATCTTCAATAACAAGAAAATACATAATTTTATGTGGTATTAGAATACTATCTTAATTTTCTTATCATCTTCACTTTATTTTCTCTTGATTTATAGTAATAAATATTTGTTTTTGGATAAGGTAAAAAGAGTTTGGTTTTAAGGGAACCAAAAAACCCCAAACATAAAGAATCCAATTTTAAATAGAAAAACCAAAAAAAATCCATGGAGGCTAAGTCAAAAATACTTGATAGTAGACCACCACAAAACATAGCCAGACTGCCTTAAGTATGCATATTAAACAATGCATTTTTTCACTAAAAACCTAAAAAGAGAAACCAACAAGAAAAAGGAAAATGGCAGCCAAAGGCCACCAATTATTTCTCCATAGCCTTGTTGCGAGATCTGGTGCTTGGCCCGCCATCCTTCCTACCTGCAACTTTAATGATCACTCACTTAGGTATTTTCTCCTCCTTTTCCACAATCTAGGTGTTTACACTTGCAGGATCCTTTAGGATTTACTCCTCATCTTTAATATAGGTTTTCATAGCCTCCATATTATAACCCTCATCAATCTCAGGTTCATCATTGTTAGAACTACTAAGCATGAGCTTCATATTGGGTTTGTTATCCTCCTTGGCCATTTGATCTTGAAGGATAGAGACCCTCTATTCTTGCATGAAAAAATCTTCTTGAATACCCCCAATTCTCTTGTTCTATACCTCTATTTTGTGTTGGCACTCCTTCAGTTCTGTATGAGATTCTTATTAATAGTGAGAATAGTATCAACAGTCGACTCAACACACAACATTCTAGCTTCCCAGTTCACGAAATCCTTTTCCCTATTACCAAAAATCTCACCTATATTTTGAACCCCCCTTTTCAAGTTTCACATAATGTTCATTATCCCCTCAAAAGTGTCTTTCTCTTTCCTTTTCTTCATGTGTTTGAGGGTCGACGCTAGGGTTTCATGGTCAGAATCGGGATCACTATTGTGCCTACGTTGTGCAGGGATAATGGATTATCTTCTTTGGACTAAGAAAATAATCAAGCCTTGATGGAGAGGGACATCAATTTTATTATTTTTGAAGTCCTCAATGGTGGAAATCAAGGACTTGTAGAGGAAGAAATCCAGACTCATGGTTTGGTTTCTATGGAAGAAATTTAAAATAGAGAGATGATGAGAGAAAATATTTTGAAATTTTCCTTCCAAAGTGTCAGGTATTCTATGACCACCAAGAAGATATTGGCCCAGTGATCAAGAAGGCAATTACATTATATATCATCATTGTAAGCTACACGAGTTGCGGCAACCTAAAAAAATTTGGCAATTTCCTATTTTTTGTGGGTTTTATCCTTATAGATTTTGATCCCATCCATTTTAAGACCCATTATCTATGTTATGGCATCCTCATAGACCCTAATTTGAACCCCTCTAAAAATAAACCCCCATCAATCCAATCATTTCTGAAATCAACAGAAAGCGTAGGGTCATTACCTTTAAGGTGATGAATATACCTAGTGAAGCCCCCTTTGTGCAGTAGTTTCCACAAGACATAGTCATTTTTCAGGTGAAGGAAGGTAGTAGGCTTGGTTCGAACCCTATTTCCTCCCATTTTTTCTCAATTTTTCGTTCTTAGAACACCAACCAGATGCGTCGCCAATCTCAAAAAACTTGAGTAAATGCCAAATCAAATGAATCGTAACCTTTTCCAAAAGGAAGGTCTTTTCAAAATCCCAAGCATGTGAGTCTTGGTATCTATCATTACATATCCTATTAATGTGTGTCATAATTAGTCAAATTTGTAATATTTTCCCAAGGAATACGTGTCCCTAGCCACTTCATTAGCTCGACACGTTATTATCTTTATTATCAAGTGCATCCACATGCTTATTACCAACTCGTAAGTGTGTTGGATGACCACTTTATCAAATGATTCTAAAATTCCATGAGCTTCCTTGATAATGTTGATGAGTTTCCACCCACACTTACTCTAATCCTTTAGAGCATTAATAACACACAAGGAGTCACCTTTTATAATGATGGATTTTAAACTCATATTTTTGCACATCATGATGCCCTAGAGCATAGTGTTTGCTTCAACATAATTATTAGTATGATTACCAATGGGACCTACATATGCACCGATGCATCTACCCATGTGATCACGAATCAAACCTCCTCCTCCAAGAACATTGTCCTTTTGTTTGGCCGAGCCATCAAAATTGAGTTTGAAGCAACCGTCAGGGGGTTTTGACCATTTAACATTGTGGGTGACCCTCTCCTTCACATGACTGTTAGGAATGATGTCCATGTTACTAAGAATGTTTTTTCCCAATCCGGGCACTTTTTAGACTATTTGGGCTTTAAAATCTGAGCATTATCTTTAAGAGATTGTCTCACCTTTTTATAACCATCTCCAAGCTAGAAAATTTGTTCCCAAAAATCCTTATACTTCATTCTAACCATATTTCCCGTAATGTGTGAGGGAGGGAAAGTTTCCATATTTCCTTAACCAAATCATGTTGAAAATTGAAGCTTCGTTGATTAGGAAGAAGGGCCACATCCCCGAGAAGGGCCAAGTGTAACTTAAAAATTTCAAGGATAGCAGAGAAGACTTGAAAGGAAAAGGATCATTCTAGGAAGAGATAGTAATAAATATTAATACTATCTAAAGAAACTATATTATTTAAGGGAAATTGTAGTGATGATATGTGGTATTAGAATACTATATTCATTATGTTATTATTTTCACTTTATTTTCTCTTGATTTATAATAATAAATATAAATTATATTTAAAACCATTATATTATTCAATTCAAGGAAATTCTAGTGACGTTTTTTACTAATTCATGAATATTCGTGAATATAGTACAAAGAATAGTTTCACCTAAAATATCGAGATGTAAGTTAGCTTTCAGGTCGGCACACCTACAATTTAAAATAAAATTCATACTTATGGATGTATATCATCGCTACTTGACACTCAAACTGAACACATTCACCAATATATACCTCTATAAATTCGAGGTCATTGTTAGACCATAAAAAGTGTATTTCAATCATCTTCCAAAGATAACAACCATCTATGTGCCACTAAATGTTTCATTTTCATGCAAAATTTTTGTTGTTTCTTTTTCTGAGAGATGCACAGTTACATCATAAAAATCCACTTGCATCACAAAAGGGTGTTTTTAGTGTATTGTTTTATAGTCATTTGTTTCCATATAAGGAGCCCATCATTAACCTAGCTCCTTTTACACCCGCCAATAGATTTTTATAATCATTTTATGGCTTTATATGAACTTATCATTGAAATTAAATTAATATTTAATGTCCTCTGCTGATAATTAAAAGGTGGCATGCCAATCATAAAAAAAAAGTGACCCTTTTATATAATATTAGCTATCCACAAAAAGGTGTCACACAACCGTCATCCACACAAAATACCAATACTAAGTAGCTATGTAACACTCAAACTAGTAACACGGCCAAAAAATATGAAGTTTTAATTATATCAACACCAATATTTGGACCCAAGTAATAAAACCACAATTCTTGAACCATAACATGACATGCATCACTCACATGCATCCCTAGGATAAAGAGAAGTTGATGCCAACAAATCAACATAAAAAATGTAAAATACAGCCTAGCCATCCAATGGCTAATCAAGGTAAAATTTATATACTGCTTCCACTTATCCCTCTACTAAGGAAGGAATAATATCCTTTGGTTCCTCCAATATAGTCATGAAACCATGCATGAAAACACCGTTATCCATTTGCACTTATCGTCCACTAAGGCTAGTATCTCCAACCTTTGTTTCCTTAAAAAATAAGCAAACCCATACACCATAATAACACTTATCCCTCCACTATGGAAATATAAGTCCCCAACATACACACATACATAAACATACCCATGCATGCAAGATACAACTACCATCAAATAAATGAACATGTGCTCTAATGAGAAACTAATAAGCAACAAAATATTAAGAATAATGAGAGTGTGAAAATGACATTTCATCAATAATATGAGTCACATTATCAAGCCTTCTTATGAAATTTCAAAGGGAGGGATATTCATTACAAACTACCACTTATCACTCCACTAGGAAATCTTGGCTAGCCTTTGGTTCCTCCCATTAAACATGCAATAAATATAACAAATATACACTTATCCCTCCACTTGAGACAACACTTATCACTCCACTAAGGCTAGACATGAATCCCCTTGGTTCCTCCATATGAAAAAATAACTCCTTATTCCTCCCTTCACTAACATCACACTTATCCCTCCATAAACAATGATGTACCCCACCCCCATACTTTCATACATCCACACAAGAAAAATGACAAAAAAAAAATATCACATTAGCTCCAAAAGAGTGAAACAAAAACAATAATCATAAACCACAAGGGAGGTAGAATAAGGACTTTATCCACCATATACATATATTTTTCAATTTACATATTATTACAATTTACTCCTTTTGTATTAAGCATTGGTTAAATGAAAATAGTATTCATACACACATACAATCTCACAAATGATACAACAATCAACAATGGCACATTCACTTCACATGATCAATACAATAAAATGATAGTGTAGACACCCTAAAATCACTCACATGTTCCTAATGTTATCCCAATACACCCTATTATTCACCCATTTGAGATTAATTAACTAAATCAATTAATTTATACACATTTCACCCTTTGGATTAATTAAATTAATACCTAGCACCCCTTTAGCTAAGTTAATTATCATTTATTAATTAAATGATTAATTAATTAAGTGTTCACACTCAACAACCAAATTGGACTCCACTTCCTCATCCAAATCAATTCCACATGGAATCCACTTCACCAGTCAATCAACTACATTTCTAGGATCCTAGAATGGTGGGGGAAATTGAATTACACATACAACAACCTTTCTCGGATGCAACTTCTACAATTAATTCATTTACTACCCCTAAATGCCTCGGAACTATTGTAGCATACTCCAATGTTATTTTTGGCATATGCATTCAACTTATTTCAACCAATTCAAACTACTTCTACCTCTATAAAATGTAGGCTTACTCTTTATCAAACCCTCTTGGATTTAAGCACAAAAACTCGTTAAAATTTCTCCAACTTATGTTATTTTGGAAGCAATAATCCAAGCCAAATTCTCTATGTTCATAGCAATTACACCCACATTTGGAGGTCATTCAAGAGCACCCACAATTCCACAAGGTTACACAGCTTCTAAGCTCTCACAACCTACTTGATATTTTCTCTGGAAAGCGACATGAAGTTTGCACTATGTTTTGTTTGTCTCCATTTACGAGTTAGTTTTTCATGGTTTACATTTTGGCACGCCCGTGGGAGTTGCACCCATCTTCATTTTTTTTTGTGTTTCATTGTTATTCATATGTTTCATTTGTTTTATTATATTTGTTTCATGCTAAATTTTTAATTTTTATAGATTTTTAAGTGTGTGCACGTATTCTAGGAAGCGAGAATCAATATTACAATTCAAAAAAAATTGCTACTTTGTTGTTTTTTCTAGCATACACCAATTTTAGATCTAAATATTAATGTATATTAATTATGGGGGAATAGCTTTGGTTATGAAAAAAATTCTTTGGATTACTTTTTTTCCTGCTACTTTTAGTGCGCTTTGAGTAAGGGTTGTTGGCTATTTTCTGGATTTTATTTTCAATTATGCGAGTTGTTTTATTCATTGTGTTTTCTGTTTCTCCTACAAAACCACAACAAATAAAGATCATATCTTGATAAAAAAATAATTATTGCAGAAAATAAAAAATATAAATTTGATTTTATTTATAGAAAAATTTAGATTTAAATAAAAATATCATATTTTAAATAAAAGTATAGATATGATTTTATTTTTATTTAAAATCTGATTTTTTAATTTAAATCTAAATTTTTCTATAAATATTTATGGTTCTTACCATTTTAGATCTTTTTACCTATGGTTTTGTCTCGAAGCTTACTGATGAAAAATTCCTCCTTTCAAAAAAACTCTCTCTTTAACATAAAGCACTAAACTTACCCAATTCATTTTTGACCGCCCATCTCAATCTACGGTGTTGAACCCTTGTGTCTTACTAGTCACATGAGGCTGAGACTTGGGGGCAGAATTTTCCTTCCTAAGAAGCACACCATCAACATACAAGGCAAATTAAATCAATCTTAAAATACAAAAAAACTATAAAATCATTACACCCTTCGTTCTTCACAATCTTCGGGTGATAAGCCCATACTTCTTACTAAAAGTATGCAACTTGGAATAGAGAAATCCCTTACTCTCCTACATTTTTCCTTTGGTGTTAAGCCCTTTCCTTTTACTAATGGCATGGGGAAACATGTAGGGGTCCTTCACAAAAATCAATTCACCATTAAATAATTTATGAGATCTTAATCAAAGTGCTTAATCAAAAAATCCCAAGAAGTAATTTAGTTTCTAATGTTAAGAGAAACAACAATTCCTTCAACCGTATTATTTCTAATCAATAGGCCATCTACAGATCTAAGTCTTGTCAAAACCTATGATGTGCAATTGCTCGAGATAATCTTGACTAGATATGAGTTACATTTTTCTTATATGGATCATTGTTAAACCTTGTGTCATCCCATCCATTATCTTTAACTTTCATACCACTTTTCACCTTATTATCCGTCCTTCTTAGCTCTCGGTGATGAGCCCTCGCATCTTCCTAGTTGCATAGAGTCACGAGTGGAGTGAAACACCTATCATTTTATCATCTACATTTCTTCCAATGGAATGGAATGCTTCTAATTATTTGCACCTTCTTTTAAACAGTGCACCCTTTCTACCAAGTTTTAAAATACCAAAAACACTCAAAAAAGTTTCACAAAACTCAAAAAAATTAAAAAAGTCTCGCAAAATACCAAAAACAATATAAAATTATTCAAAAACCCAAAACAATATAAAATTGTTCTAAAATCCAAAAATAGTTTAAAATTGTCACAATCAAAACATTTCAAATAATGTTTGACCAACTTTTAGCAATTGGATAACACATTTCAACAGTTTCTCCATTTGATGGTGCTCCTCATGATCATTTTGAATCATCTTTGACAACCATATTTATTGCATGTGGTGTATATCTATGTCTGAGGCAATGATTTACCCTTTTGCAATATAACTTTTCTTGGGGAACATTTGGATTTTACATTTTAATCCAATCGATCAAAGTTCAAAGTGATCGACAAAAGTATCTTTTGGAGTATTTAAGTATCACTCCTCTCTTCATCCCAATCCAATCCTCTCGTGTTCTAAGATATCACTTGGGGGCATTCACATTTTTCTATTTCTTCAATGAAGAACACATTCAGAGTGTCATTAGACATTGTTATTACACACTATGTTGTATTGTTGTAGTTTTTCAATATTGTAACAATGTTTTTTCTTCTTTTAGTTTAGTATTTTTATAATTTTTTACCTTTTGTAGACCAATTTTAGGAAAATTTTTGTATCCTAGTTCACATATAACTTTAGTGTGGTTCCTTCCTATTCATATTGGGTTTTTTTGTAATTCTTGTTTCGTGTTTTCTTGTCGCTTGCACATGTTGTGTTTTCTTCTTGGTTTATTTAAGCCACGTAATGTTTTTTTTTTTAGTATTCATTTTGGTTTGTATTTGTATTTATAACATTTTAAAACTTGCAAAAATTCAAAAAAATCAAATATTTCAAAATCCAAAAAAACATCATATATTTCAAAAATCCAAAACAAATTCAAAAACTAAAAATTTGAACAAACATTCACTTATCACGAAATCCTACGGTTGGAAAACCCTGCGGTGAATCTCTCAACATCTCAATATAATCTTGATAAACGTCATAGATTTATATATTACCCTAGTGATCGTTCTAATCTTACAACTATCACTTCTTCCCTTTGCATGATTATTAACTCTGCTTGGGGAAAGTCACAAAATTATTTTTCCTTTGCAATATATCTTCACGGGGTAATTTTAACTTTGATCATTTGCACAACGGATCCAGCAAGAGTGTCATAAGGAATCACTTTAACTCTTCTCTTCTAGTCTGATCTTATTCCCACTCAAAATAATTTACATCCACTTAATCATCATTGTGGCACACATTATGGTCATAGTTGATTGTCTTATTTTTGACTTTACGTTACATTGTTGATGTTTACTTTTTGGACCACTTGCAAGTGGTGTGATCACATCTTGGTTCTTTTATAACCCTAATGTCTACACTACTTTGTATATTTGTTTTGCTTTCCTTTTTTTATCTTTTTTTGTGTGTGTTTATTTACGTGCATATGAGTTACCCATTTTGACTCTTTTATAATCTTGGTGAAAAATTTATCTGATACAAAAAATAAGGTTTCTCTAAAATTATTCTCCAAATGATGTTCGTGCTATGAGAAAGTCATTTCACATCCTTGTCCCGATCCCTTGTCTTATTCTTATCAAGCGGTCATCCACCACCTTACTACGACATCCACCCCGGTTGAGGGGCATTCCTTCATTATCCTACTTATTGAGGAATCGTAATGCTTCATCACTTCCTTCTTGTTATTCTACATACATCTACTATCTTTAAATCATTATTACTTCACAATAGAACTTTAAATAGGGAAAATGTAGACACCCTAAAATTACTCACATATTCCCAATGATATCCCAATACACCTTGTTATTCACCCATTTTTGATTAATTGATTAACTTATACACATTACACCCTTTGGATTAATTAAATTAATCCCTAATACCCCTTTATCTAAGTTAATTATCATTTATTAATTAAATGATTAATTAATTAAGTGTGCACATTAAACAAACCACTTTAGACCCCACATGGACTCCACTTGGACTCCACTTCCTCATCCCAGTCAACTCCACATGGAATCCACTTCACCAATCCAATCAACTGCACTTATAGAATCCTAGAAAGGTGGGGGCAATTGAATTGCACATACAACCACCTTTCTTGATGAAAATTATGCAATTAATTCATTTATTTACCCGAAATGCTTAGAAATTGTTTTAACCTCCTACAATGCTATTTTTAGCATGTCAACTATGTTCAACCAACTTCCAACTATTTTTTCCTCTATAAAATTCAAGCTTACTCTCTATCAAACCCTATTGGATTTAATCACAAAAACTCTGTTAAAATTGCTCCAACTTCTGTTATTTTAGAAGCAATAATCCAAGCCAAAGGCTCTGTGTTTGTAGTAATTGCACCCATGTTTGGAGGTCATTCACAAGCACTCACAATTCCACAAGGTTACACATCTTCTAAGCTCTCACAACTTACTTGAGGTTTACTCGGAAAGCTACAAGAGGTTTGCACTATGTTTTGTTTGTCTCCATTTACAGTTAGTGTTTCACAGCTTTATAGATAGGACTATAAGAGATACAAATAAATGTCTTAGCAACTATGTAAATAGGTCCCATGATTTTAATTTTATTCACTACTAAATTACCTTATGTTAAAATCATTGTATTATCCCACATGTAACACTTATCAAAATCATACGTTATTATTTATAATTTTTGATTTTCACTCCATCATAATGTTTAATTTCCAAGAATACACTCATTTTCTTCCATTTATATTACAATCATATTAAGAAATTTATTCAATTTAATATCTTTTAAAGTTCACATGAGTCATGTAACATTCACATGAGTAGGGAATTCATGTTCCCAAGAGATATGTCCCAACACGGGAATGAGTCATTTAACTATTATTAAATTGGTAAGGTTGACCACCTATTATAAGAGATAAGGAAAATTCACTTTACATTGTGAATCCATCTTATTAGGTACCATTTGATAGTGGTAAAAGGATACATGTTTTACATATTTGATCATACAACAATTGACATACACCAAGAACATATGTTCTCATCTCAAAATTTGAAAGTTTCCCATTTCATTCAAAATGTTTGGTCATTAAGGATACTCTCCATTCACTTTCATCTTTGTTACAATAAGTTATGTCATTTAACCGTTTAATTTGCATCATTCGTAAGGTGCACATATATCACCTACCATTTGTTTCAAGATGGGATTTATGTTACCAAGATACATGCTTCCACGTGAAACATTCATTATACTTTATTGGTAACAAGGGGTTTAATGTCAAGTTAAAATTACAACTTCAAGTTTCCTATTAACCCCTTCCACAACATCTAAAACCTTGCATAGATTCAAATCTAGATAAATAACACATACCCATCTCACAAGGACTTTCAGACAATTAATGGAATTTCCTTATCACAAGTCTAGTTAACACTTTTATTTCCAATATTATCACAAGGGACACAATTTTAATGGTTGAAAACGAATACATTTTCTATAGCTCCAAACACAAATGACCCCTTAAGAGGTCTTAAGCTTAGTTTATTCAAATCGTACTTGAATTGCCTAAGGATGATTTTATTGTAATATGTAAGGTCCAAGACCCACTATAGGGACAACATTAGGGGGAAATCTGGAATTCTTATCTCATAAAAAATAGTTACTCAAATTGATAATATTCCTTTCTATTTTTCAAGATACACACTCTTTCCTATATGGTTTAGTAAAATCACTCACACAAGAGTGTTGAGAACTAGACATGTTAAGGGGAAAGATTCATTATAAAGGGTATTGTTTCAAATTGTTCCCTCATACATCAAGGTTGAATAAGAGTAGGAACATGACAATTAGGTTTAGAGAACTCATTTAGTTTTCAATAGTTTAAGTGTTTAAGTTTAATACCATACATTGTGCAATGTACAAGAAAATACCATGATAACCAAGTATAATTCTTTGATGCAATAGAACTATAAAATACCACGTGTGTTGGTGAAATAATTGTTTGCATAGTGTGAATTATTGGTTTTCACCAATGGTCATGGGGATAATCTCCTCCTTCTTGGGTATGGGGAGGATCCCATTATTGAATGTAAACTAACTAAAAATAATGGGTGGCCATTAGGTCGGGGATCACACAAGAGTACTCTACTAAACCTATGGCAAAGTGTTTGTATAGTGAATAAGGGCATATTTTTATGAATGGAGGTAAAGGGGAATAAGAAAAATATGAAACAAGGACAGAGGGTTGCAATAAATATTGTCTTAAAATTCATAGTTTTACTCCGAGATTATTTTCCAAATTTCAAGGTTTTTCACGAATGGATCTCACTAGAATCAAAAATAAATTTTCTACAATTTGATGTTGTAGCATGTCTAATCATTAATGGAGGTTAGAAAGGAAATCAACACTAATTTTCTTGAAAAATGACAAGTTTTGGAGAGATGGAGAGTTGATGAAATTTCCATGTGTTTTATGGCCTATGTAAGATTTTGAAAGCTTGAAGGAGTTTTAAAAATTTGCACATAAGGGGTAAGGTTTTGATTTTGTGTCCCCTTGGGGACAGTTAGAATAGTAGATGGAAAACAATGTGACTTGGGGAGTGTGTGGGGGATAAAAGTGAGATCCAGAGGGATGAAGATAGTCACATGGTGACTAAGGGCTATATGAATGAATTGGGTCACATTTTTGTGCCCCCTTGTCCCTTGGGGGATAGAGGGGACATCTAGGTGTCCAAATTGTAATGTGGGAGAAGGAGGGAGGTTGCACTTTGGTGTCCCTTTGTCCCCCTTGCACCATGGGGAAAAATTGTCACATGCCTCGATTTCAGTATGTTTTGTATAAAGGAATGAGTCATAAATGAATAGTGGGTTATGAGAGCCGGAAGATAAGTTTGTTGCTTAGCTTCATATGTAGCCACACAATCATATGCATATCTTGAAAAGGATGTGCATACTAGCATGAGGTTGAGTGTACAACCATGCAATAATAGTTGTCATTCGGCGCTCGTAATACAACCAACATTTACAACATATTCTTATCCTACCATAATGGTTGCATGTACTTACCATGATGTGCGTGATGGTTTTGGTACCATATTGTAGTATCGGTAATGAATAAAGTATTGCACATGTTTATGTTGTATGATAATAGTTATGATCTTGGTTGGGAATAATGATTTTGTATATTGAGAACCTTGTTTGGTTACAGTAACTATTGTTATTATACTCATACATAAGTTGCTTAGAAGTCATGAATAGAAATTAAGATGCATTTATACTTAGTTGTAAAGTAATTTTTCTTTGAATTTGAAATAATCATTTCATAAGGTGAAGGATCTATACATAGTTTCAATAATATTACTCAAGTATGATTTGTCACTATACTACCGCATATTTCTTTGATTATAACTATAGTTATGTTTTTTGTTATAATATTAATTGAGTTCATTGGAAGTGAATGTTCATAGTAATGGACTTGTTATTATTTTGATGTTAATTGAGCATACTTGAATTCACTAATCGCTATGTCAATACTATTTTGGTTCATTTTGGAATTATGTTGATGACCTCCCTATAAAAGTTATTGGATCTAATTCTTAATAATTTCGATGCAACATTAGCGCTAGAAATGATAATGATAAATCCCCAAAATCTGGGCAAGGCTAAAGCCATGGTTTATTAAAATGTAAACTCCACCCGATTATGGTGAGAAGACATTATTAAGGTAGTGTATAAGGTTTTATACATTTGTATATAAAAATTTATATGGTCTATAGACCATATCCTAAGTTTAATTTCCTAAATGGCCATCGATCATATTAAGGACCATGACTAGATGTTAAGGATTATTAATAGCTTGAAATTTTTGATAGCTCCTAGGTGAATTAAATTATTAAAATCCATTATTATGGACACCCGATCTATGGTTAAAATTTGGTATTAAATTTTAATCGCCTTAAGGCCAACCATGTATGTGGTGGTTTGAAGAGGTAAATGGTCTTGGACCGATCATTGAACCATCATATACGATCAAACAGTTGAGATAAGCTGTTAGATATAGCTTGGAAGCTATAATTGGCTAGTGGTTAGTTGGCAAAAGAAATGGAGGGAAAATAGGACTTAGTAACTGAATACATTAACTGCATTTTACCAAACTCCATGGATTTTGGGAGAAGTGATAAGATTCTCAAGGAAGATACAATGGGAGTAAGTTGTATTTTTGGGTCTATTTTTCATTATGTTACTTTGTTTTTCCTCGCATGGAGATCTACGTGAAAAATTGATGGTTTGTAACTAGTAGTAATGTGAAGCTATTTGTATGATTATTAGTTTAATTCTCCATGCATATTTTTAAACTGCTATTAGATTTTTATGGAGCTATTTATGAAGCTCATTAAGATGAAAATGGGGTTTCTATGTCAAACTAGGGATCGCTATTTGTTTTGGATTCAAAGGAAATTATTGAAGTCTGCTGGAAAAGATAGTTGGAACTCAACCAACTTGGAGATAAGCTTAAGGAAATTTTGTGCTATAATATCTACGAATGAAATAATTTTCTTCCCATCTTTATAATTTATAACATTCAAATTTTTTAATGGTTTAAATGCTCTGCAATTTATCTTTCTTGTGTTAATTATCCTGGGTGAAAGGAAGAACCTCGGTTGGACTGTTACATGAGTTAATCTTTGTCATGTGTAAACTTGATAATAATGTTTAGGGTTTTACGCTGGTATGAAATTTTGGTTGTGGCCACATTATTAGGCTCTACGAATGATTATATGCTGGTTTAATTTCATGAATTTGAGGACTCATATTTTTACTTTGGAATATTGGGTTAAATACCCATTATGAGTTTTAGTGGGATTTGGTTGTTTTATATACCTGGGTCTATATTTTCTTCCTCAAATAATCATTCAAAGGCAGTAATGTTATACGGGTGCAATATATGTATCTGCAAACAAGTTTATTTTATTCTTTGGACTGGTATGAGTACTTACTGATTGATTTCAGATGTAATAATTTAATATTTTGTGTTTTAGGATAAACCCATTTGGGTTTACGACTTATGAAATGTAAATTTTCTTCGCATATTTCGTTGCATATACAATTTTCGTATTCCATTAAAGCTGTCGAATCTACCTGTGTAGATAGATATATATTGTTTGGGGTAAGAGAAGGGATATCACACCATGGATTAACTCTGGTATTTATACCCATAGTTTAAATCCTTAGCTCTTAATAATCTTTTCTTTTGGAAACATGTGTGAGTATTTTATTGTTTTTTATGGTTTCTATACTGAGATGGGATTTGGTCTTCTCTAGTTTCAGTGAAAATAAGTTGTGTTTAAATTTTTGTGTTCTGTTTGGATCGGTGAACATAGATATAGTAGAGCCATATCAAGAAAGGAATGACCGCAGTAAAACCTTGGAGCTTAAATTATATAGTATGGTGGGAAATTGTTACCTCTAAGTCGACTTTGTAGTCGTGTTGTGCATTAATATAGGTAAATTTTTCATGAGGTTTGAAAATATTAAGGAAATTTTAATTTTTAAGATAATTGTTTTTCAATTAGATTACTTTCTTAGGAGATGTGGTGACTGTAATTTTTTTGTTTTATACATGATTATTCTACCACGAATCGTTAGGTCAAATAAAAGTGCTTTCTATTTAGGAAGAAATATTTGGATTTGTTTTTAGTTAGATTAATAACTGATGACTTAATAAAAATAAGTCATTATATTTGTTGGTTAGTGTAAAATAAAGATCTATTAAGCAGATATATGATTACTTTGTTTGTATACATGTATAAGTAAGATAGTTGTGTGGAAGGAAAGTCAATGAATATGGTTTAGAATCTAATGGATTATAACTAGATCTTCTTTAATTAATTCATGTTTGATATATGATCATGTTTATCTAAAAAGTTTTAAATATATTCTATTTTCTTTAGAGAATGTAACATGGAAGAAAGGAAAATGATTAAATGATCTCTATTATTTAGTCTTTGATGTTCTAATTATTTCTAGAGTTTTTTCATTGAGATATTTTAGTGCTATAATACGTAAAGATGAGGAGGACAACCTTTCATGCCAATTTGGTTGGAACTAAGCACATACATTTATGTACTTCAACATTTTGATTGCGGGTCAAAAAGCAATGTGAAAAAATAAAAGGTTGGATATGACATAATTGTTGATGTTGTTCGAATTGTGAAATATCATGAATGTATTATTTTTATTGATGTTGGTGATTGATTAATACCATAATAGTGTTTTTATGGTTACAAGTGAAGGAAATTATTTCGCATGATATAAGGAAGGCAATTAATGGCATGTTGTATTTTTCTATTGTTTGTAATATCATTATGTACTCATGAATCAAGATTTTTAACCTCGATGATATAAATATATGTCATTTTTTTACAACGTACTTGTTTTTCTATTAAGTGTTATGACACCAAATTTACAGAATATTGTCAATGTATAATTACATGTTTAAATGGATATATGCTTTTGGGTGATTGAATATTAACATATGTAAGATCAAACATTTATTCATGATAAAAGTGTTATATTGTTAAGATGCATTGAAAATCATTTAATATAACTGCATGTTTAATTATACTTTAAAATATACATGAACAATGATTAATCACATAATTATGTCGGAAGCCTATTGTTGCATTGAAATGAAAGAGATGGTCATAATGAATGATATCTCACTATCGATTCATGATCATTAACAAATGACACATAATAAACTAAGTGTACTTAAGGGAATAATTGTTAATGATATACTTAGTGTTGATAGATAATATAAGACTTATTTGTTGACCTAGATATCTAGGAGGATATAATCATTTTTATGATACAAACATGTTTCTAACTTTTCAAATGACATGTAAACACATGGTTTAGTATCATTGTCATATGAAAAAATTACAACGGTATGGAATGAGGTCCAATGGTTCTTTGAGATCACTAGAATATGATACGAGATGTAATTATCTTTCTTAATAAACTAAATCAGCCTAGTAATTAAAAATGGACATTAATGAATGTTTAAGTTGTTAAACAGTGAAATTAATAACTTAAGAACAAAAAATAATCCGATAATATGATTGAGATGATTGTGTGGTGAATGTAGGGATAGGTTTCATGTGGCTTATGTGTAGTCACAAAACCAGGATAGCTAGTGTGATGCCCTAAAACTATGGACATAGTATTACAAATGACTTATTGAACCTGTCCATCACCACTTCTTCTTTTAAACTATGTTATGCATGGGGGATACACTAAGAAGATATGCATAGTTCTTTGAACCTTTAAAAATGTTTAACCAAATAATATAAAGGGTATATTATCTTGAGAGGAGCATTAAGGGGGATCTGGGAGATCTGTAAACCCTTACAATTGCACATGGTTATCATAGCTTGTCTGGTTAGATTATAAACATTAATTAATGTTGGATTAATTTTTTGTAAGTTATTAATCATTGAAGGCATCAAGATAATTAAATGGATCAATGTGAAATAAATTAAGGGATTTATAACTCCGTATTACGGAATTTAATGGCCGTGTAATAAATTCATTGAAGACATACATTGTATTAAATGAATTAGTATAAAAACATTCCCGATTTGGATGAAGTAAAAGAGGTGTTACACAAAGGGGAGAAGGGGACAGGTGGGGAAGTCGGGAATTCAAAGTGTGACTGAGAGAAGAATGGTCTATTTCATTGAATTTTATATATATATATATATATATATGATATAGGTCCAAATGGAAAAAGGAACGACTATCCAATTGAATTATCTATATCGGATATAGGCCGAGTGAGCTGAGCCCACCGATCAAGTTGGATTGAGATCCTATGGCTGATTCGGCCCTTAGTCCCACCCCCAAAATATATTATCACATCATATTTATATGGGGAAGGTTTCCCTACTACCTCCAACCGGTGTCTAGGTAATCACTAAGTGGGCGAAGGTTTTCAGGGGGAGGGCCCCTATCTCTTTATGTGGATGAAGGGCTCAGGATCCCACCTCACTCGAGATCTGGAGGGACTAAAGATGGTTGCATGGTGAATAAGGGCTGTATGAATGAAGTGGGACACATTTTTCTGTCCCCTTATACCTTTGGTATAGAGGGTACAAAAGGGACACCTAGGTGTCCAAATTATGACTTGGGAGAAGGAGGGAGGTCACACTTTGGTGTCCCACTTGTCTCCCTTATACTATGGGGAGACAAGGGAAAGAGAGGATAGCTAGGGAAGTTAGGATTCTAAAGTGAAACTTAGGTAGGATAAGGGACACAAGAGTGTCCAAAATTTGACTTAGTTAAATTGGTAAAGAATAATTTATCTTGTATGTCTAAATTAGGTCCACTAAATTGATGTTTTCACCTCGAAGATTAAGAAAGTGTTTTGAGGTCAAAACTTATATTATTTTGTTTCCAAATCACTTGATATGATTAATGGAGCCATTATTGATACTTAATTTTGCATTTAATTCAAAACTTAGGGCATGTTTCATCTTTTACTGAGGGGACAGGTTGTAGAGTTTTGAAATTACGAGGCACCCTTGATTTTTGGAATAAAGTTAATATTTCCATATTGTAGAGGATTATAATATATTTTCTATGCCTATTTTTTTCCCCCTAACTCCATTTGTAACTCCCATAATCATCTAAAGAAGTCAACTTTCATTGTTAGGATATTCATTCCCTACCCCTAGAAGACCCAGTCTACAAGTTATTCCTAAATTAGATTCTATTCCCATAATTTTCCTAAATTTCTTTAGAAATCTTTGATACTAATATGATTTTGAACTAGATTCCTTTTTCTCTTGAATTAACCCTCAAAGGATTTGTATTTTCCCTAAACACTCCTAGAGGATGTTTACTTGTTGTAGAATGGCCAAAATGGCCTTTTTAGGCCTCAGGAGGAAGTTGTCTTTCCTTGAATCCCAATTAGATCACTAGTCACATTAGGAACCCTTCCCTATACATTAAAAAAATACATAATAATCATATTATTACTTTTATTTGAGATTAGGTGAGGTAGTACGAAGGCGAAGGATGACTAGAGGAAGGATGCACAATGATCGGGAATCATAATTTTCAATTATGGGCTTCGTTTTCATGTTGAAAAGTTTCAATTTTTCATGCCGGGAATTTTGCATGACAAAAACTAGATATAGCTAGGGGACATTGGAATATAAGGGAAAATAGAGAACCTCATGTATCTCATGGGGTATTATACTAGTGCTTTGTTTATTAGTTTATAGAGTCACCACACTTGAAAAACTAGAAAAGATACAAACATAAATAAGAAATAAACACAACCAAAACACGACAGGGAAAGGAAACACAAATCATGAAGGGAAAACGTAGAAAAAAGGGAAACCATGAAAAAACATCCTAAATCACCTATGTTACATTTGGGGACAACTGACTTTCACTATAGCATCAATTATTACTAAATGCTTACCCATATATAGTGTGTTGCCAAATTCCTTTCTTCCGTAAATCCATTAATGGGATCACTAAAATATGTCCCCTTTCCTAATTTATCAAGGAAGTTTGTATGATTTTTCTTCTAAGTGATTTTTCACTCGGTCAGCTTCATTTCCTTTTTTACTTTGACATATTTGTTCCATCTTCTAATTTATTTCCAAGTTCATTCCAATTATTTATTTTCCTTCATTGCTACGAGAATGAGTCTTGGTCATACTAGGATTTTTGTCTTCATACTAAGGCCTATGATATTTTATGGGTAATTATTCTTAATTTTTCATTTGCTTCATGGCCACTATTTCCATGATTTTATTCTCAAAAGATGTTTTTGGATTTAGAATCTTGCGAGATGTCCTCCCTCAACACTATCATAAGCCTTTGATGTTCCATGTTTATTAATTGTTCCAAATGGTCTTCTTCACACACCGCTTTTTTATTGATGTGTTGTTTTCTATGATGTGATGCACATTATGCTTCAATATCTTAGAAATAAAATTATCACAAGGTAAAATATGAATAATGAAAACCATCATCTTGTCAAACTTGGCCATTTTGAAGCTCAAAATCTATAGTCATGATAAAATCATCTTTTCCTTCATTGGGCACATCATATCAAAGTGTAAGAATATTCTTATTTATACATTCCTTGTTGAGAAGGTTTTATCTTAAACAGAATCATCCTTGGGGGACTCAAACAACATCTCATCAATATGTTCTTCATTGAGAAGGTATTCATCTTCTTGAAAGGAGAACGAGCACAAGATTGGGGTAAAAACATCAAGATCATCATTTTCCCAATATTAACCATCTTGAACTTGAAAATTCATCTCCATAATTAAGATATCCTCTTTTTAGTACCGCTGTAAAATAACATGCTCAAAGTTTCTTTTTCAATCGAGGAAGTTCCTTCTTGCTATAGATTAAACTTCAAGAGACCCAATAATCTTGTCATTCATGAATTCCTTTTTGAAAGAGTCGTCCTCTCCCAATGGGAAAGATAAATATTCATATTCAAAATCATACTCATTGAATGGAAATTCATGTTGAATATTGAGAACATGATTGGAAACATTAGAATTACTTGAAAATAAGTTGTTTGATATCATTATACATTTCTAACCAAAGCTTTCACCTTCTCGGGCTTACTTTGTTTTAGGTAAATATATTCATGACCGCTATCACTAAAAAATTATAGAATCTTCATTCATGTTCAATGGGAAGAACACACTATCAAGTTTTGGTTCCATTAGATCATCATGATGCTTTCCGACTGGTCCTTCACACTTGGGTCCTCTATCAACATAACAATCTCATCATATTCCTCTAAAGCTATGGAAAAGTTGTAATACCTAGAATCTTGAAATAGGATATCCTCCCTTAGTGTCATCTGGTCTTTGAACGATGTATTTCATTTTCTTGATAGGAAGGAGAAGGTACATTTTACCATTAAATGGAATGGTGACATGTGACCAATCCATATGTATATCTTTGTTAACGTCCCTACAAAAGATTCATCTCAACGACATACCATATGAGGTTGGCATGTCTTCTACAAGTATTTTCATCTTGATCTTCTTCTTAGAAAAATTTCTAAATGTTACTTGAACATCTTTGACCTGACAAACAAGAGGTACTTCTTTGGTTTCCATGGAATAACAATGGCCAGTAGTAGTAAGAAAAGAGAGAGACTAAGTCTTTAGTATGAAAAAAATTTCAAAGGCATCGAGTCAATAATGTAATTATTTAGTTTATATCCATTGAACAACAGAGGCTACATATAAAGGTTCTACTTTCCCAAAGGTTGAGGTGTCAAAGTAATAAGGTTTTGAGAAGGAGTGGTATGATGAGTGGGAGGTAGGTCTTTGGAAGTGGCACTTTTATAATATGATTTTGAACTAATTCCTTTGATAAACTGGACAATCCTATCAAATTTCTTGGGATGAGTTCTCAAGTACTCAAACTCAAAAATATGATTTTTTTCTTTCTTGTAATGGTCAATGATGTCAAAAGGTGTAGAAGTGGTAAGCACATTAGGAACTATGAAAACCTTGGCATGAGAAATATTTGTATTCTTAGGATCAATAGAGGTAGAAGATGATTTTTCAAGAGGAGATGAAAAGAGATTTAAAGAGGTTTCTAGATTCTTGATTGAGGTATTCTTAGGATTATTCTTGGCTGACCCCATGGAAGTGGACAATGATGATCCTCCTTTTTGTTTTTTTCATAGAGTCTCCATTTGAGGATCCAAATTCTTAGCTTAGGAAGTGGAAGAAGAGGTTTATTTCTCCATTTGTGATCGAGTGAAAATTTGAGCAGATACAAAAGTAGTTATACATGGATTCTTCAAAATCTTCATCTAGTGAGTATTCAAAATACCCAATCCTGGCACATTCATCTTCATCTTCATCTTCTTCTTCAACTTATGATTCAGCAATTTCTTATCCTTCATCTTCATTAGTCCCACATTTTTCATTAACTGGTGGGGCTTCCAAGGAAATCCTTTTGGGTGCTCCAGTAATATAATTCTTGTTCCTATTTTTTTATTAAAGGAAAATAGTTTTGAAGGGACTATATCCTATTAAAACAAAGGCTCAATAGCAAAATCAACAAGAAAAACATCAAAATATGATCGAGTCCAGATGTTATGATAAGTACAATAGTAGTCAAACTAAGAAGCTAATTATAAAAAGGAAAAAAAGGACATAATTGTTACTAAATAGCAAAAAAATAACAAATTATCAGAAATAAAACAACAACTAGAACTCCTCCAGTCTGCCCAGAAGGTATTATTTCTTCGAGGCCCTTTCAATCCTTAATTTGATCATCTACAGGGACATAAAAATTTCCAAAGTGGTGACATGTGTTGGTTCATTAACGTTCAATCTGTGATATGACCTGATTTCTTTCCTTTTCAGTGCCCCAAATATCCTCAGGGACTCCACTCAACAATGTGATGCTTCTAACATGTTGTTCAAGAAAATCACTAATTGCTTTGAAGATGGCCATGGTGTGGTCGTGTCTATCCTTATTTATCCCAGTCTATTATCCAGAGAGTTTAATTTTCTGTAAATCTCTTCAATCTAATCTATGCCAAAACTTGTATCATCATTTATCTTTCTTTTTCCCTTTTGCTTGTTTAGTTGTTATATCTCTTTCTTTATATTTTCAACCTCATTTTCCAACATCTCCGTTTGAAGGAGAATATTATCCCTCTCCTTTTGGGAATATTTTTCCTACCTTGCATTACTAATATGCAATTCATTGACCAACTTTTAGAATCTTGTTCCTATTTTGATGTGAGGCACATTGAGAAATTTCCTCTTCAATAATTTCAAGTGATTGACCAATTTTTATAGTAATGGATCACCTCTTTCATCTTTAAAACTTTGGTCATTATCCTTCATTGAATGGTTCTTGATCTTTCCTGACATGATAAGATCATCCTCTATATCAATGGAAAGGTATTAAGCATTGTCAAAAGTGTTTGGTTGCACTTTCTATGGTATGAAACCAAATTCGGGAAACTAAGCATTCATGATGAACATTTTCTGGTTATCCAAATTACGATAAGAATTATTAGGAATATTGTTGATCATCTTATTGAACTCTGTTATAAATTATCTCATGGACTCTTACGGTTCTTACGTCATCCGATAAAATTGATCAAGGAGGGTATGAACATATTTTGCAATATTGAATATTTCTTCAAACTTGGTCTTCATTTCATTCCAATTAGTAATTAAACATGATGGAAAGTAGTAAAACTAGTCCATAGTGGCATTTTTAATGATTAAATGAATAGTTAAAGAACAACATTTTCATGTCTCACTTAAAGAATGTCACAACTTGTGATGAAATCATGAAATTTGTAATGTGATCATCTGGACATTTCTTTCCATCTCCATAGAATTTGGCAAAGTTTTCTTGATCCTTTTGGAATTTCATGAAGTGGAGGATCCAATGCTAGCGGACCGGTATTTTGTCCCCATGGTAGAGGCACAACCATCCTTTCTCCTTCTTCCTCTAGTTCTTCTTCTCTTTCTTCTTCCGGAGGGATGAGGACTAGTAGTTCTATAGTTGGTTCTTCAATATGACCTTCAAGATGATTTTCAAGAAATTGTCTTTTTATCTATACAACAGAAGTATGAAATCATCTCTTTGTTATTCCTTGAATGCGGGGTCAAAAATGCCACTTGCATGATCATCTCTAGTGTATCTTCTCTCTCCCTGTTTGTTCAAAGTGTTATATAGTAAAGCAACTTTGAAAAATGTAGATTTTTCAATAGGATTACAACAAGGCTCTTGAACATTCAAGATAGTATTATTGGTATTTTTCATTTTTATGGATTTTTTAAATATTTATTTTTTGGATATTTTTCAGTATTTTTAAGGGTGCAAAGAGGGAATATCTTCCCAACGTAGTCACTAGAAATTTTGGTGAAATATTTTTTTGCAATACAAATTATTGGTTTTCACTAGCTTGTCATCGGGCCAAGTCCATCCTTATGTATGGGAGACTCCCATTATTAAATGTAAACTAATTAAAAATAGTAGGTGGTCGTTAGGTCGGGGATCACACAAGAGTTCTCCACATAACTTGTTGCAAAGTTCTTGTATATTGTTGTACAAGGGAGAAATTTTTGTGAAGGGGGTAAAGGGAATAGGAGAAAAAGGATAGAGTGCTAATGTTATGAGTAGAAAATATTATATTCTCATCAACAGTAAATAGATTGGATCCACATTCAATTAGAAGAACACAAGAATGTAATAAATCAGCAATACTAACAAAATAGAGGCCCAAAGCTCTATAGATTCATTAATCAAGGACACAAAGTTCCTTTTTGGTTATACAAGATCACCATTCTTGTAAATTTGGAGAGTAGAGAGGATAGAGGAATTATAAAAACACATAGAGGAAATTTAGCTCTTATTTCTTGATGTAGTAATGATATAAAGCTCAAAAAATACAACAATCCATAATTTCCAACCCTTTGGAATGGAGAATCCATTCCAATTTATAGCACTACAACATGTATTTTCATCTCCCCAACATGACATTTCACCTTTCCTCATCACTTTTGGTCTTCCATATCCATTGGAAATTAAAGTGATTATTTTTCTTGTTGATAAAAAGGACTCTTACAATGTTAAATTGAAGTCCACTTAGTGCATAAGATAGAATAGGGAAAAAGTACATTCTTAGTGAAGAATTGGAATATGAAGAGTGAAGAAGGATAAGAGATAATGAAGAGGGTTGATTAATCTAATTCAAGATGAAGCCTTTTCTAATGAATAGCTTCCTGACTTGAAGTGATATGATCACGTATCCTTCTTATGTGAGATAATGTAAACATTCCATATCATTGAATAAGTGTTTAGAAAACCTATTATGAGATCTGCATTGTTATGGGAACATAATGATCTCTTCTAATTACAAGGCAGCAATGAGGATCACTTTCTTACTTCTCTAGGCCTTCATAATTCACTTTAGTGTTCACAAATAAACTCCATGATTCTCAAGCATATTTATGCTTGCTATGCATTACTTCTAAAATAGGTATTTACCTTGTAGATAGGAGGATTTATCCCTGAATGATATTTTTGTCTATGGCCCTCCATTGAATTGAAATGAGGTGATTGCAATGTGCTTCCTCTTTTGAGATGTGATCACACTACAAGGTGTTGAATGAGTGTTTAAGAACACTATCAAGTGAATGACATGAAGTGAAATTGAGATGATTTACCATTCTTACAAACATGGTACTCCAAATGAAGATCATCACCTTACCCTTTCTGGCTCCAAAAACCTCCTTAAATGGCATCAAATTTAGTATGTTCGTGCATCTTATTGTTCATATGGCTATCATGGGAATAGATGACTTCTTGATCCTTCACACATGATGGTTTTGGATGCCTCGGTATCTTGACTAGCTCATCTTGACTTGTCTCTTGAATAGATTTGAACATAATGGCGGAGTCGAATATGATGATCATCACCTCACTCCTTGAGCTTCACATTTCACCTTTTAACATGATGACCCCTTCATAATTCACTTTCCTAACCAAGATATAACACGAGTGGAAGCGAATTTATGGTATATGAATACTTTTTTTCTTAATTTCTCCTCATGAAAATAGGTTTCCCCCTCTAGATAGTATGATTGATCCCTAAATGGAACTTGAAGGAATGTTTAAGAATGATTTCCATGTTCTTGACCTTCTAACTTCATTGAAACACTATGAATAACACTTCCACGACTTACAAGATGTGGGCACATAACAAATCATTGATTAAGTGTTTAAAAATAATTTTAAGATGTATGCATTGTTTACAATCTTGATATACTTGTCAACATTTCTCATGATGATATTATCTTAATATTATCTTGATAACCATTCCCCTTATGACTTGAGATGAAGTTCTGATGTTTCAAATCATTCACACTATCATGATGCTCCCGATTTCACTCATTGTAAATGTGACTATATTTCACAGACACGTACACAAGTATTTTCCTTTTAATAATGTGATTCATACAAAATGGATCTCCTCTACCACAATTGGGAGGAGTTGAACCATACGACTTTTTGCATCAAATTGTGCATCACATAAATCACCTCAAGATTGATTCTTTAGGATCCTGCAGGGTTTTCTTTTCTATTTGGGCCACAAGATAACTTATTGGACTCAGAATGATGGGAAAAAATTAGATAGGTAGGATGGGAGTTTCACAACTTTCAGAGCTCAATTACAAAACTTACTAATTTTAGTATGTCCTATCTAGGACTACTATTTTAGCAAGTTTTCACTTTACGATGTTTCTTACTTGTTGAGAATACTATGGATGCTGATAATTGACCCTTTTAAAAATTATTATTCTTAGACATGCATAGTCATGAAAACCTTATAATTTTAGAAATGGAACTTATAGTTTTAGATTGCAACAAAAATGGTCTTAAAATTATGAATTTTACTCGAGATTCTATGCTCTAAATTTCAAGTTTTTTCACTTGCCGGATCTCCATAGAATAAAAATAAATTTCCTAAAATTTTATTTTGTAGTATGTCTAAACATTAATGTAGGTCAGAAGGTAAATCAACACCAATTTTCTTGAAAATGACAAGTTTTAAAGAGATGGAGAGTTGACAAAATTTCCATGTGTTTTCTGACCTATCTGAGACCCTGACAGCTTAAAGGAGTTATAAATTTGTACACATGAGGGGTGATGTCAAAATTTTGTGTCCCTTATTTCCACTCTTCCCCCTTGAAGACAGTTGGGATAGTAGGAGGAAAAAAGTGACTAAGGGAGTGTGAGGAGCTGAAAGCAAGATCCAAAGGGAGTGAAGATGGTCGTATGGTGAAAATAGGTTGTATAAATGAATTGGTTCACATTTTTGTGTCCCCCTTGTCACTTGGGGGATAGAACAAATAGACGAGACTCTTGGGTGTCTAAATTATGACATGGGAGAAGGATGGAGGTCACATTTTGGTGTCCCCCTTATACCATGGGGATAAATGGGAGAGAGGGACAGGTTGTAGTAATTTGAGAGTCCAAAGTGTGACTTGAGGAGGAGAGAGGAGGTTACACTTTGGTGTCCCCCTTATCTCTTGGGGATAGAGGGGACATAAGAGTGTTCAAAGCGTGACCTAGCTGAATTGGGAAGGTAGATTTTTCCTTGTATCTCCACATTGGGACACCTAAACTAATGTTTTCACCTCAGAAGCTTAAGAAATTTTTTTGGGGTCAAAAATTATATGATTTTGACTAAAAAATATGATAAGATCAATGCAACTATTATTTAGAATTAATCATTTTTCCATTTCAAAATGTAGGGCCTATTCCATTTTTTACCGAGGAGGAGCTACGAGTTTTGAAATTCCTCAAGAATCCTAATGATTTTATTAAACCATGTGTATAAACAACTCGTCTTCTATATTTTTTCAATCCATTGAATCCATGACCTTTATCTCCTTGTCATATTTTTGAACATCATCACTATAACTTGAGCTTATTGGCATAATACTAATTAGTATATTTATTACTAGTTAACTTTATTTTGTGGTATTTTGAGTATGTACTTATTCTCTTGATTGCAATAAATTGTATGGATGATGATATATGTGATGCCACTCTTGTTTGTAAGAAACATTTTATATGCAGTAACTTGTATCCAAAAATGACCCATCTACAACAAATCTTTCATGGCCAAAGGAATTACCTATAGGTAAAGGACCTATGCGTAGAAACTTGTTTGCATCCAATGAAGACCACCTATAGCAAATGATCTGTGATTGTGAATATCTCTTGGAATGTAAAGGATGACACTCTAAGTTTGTACATGTCGTGGAAGAGGTAGTCACAAACTAAAACATGAGAACTGAAGATAACTCAACTCTAGATCTGATTATTCATTGTAACTAAATGAAGAACTGATTATTTAAATTTGTGATTTGAGAACTAATTGATTTAAATGATCGGTTACTTAAGTTATGTGTTTGACATCTAAACACCATTGATTAATTATGTTGCATGCATCGAATCTCCAGATGATCTGTTTGAGATATTTTACCTAGTCTGTTAGAACTTCTAGTGGAACTCTTCTTCCCATGCTTTGATTGTAATGAGAAAGTATAAAAGGGAAGGATTAATGCTAAAGAGAAAAAGGGGATATGTAGATCTAGATAGAGATTAGAGAGTAGTGGATACACATAATATAGAGGTTTCTTTGTATGTAGATGTAATGTTCATGCCAATTTAATAAAATTTTGAGTTCTATTCAATAACTTCTAGGTACAAGCCTTAGGAGGGATTAACACCCAAGGTAGGGCCCACTTGTGGTTTGTTATCCCCCTCCATAGTTTGTTTCTTTGATTTATTGCATGAGTATAATTAACAGAAATTCATTCCTTTATCTACATTCTAAGTTTACATGTTTTACCTTAGTCATAGTATTTACTTTCAATCTGAATTTAGTTTGTTCCCAAGAATTGTTATTTCTAGTATTGTAGTGACAACAATTCATTTCCTTACCTCCTAAATACATGTAACTATGCATACAACACTAGCATTATTGAAAGTTTACATCCCTTGGTTTGATAATTAAATGATTGTGGATTAATGAACAACATATTAATTACTGCAAGTTAATTTACACCATCATTTTTGGCATTGTTTTGGGGATATTGCCAAGTTATAAGGTTTTTGAGAGGTTTTTCATTTCTTAGAGTATTTTAGGTTTTAGGAAATTCACCTCCAACCAACCCCCCACTAATTTAATGTTGATTGAGTTGAGATAGTTAATGCATGCACCATCCAAGAGATGCCCATGGTATATTTTACCCAATCCATAAGTAGCACAAATATCTTCATACAATTCTGAGGATTCTGAAGAAGATATACTTTCCTTTGTACAAGGTTTTTGTTAGAAGGTCCCTTTCCAAGTGAAATTTATAAAGCTTCTCTTGATTATCCAGACATGGAAAAATAAGTGAACCAAAATGTTAAAGATATGGTAACTACCTTTGAGTTTCCCATTTCCAACAATGATGAGGCTGCTTTGTTATGAAGAATATTTCTCCCTCTTCCTTGCCTAACTTTCATGGATCCATGACTAAAGATACGGAAACCTTTTTGTTCAAGTTTGGCATTCTATGTAGGAGTTATAATTATACCACTAATTCACATAAACTGAAGCTATTCCCTTCTACACTCAAGGATGTAGCCTTGAGATGGTTCATGGGTTTAGGAAAGATTTCATTACCACTTGGGCACAGATGAAGGAGAATTTTCTCACTAAGTACCAGGACTATTGCAGGATGAGTAGTAAAGGAGGTGATGAAATCTAAAAGATGGCACAGAAGGAGGATGAACCATTGGAAGACTATCTATAAAACTTCATTTTGCATTCAGAAGACAAGGCACATAATACTACCTCATGAATCTCTCAAATTATCTTTTTAAAGGGACTCAGTGAGGAGGACATGGATGCTTTAGATTTGATAAGAGTGGAGACATTTCAAAAGCTACCTTTGAGAAGAGATTTTGAATCCTACAGGAATTACTCTAGAGCCACCATGAAGAGAATAAGAAATGTAAGATCAAGAGGTGGATCAGCTACCAAAACAATTGGGGACATATCAAGTCAGAGATTGTCAACATGTTCAAGAACATGAAGTAGGAGATTGTTAATGACATGGCCACTCAACTAGATGCTCTACATGCCAAGAAGAAAAGAGAAGATGCAAAGGTAGCACTTACACAGAGTTCTGTCATGCATGCAGAAGGAAGAAATCTTACTAAAATGTAGAGGATTGGCTAGCATTACACAAGAAAGGGAGGATTCACTTGAATTCAAGATGTTGGAGACAAAGGATGGGAAATTTTTCTATGTTGCTCAAATAAAATTGTGGTCGCCAAGAAAATGAGGTATGTCACAAGACCCTATTCCATCATTTCATAATTGGGCTAGTAATCAATATATGCAACCCCCCCGCCTTGGATTTATCCACAACAAGTTTGGGATCCATACCTTAGCCAATACCAAATGAATAATGGAAACCTTAATTTTTGCACACTAGCAATAATGTCAATAACCCCTCAATCATGGAAAGAACTTTAGAGAGGAGGTCAGCAATGGAATAACCCACCTCTTAATTACCAACAATCTTACCAGAAACTCCTTATCCACAACAGTAAGCTCTAATGCCAAACCCCCAACCTGGCTCTCAGCCAAAAGCAACTCAACTACCAGCTCAACCAATGCCTAACCCCAATAATAAAGTTTCTCAGCCAGCCTATTCCACTAAACCAACTCAATACCCTACCTATTCCATTGATGTTAATAACATTCATCTACGCTAAGGAAAGAAAGTCCTCACCAATTGGACCCACCATTACATATATTGCAGATGAACCACAATTGTTGCAAACTAATCCACAACAAAGTGAGACCATAGTGCAAGCAGCTGATACACAACAACCTGAATAGATTTCCAATAAGGGTAAAGTGTAAATTAATTAACCACCATTTCTAGAGAGATTACAAGAAAATAATATTGACCTCAAATTAGAATCTAATTCTAATTTTTTCAATCAATTAAGAGATATTTGTGTCAAAATTATACTTATTCAAGCCATCAAGGATGTTCCCATCTACAAAAAGTTGGTTAAATATATATGCATTAAAAACCAAATAGAAAAAGGAAGGATCCATCCATTGTACAATTTATTAGACACTCTATTGATATCATGCTTGGGAATTCAATTTTACCAAAGTATATAGATCCAGGAAGTCCTTTGGTAAATGTTACAATCAATGGAACAACAATAAATAACACTTTGATTGACTTGGGGAAGCCATTAACGTCATGAAAAATTAAATTATGGATGATCTGAAATTAGAAGGACTAGGCCTACACTACGAGTGTTACAAACTTGCAGATAGATCAACAGTGAGACCTGAAGGAGTCCTTGAGGACATAGTTGTGGTGGTAGACTCTTGGGAATACCTTGCTGAATTTATTTTCCTTTAACCAAAAGAAATTTTAGGAGGATATCCTATCATCCTAGGAAGGCCATGGTTGGCCACTATTGATGCATTCATAGGTTGTAATTCTAGCAACATGATTATTTCTAATGGAAGTGGTACTAAAAAGTTAATGCTCTATCCTCCTGCCTAACCATTGAACGATGAAGATCAGACAATTTGGGTAGAAGAACTAGAAGCAGATCAAAACTCGTACGGCAACTCATGATCTTTGGAGAATTCTTTTACAATTAAAGGACAAGAAGATGGAGTTCTCTCTAATGTCTTGTAGAATAACTATGGAAGAAACAAAGAGGTGGATGATAGATTAAGATGTTTAACTTGCCCCTTGAACAAAGCTCTACTACATAAAATCACCATGTATGTTCCGTATAAGGATTATATTCTTCATCAACTTATTCCCCATGATTTCATATTGAATTCTATGAGAAGCAATGTATATTCAATGATTGATCTCTCCAAGCAAGTGGAAATAACTCTAGGAAGGCCACTTAATGTAAACAAGATGCTAAGCATGCAGAAGAGCAATTGTTGATTTCCCTTCTGCAAAAACATAAAGTAGTGTTTGCATGGGATTATGGTGACATGCATGGGATTCATCCTAAGTTGTGCACTCATAATATTTATATCAAGGACATTTGTAAACCAATCAGGAAGCCACAAAGAATAATGAACCTAGTAGTAAGGGAGATTATAAAAGGATAATTGAAGAAGTTACTTAGATGCTAGATTTATATATCCAATTTCAGACATTCAATGGGTGTCACCACTTGTCATTGTGCCAAATAAGAATGGAAAATGGAGGATATGCATAGATTATAGGGAGCTGAATGTAGCAACAAAGAAAGATCATTTTCCACTACCTTTCATTGATCAGGTACTTGACACTTTGGCTGGTAAGAAATATTTTTCTTTTCTTGATGGATATAGTGGCTATAATAAAATTTAGATTGCACCAGAGGATCAAGACAAAACTACCTTCACATGTCCATGGGAACATTTGCATATTCAGTTCTTCCATTTGGCTTGTGTAATGCACCTACTACATTTCAGAGGGAAGTCTTGAGCATATTTTCAGATCTAACAAATGACTACATGGAGGTATACATGGATGATTTCACAATACATGGAAGCACTTTTGAAGAAGCTATGTAAAATATAGACAAATTTTTGAAGAGATGCAAGGAGCACAATTTGTCCTTAAGTAATGAAAAATGTTACATGATGATGTTTGAAGGTATATTTTTGGGACACTATATTTCTTCTGATGGAATTCAATTTGATCCAACCAAGATATTTTTTATTGTAAATCTGCCAACACCAAGGAAGAAAAAGGATGTTAGGAGATTTCTAGGCCATGTTGGTTATTACAGGAGATTCATACAAGATTTCAACAAGATTGTAGTATCATTGTTTGTATTATTAGGAAAGGATGTTTCCTTTGAGTGGATTGAAAATGTGAGATTGCATTCCAAACTTTGAAGCAAATGTTAACTATTGCCCCTGTATTAAGAGGACCTGATTGGAATCTTCCATTCCATATTCATATTGATGCATCATACCATGCCATTGGATTTGTATTAGGAAAAAAGGATGGAATTCTGAATTATGAAATTTATTGTGTTAGCAAGAACATGCAACATTCAGAGCTTAATTACATAATAACGAGAAAAAGATTTATTGGCAATCATTTATGCTATCAATAAATTCAGGCACTACATCACATGTTATTCAGTGTTCATTCACACTAATCATGTAGAAATTAAATATTTGATCAAAAAATCAGTTGTAAGTAGCAGAATAATAACATGGTTGTTGTTCGTATAAGAGTTTGATGTCACTATTGTGTACAAACCTGGTAAGGACAACGCGGTAGCAGATTTAATTTTAAGAATGGATACTAATGATGAAGAATAAGTAGTTGATGACTCTTTTCCTTATGAGCATTTATTTGTTATCTCTACAAAAACACCTTGGTATGCAGACATAGCCAACTATTTAGTTTCAAGTAAAACACCTCCACACTACTTATACTCTGAAAAATAAATATATAGTTGAAAAGAGTGTGTATTTTTCTTGGATAGCTAGATTTCTATTTCATACAGGGACAAGATCATATCATGAGAAGATGTATAGATGATGAGGAAATATATGATGTCCTTAAATCCTGTGAACCTTGTGAACCTTGTGGAGAAATTTACTACAAAATGATTAGCCAAAATTGCATAAAGATACAACACTATACACTAGGAGATGTGATAAGTGTCAAAGAATGGGAAATCCTACAGATCTGATGAAATTCCATTATAGCCTTAGTTGGTTTTGCATCCTTTTGAAAAATGGGGCTTAGACTTCATTGGCCCCATAGATCCTAAATCTCAATAGAAGGAATACATCTTGGTATGCACATGATTAACTAAGTGGACAGAGGTGAAGGCACTACCAAGTTAGAAAAGTGAGAAAGTAGCCAAGTTTCTCTATGATCATATCTTCACCAGATATGGAGTTCTAAGGGATATTATCACTGATCAAGGTACACACTTTACTACTGATGTAATTTTTGATCTAGCTAAAGAGTATGAAATCAAGCATAGGAATTATACACCATACCATCCCCAATATAATGGCTAAGTAGAGATGACAAACAAAGAGAAATAGAGGTTATCTTCACAAATACCATTGCACTTTATAGAAAAGATCCAGCAGACACACTTATAGAGGTAGTATGGGCATTCAACACAATGTGGAAGACAACAAATGAATTCACACCATTTGAACTCTTGTATGGTAAGAATTTTTTTTGCCAATTGAATTTGAGCACAAAACACTAAGGACTAGAATTGAGCTAGGCACATATTTATCTAAAGCAAAGAGGCAATTGATTCTCCAACTCAATGAGTTGGATGTAATGAGAAGAAATACTATACATAACACAGAGGTATTGTAGAGAAAAGAGGATCAAATGACATGATAGGTACATAAAAATAAGGTAGTTTTAAGAAGGTGATTGGGCACTCTTGTTTGACTCAAGTATAAGGACCATATGGGAAAACTTAGGACAAGGTGGCTAGGCCCCTATGAGATTGAGAAAATATTTCCCAATGGAGCTATAAAACTCACCACCATAGATCCTATGAGGTTCAAGTTATTGGTGAATGGCCATAGTTGAGGTTGTACAAGAATCCAACTGACATAAGTACCTTCATGCAAGTAGTTTAGAGGAGGAAAAAACAAGATGGAAATAAGGACATCAAAGACAAAATTAGAAGTTGATCCTATTGGTTCATCTTCTGAGATTTCAAAGGATTGAGATATTTCAGTGGCCTTGGTATATTCAACTTGTTGAATAATCCAAGGACAAATAAAATTGTTTTGATCATCCCTCTAGGTGATCAACAACACTCTGCTAACATTTTATTTTCTTAGAATTTATGTTTTATAGGATTTGATGTTAGATGGTTACAAGAGTGCATAATATCCATCACAAGGAGAACATGCAATGACTGAAGGTCCACTTGTAGTAGC
Organism: Taxus wallichiana var. yunnanensis; assembly: GCA_018340775.1. Lineage (NCBI taxonomy): Eukaryota > Viridiplantae > Streptophyta > Pinopsida > Cupressales > Taxaceae > Taxus > Taxus wallichiana. The sequence goes on from CM031235.1 coordinate 635,165,650, forward strand.
ATGCAACAAACCCCTATTTTATTTTCATGTTTGATATGAGCTCATGATTGCATGAAGAATATAAAAGACATAAGCATGTGTAAAAGATGACAAAAGACACAACCGACACCCCAACATATTTTCATTCCTCTCTCTGGAAGTTATATGGTTTTAGTAAGGAGTGCCAAATATAAATTCAACACATGCATGAAACATTGTAGCAACTTCTACACCATAATAGCAAGTTTGCATGCAGTAAATTTGTAAATCGATTCAATAAAGCACTCATAATCATCATTCTAAACATGCATCGAGATAAGTGCACTCCTACCACTTTATTAAAGTATACTTAGAATAATTACTATTGATTAGTATTAATGCCAAGTCATCATGTATTCAATGCATTTTAAATACCACCATCTTTTATGTCATGATGTGTCCCTACATGTCATCCCATACTATCATATCACTTTACCTTGCATGCTTCATGCATTCACATAAATTAATTACCTCTCCCATAACCATGTTGCGTGTGCTTCGGTCTCGAAGTTCAAAAACAAAATACTCAAAAAAATCTCACATAATTCAATTTTGTATCATTTCTTCAAACAACATTGTGTGATTGCATTGAGAGAGCCGAGCAAGTTGCATATTCAAAATGGGAGGAGACTTGATATGCCATGAGCCCAAAAAGAAATCTTAGCTTCTTATCCGGCCTTAAATTTTACAATATTTTCAAGACAATGGGTGACTTGATTATATAAATAGATTCTAGGGTTTCAATGAGTTGATGGTTGAAGAATTTTCTACTACATTCAGAGATGGTGAAGCAAAGGTAAGGGGTTTATTGGTGAGATTTAATGATGACATCTTGGCTAAGGTGACTGGACTTCCTACACAAGGTGAATCCTTTCCAAAGAAAAAAATAAAATCCATATGGGCAACTGAGAAGATAATTTTTGATGAAGATGATGGTATTTTACCTATTTGGGCTGAAATTGCAAATTACATTATCAAGTATTTTACCTATGAGGGGAGATACTCTAGGTTAAACATAGTTCATTTTAAATTTCTCAATCATCTGAAGAACAATAGACATGTCAATGTGCCCAATTTCTTGAATGAGAATATATTGAAAAATATGAGTAGGGAGGCACAAAGAGGAAGGTCTGCACTATCACATCACTACCTCATCACTCTTGATAATCAAACATACCCTATAGAGGGAACATCCTAAACTAAATTGGGAGGATTTTTAAGAGCTAAGAACATTGATGAATTGTTGGGAAATAGAAGGAAGATGAGAGAATAAGTACTGGAAGTTCTTCCACACATGTAGCTAAATCCATAGCATCAACTTCCCAGCCTAAAGAAACCCATGCTTTTGAGAATTTACCATCTTATGAACCAAACCCTAAACCAATCTCCCTAAAAGAATCTTTATCGTTGAAACCCTGCTAGATATCTCTACCCCTGATTCATCTACCACTAAGGATAAAATAAAATCTTCCAAGTCCACCCCTACACTATAGAGGCACTCTCATAGGTTAAAAACCAAACTACCAAAAACCTCCACACAAAAAAAGTTACAAACCATATCACTTGAAAGTGATATGGAAGATACATAGGAGACCATTGAGGCCACACCTATGGACACAGAGTAGGGAGGTTTTGATGCTTCATTTCATGAGAAAAAATGCCTAAAGAGCCCATGGAGAGTCGGGAATAGGAAAAGGGAGAAGAATAGGGTGGAGAAACTGTACATGAATTCCCTGAAGAGTACATGGAGGAACATGCAGAGGTAGTTCATGTTGATGTAATTCATGGAGAGCATGAAGGAAAATAATTTGAAAAGGAAACTGAGGATACGGTTCCTATAGCCAAAGGTCATGAGGAGAGGATGGAAGAGGAAACTGACCAAATAGTTCATTTACTAGAGGGTAATGAGGAAGAAACAAAACAAGATATTGGTGAACAAATTGCACATGTTGAGAATGTCATTGAGCACTTGGTCCATGGAATTGAGGAAGAGCATATTTCTATGGGAGTTGAACAAGTACCAAGACATACCCCTATAGTTTTGGTTGATGTAATTGAACAAGTTACACCACCATTTTTACCACATGCTAGCATGCAGCATGTAAATTTTACCCCATTACAACCACAAATTGTTATTTAAAAGTTCAGAGAGATCCTATCAAACCAATTTGTAGAGAAATAGCAACCCAAAAAACAGTGAATCAATTTGAAACCTATATCAATAGGTTAAAAGGAAAGTATGAAAGAGAAAAAGAAGAACTCATCTTCCATCACAAGCAAGAAATTGAGGCAAAAGATAAAGAAATTACAAGGCTAAAGAAAAATAAAAGAGACACTTAAAGTGGCCCATGAGATATTCAAATACATGCCTCCTTCCAATTTCTATGCCATTTTATTGAAAGAAAAGATGTTACAACTCAAACTTACTTGTATCAACTCTGATATGCCATTTGACATCAGTGGAGCAAGGAACTTATTTAGGTTGTATCTGAATAGCCCTCATGAAACTCAGCTTCTACTTTGTGAACTCTACATGTATAATTATGCTCTTGAATATGATAGGGACTGGATTCTAGTCCTATACGTTGGAGATGTTCAGTTAAAGCACTTTGTTCCTATTTTTAGAATGAGTTGGATCAAGAAAGGAAAATGGAGGACTACAGAGACATTTGGAGAAATTACAACCACTAATGGTCGGGATAAATCTAATAACACTAAATAATGTTATGGAGCAATATGGAAAGTATATGGAAAAGAAGGAAATTAGAAAGAGGGTATGGAAAATGAGGAAAGAAACTCATGAGGAAGTTAGGGACATGATTAAAAATAATTAAATAAAGATATTACATGCATGTCGGATGCACTAGAATGAAATGAATCTTGACCTTAAAAAGGAAATGCATTCATACCCTAACATAATACCAAATCTAAGAAGATTGAATGCATACATTCACATTGCCACTGGATGTGTAGAAAAATGGTTCCCAATTGCTTATCATCCCCCAATCTTCCACTTTCTAATACCACATTGGTTAGGTGATCAACCATTGAATGAAATAATACATGACAGATTCATGAACACACTCAGGATGAATGGAGGTTACTTCTTCACCAAACCAAGAGGGACAACTACTCCAGTGGATTTCAGATGAGTATGCAGCACCATTCAGGTAGAACCTAAGGAACTTGAATGAGGACATTCAAGAAATTAAGCTTGGGGATGTGATGAGTTGATTAAACCATGTGTATAAACAACTCATCTTCTATATTTTGTTAATCCATTAAATCCATGGCCTTGTATCTCCCTATCATATTGTTGAACATCATCACTATAACTTGAGCTTATTGGCATAATACTAATTAATATAGTTATTACTAGTTAACTTTATTTTTGGTATTTTGAGTATGTACGTATTCTCTTGATTGCAATAAGTTCTATGGATGACGATATCTGTGATGCCACTCTTTTTGTAAGCAACTTGTTGTAGTAAAGAAACCATCCGCAACAACTCATCTATAGCCAAAGGACCTATCCACGGACAAAGAAGACCACCTATAACAAAGGAGTCATGATTGTGCAAATGTCTTAGAATGTAAAGGATGACACTCTAAGTCTATATGTGTCATAGAAGAGGTAGTCACAAAATGAAACATGAGATTTAAAGGTAACTAAACTTTAGATTTGATTATTCATTGCAACTAAATGAAGAACTGATTGTTTAAATTTTTAGTTTGAGAACTGATTGATTTAACTAATTAGTTACTCAAGTTATGTGTTTGACATCTAAACACCTGTTGATTAATTTTGTTGCATTCATTGAATCTCCAGATGATTTGTTTGAGATCTTTTACCTAGTTTGTTAGAGCTTCTAGTGGAACTCTTCTTCCCATGCTTTGATTGTAATGAGAAAGTATAAAAGGGAAGGATTAATGCTAAAGAGAAAAAGGGGATACGTAGACCTAGATAGAGATAAAGAGTATTGGATACATGGAATATAGAGGTTGTTTTGTATGTAGATTTCATGTTCGTGCAAATTTAATAAAAGTTTGAGTTATGTTAAGTTGATTCTAGGTACAAGCCTTAGAAGGGATTAGCACCCAAGGCAAGGCCCACTTGTGGTTTTCTTTCCCCCTTCATAGTTTTTTTCTTTCATTTATTGCATGAGTAGAATTAGTAGAAATTCATTCCTTTATTTGTATTCTGAGTTTACATGCTTTACCTTAGTCATAATATTTACTTTCATCTTAAATTTAGTTTGTTCCCAAACATTGTTATTTCCAGTATTGTAGTGATAGAAATTCATTTCCTTACCTTATAAATACTTGTAAATTTACATAAAATACTAGAATTATTTAAATTCTACGTCCCTTGGTTTGATAATTAAATGATTGTGGATTATCGAATAGCATATTAACTGTTGCAAGTTAATTTGAACCATGAAAACCCTTGAGTATTGGAGAAAAGTTCATGTTTTCATATTGTAGAGGATTCCAAGATATTTCTGATGCCTATTTGTTTTCCCTTACTCCTTTTAGAACTCTTGAAGTCATCTAGATAAGAAAGCTTTCACCATTTTAACATTCATTCCTTGCACCTAAAAGACACGAGTCTTGCACAAGTTGTTCCTGAATAAGATTCTCTTCTCATGATTTTCTTAAATTTCTTCACAAATATTTAATAATCACTCAAATCACCCTCGGATGCTTTATATTTTCCCGAACATTCTGAAAAATTTGTATCACTACAGAATGGAAAAAATGGCCTTTTTAGGCCTCTGGAGGAAGTTATCTTTCATTGAATCTCGATGAGATAACTAATCACATTAGGTACCCATACCTACACACTTAAACATACTAAATAATCATTTTATTACTTTCCTCTAATCTTGGGTGGGGGTAGGAGTGAGGGATGGTGGCTAGAGGAAGGGTGCACATTGAGCGAGAATCATAATTTTCATTTATGGGATTAGTAGTCATGTTGAAACATTTAAATTTTTCATGCTAGACATTTTACATGAAAATAGCTAGCTCTAACTTGGGGATATCATACTTTAAGGGTCAATATAGAACCTCGGATATCTCATGGGTATCAAACTAGTGCTTTATTTATTAGGTTATAGAGTCACCACACTTTAAAAACTATAAAAGATACAAACACAACCAACACATGATAGAGAAAGGAAACACAAAATGAGAAGGGAAACACATAGAAAAAGGAAACCATGAAAAAACATCCTAAGTCATCTATGTTACATGCGAAGGAAAACCCAATTTCAATGTAGCACCAATTATTACTAAATGTTTACCCATATATGGGTATCACTTAATGCATTTCTTCAATAAATCCATTGATGGGCTCACTTAAATATGACCCATTTCTCAATTTCTTGAGGAAGTTTTCATGATTTGTCTTGTAATTGAGGGTCCACTCAATCAGTTAATTTCCTTTTTCTTTGGCATCTTCTTTCCATCTTCTCATTTATTGTCAAGTTCATTCAAATTTTTTATTTTCCTTCACTACTACGAGAATGAGTCTTGGTCATACTAGGCTTGTTGTCTTCATACTGAGGCCTATGATATTTGATAGGAATTTATTCTTCATTTTTATTTTCTTCATGACCACTATTTCCATGATTTGATTCTCGGCATATGTTTTAGGAGTTTCAACATTATCACAAGCATCTTGATTTTCCATGTTTACCAATTGTTCCAAAATTTCTTCTTTCATGCATAGTGGTCCTTTCTTGATGTGTTGGTTTCTATGATGTGATGTTCATAATGCTTTAATATCTTGAAAAAAATGAGCACGAGGTTGGATATGAATAATGAAAACCATCATCTTATCCAACTTGTCCATTTTGAACCTCAAAATCCATCTTCATGATGAAATCATCTTTTCCTTGAGTGGGGTGCTCATTGTAAGATGCAAGCATATTCTTATGTATACATTTAGTTTTGAGAAGGTTTTCATCTTAAAATAAATTATCCTTGGGGACTCAAGCACCATCTTATCATTTTTTCTTCATTGAGAAGGTCCTCATCTTCTTTAAAGGAAAATAAGGACAAGATTCAGGTGGAAACATCATCATCATCATTTTCCCAATATTTACCATCGTGAACATGGAAATTCATCTCCATAATTAATCCATCATATTTTTGAGTATATTAAACTTCAAGAGACATAAGAATATTTTTATTTATGAATTCCTTTTTGAAATATTCATCCTATCCCAATGGGAAATAGAAATATTTGTATTCACAATCATACTAGTTAAATGGAACTTCATGTTGACATTTGAGAACATGATTGGAAACATTGGACTCACATGACAAGAATTTTTTTGATATCATTATGCATTCATGACCCACACCTCTAACCGACTCAATATTTCTTTGATGTAGGTCAAGAATTTAATTACCTCCATCACTTATAATTAGAGAATATACATTTGTGCTCAATGGGAAGAACACACTATCAAGTTTTGGTTCCAACAAATCATCATGATACTTTCGAATGGCTTAGATATACCTGGGTACTCCTCCATCAACATGGGAAGCTCAACATCTTCCTTTAAAGCTATGAAAAATTTTTAATACCTTGAATCTTGAAATAGGATATCCACCCTTGGGTCATCTTTTCTTTGAAGAAACATATTTCATTTGTTTGATAGGAAGGAGATTCTTCATTTTATCATTGATTGGAATGGTATCTTTTGACCAATCCATTTGTATATCTCTTCCAAAGTCCTTGTAGAAGGTTTGGCTCAACAACATACCATATGAGGTTGGCATGTTTAATACAAGTATTTTCATCATGATCTTCTTTTTAGGAAAATATGTAAATGCTACTTGAGCATCTTTGACTTGGCCAATGAGAGGTACTTATTTGGTTTCCATGGAGTAAAAATGGATAGTATTATGAGTAAGAGAGATACCAAGGGCTTTAACAACTTTTTAATGCATGACATTTTCAGAAACTGGATTCAATAATGCAATTATTCATTTTATATGCATAGATGAACAAGGCTAGATAAAAAGGTTATACTTTCCCAGAGGTGGAGGATGTGGAAGCAAGAAGGTTTTGGGAAGGAGTGGTATGAGGAGCGAGAGGTAGTTCTTCTACAGTGGAACTTTTGGAACATGATATTGAACTACTTCCTTTGATAAATTGGACAAGCCTATCAAATTTCTTAGGATGAGTTCTCAAGTATTTAGACTCACAAATTTGTATTTTGGCTTTCTTTTAATAGTCAATGATTTAAAAAGGTGTAGAAGTGGTAAGAACATTAGGAACTATGACAGCCTTGGCATGAGAAAGATTTGTATTGTTAGGATCAAAAGAGAGAGAAGTTGATTTGTCAAGAGGAGATGAAAAAGACTTACTTAAATAGTTGGATAGATTATTGATGGAGGTAATCTTAGGATTCTTCTTAGTTGACCCCATAGAAGTGGACAACAATGATCCTCCTTTTTTTTCGTATATTTTCATTTGAGGTTTCAAATGTTTATCTTGGGTAGTGGAAGAAGAGGTTTCTTTCTCCGTTTACAAGTGAGTAAACATTGCACAAGAGTAGTTATCTCTGATTCTTAAAAACATTCATCTAGTAACCCGACACATTCATCTTTTCTTCTTCTTCAATTTATGATTCATCAATTTATTCTCATTATCTTCATTAGTCCCACATATTGCATTAGCTTGTGGGGCTTCCAAGGAAAACCGTTAGGGTACTCCTACAATCGATTCATGTTCCTATTTTTGTATGAGGCACGTTGATAAATTTCCTTCTTCAATAAATTCAAGTCATTGACCAACTTTTATAGTAATGGATAATCTCTTTCATCTTTGAAATTTCTTCATCTGAAAAAGTTGTGAAAGAAAGGCATGATCATCTTTGTAGTCTTGAATCTTTCTTAAAACACTATTTTCATGTCATCCCAATCAGTAATTGAACGTGATGGAAAGTAATAAAATAGTTCGTATCGAGTATCTTGTAAAGATTCCACAAATAGCCGAACAACATCTTCATATCCCACTCCAAGAATGCCACGGGATGTGATGAAAATTATAATGTGATCACTTTGGTATTGTTTTCCATCTCCATAGAATTTGGGAAATTTATTTCTTTATTCTTTTGCAAGTTCATGAAGTGGAGGAGCCAAAGCTAGTTCATCGTATTTTTCCCTATGGTAGAGGCACAACCATTCTTTCTCCATATTCCTCTAGTATTTTTCTTTATTCTTTTAGAGGTATATGTACTAGTATTTCTACATTTGGTTCTTCAATATGACCTTCAAGATTATTTTCAAAAACATTTATTTCTACCTAGAAAATGGGAAGTTTAAAATCAGATCTTTGTTGTCCCTTTAATGTGGGGTCAATAATGCCACTTGTAAAATCATCTCGAGTGTATATTCTTTATGTCGGTTTGTTCAAATTGTTACATAGAATACAACTTAGAAAAATGCATATTTTTCAATAGGATTACAACAAGGATCCTAAACATTCAGATAGTATTTTTGGTATTTTTATTGTTTTAAGTTATTATGGAATTTTTGAATATGCATTTTTTTATTTTTAGAGATATTTTAAGGGTTCACAAAGGGAAGATCTTCCCAATGGAGTTGCTAAAAAACTATTGGTGAAATAATTTGTTGTAATGCATATTATTAATTTTCACCAATGGTCACGGGGCTAAGCCCCTCCTTCTTGGGTATGGGGAGGCTCCCATTATTGAATGTAAACTAATTAAAAAATCGTGGGTGCTCGTTAGGTCAAGGATCACATAAAGATTACTTGACTAAACTCTTGGAAAATTTCTTACACAATGTACAAGGGAGGAACTTGTTGTGAAGGGAGGTAAAGGGGAATATGAGAATCAACTGGAGAGGGTTAATTTTGTGATTAAGAACTATAGAATTATCACCAATAGTAACTAGAGTGGATCCACATTCAATCGAATAACAAAAATGTAATTAAACAACAAGACTAACAAACTAGAAGTAAAATTTTCTATAGATTCATTAATCAAGAACTCAAAGTTGAAGAGTAGAGAGGATAGATGAACATAGAAAAGGATGTAGATTAAATGTAGCTCTTATTTATTTATGTATTAGTGATACAAAGCTCAACAACATACAACAATCCACAATTACTAACCCTTTAGAATGGAGAATCCATTTCAATTTATAGCGAGTAGTGTTATGTATTTTCATCTCCCCCAACATGACCTTTCACCTTTCCTCATCACTTGTGACTTTCCATATCCCTAGAAAATGAAAGCGTGTCTTTTTATTATTAATGAAAAAGGAATCTTACAATGTTAAATTGAAGGTCACTTAAGGGAATAAGGAAAAATAGTAGAAAAAAACATTCTTATTAAAGAATTAGAATATGGAGAGAGAAGAGATAGATAAGAGGTTTGATCAATCTGATTAAAGATGAAGCCTTTATCTTTTAAGAACTTTCAGACTTAAAGCATTATGATCACAATATCCTTATTATGTGAGATAATGGAAACATTCTAGATCATTGAATAAGTGTTCGAAACAATACTGAGTGATATTTGCATTGTGATGGGAAGCTGTTATCCCAAATTCACCCTCAAGGTAAATTTTGGTAACTTATGCAAATTCTTCAGGCTCAAGCAGGTTGAAATGGTTCGAGGGCCAAAATTTGGATTTTCGAGGTACCTCTCCTCTTTTCTCTAACTCCCTATCCAAGAAAAATCCAAGGAGTTAGTAAAAATTGCAAAAATATGAAAAAACGAGGTCGTAGGCCTATTTTAATGCAAATCAGGTTTGAGAGTTGCAGATGGAACCAAGGCAGATCATACCAGGGTTCATCATACCAAATTTGGGCCTAAAATGCTAAGAAAATAGTGAAATGTGGAAAAATTATATATTTACGTCCTAGGTCATACAAGTTGGCTTAGGACTAAAAACCTAATTTTCCGAAATGGCCGAAAATAGAAGGAATCGGAAAAGTCAATTCAAAATGTCAGTGCTGCACACGAGACGGTTGGGACACCTGGGATGCACAGGACCCGCATGGCCGAACTCACTAATTTGAAAAGTGTGCGAGATAAGTCGACAAAATTTTCCTATGCGTGCTGTGGGACATAGGGACAATTGGGACGTGCATCTTGAAAAAGCCACAGGTAGTTCAAATCGGTTAAGTCAGATATTTTTGGCCCAGTGCTACAAATATGCGTGGGACATTCGGAAAAGCCCTCGAGTATGCGTTAACATCCGCATGCCCAGCTTAGCCCCCGCCCTTGTTTTCCCCTTTTTCCCTCTTTCCTTGGCCTCTTGCCTTGATGTGTGAACCGCCCGCCGCGGCCTGGGCGGCGGCGGTCTGCAACCGCCGCCTGCTCGAGCGGCGGTCTGTCTGCGTTTTCCAGAACGCTCTTTTGACGTGACCCACGTGAAATATCACGATTCACCAGCTTTTCTTTGCCGACTTGAGCATGCATTTATGTTTTTGGTCCCCTGGAATAGTGTTTTTCCTTTGTTTATTGTTTAGGAGTTCAATTTGGTTTTGGTTTTTGAGTGTTGGAATTCCTATAAATGCATGGTTTGTGCACATGCAAATGGTGCTTGTTTGGTGAAGAATTTGGATTTTGGGCAATTTTTGGCCACCATTTTTCCTTGTTAGAGTCTTCTGATTTTCAGTGGTTTGGTCTGTTAGCTTGCTTAGGATTGATAGCATAGTTCATTTCATACTTGGTTAGTATTGTTCAGCTGTTGGTAAGCCACAGACCCATCTTGTGCAGGCAGTGTTGTTATCTCATCCCAATCCAGTTAGAAGCTTGCCTCTGAATTTCTCTTTGCTGTAGATTTGTTTTTATTGTGTCTTGGAGTTCTTAGTTCAATCCATTATATGCCTGGTTAGCTTTATTCAGCTGTTGGTAAGCCACATATCCAACTTGTGCAAGCAGTGTCTTTATTTTATCCAATCCATTGGAACAGAATAGCTTAGGAAGCCATTAAAGTTGCAGGTTTTGCTCTTCGTATAGGATAGTTACTGAGGTTAGGTCGCTTCATGTTGCATGACTCATGAGTAAAATCCCGCTAGGAATCGCATAAGCCAAGCTCTGTACTCTTGCGCTATCCCTCTCCTACTCGCATTCTCGATGCTGCATTACAGAGTTGTCCTTATCCCAAAATCTACTCTATCGGTGCTAGCATTACACGCTTTTACGGATCACGTGAACACGAAAGAGCGAGAGAGATCATGCGAGGGGACGAGATCATCACACACCATCGGATTCGCCTTTGCATTACTGCGGAATCCAGGTTTTAAATTTCAAAGTTCTAGTGAGAATCATATCAAATAGAGTAGTTAATCGCTTTATTTCATTTCATTCTATTCTCGATATTGCGGGGAAGGCTGTGGGGATTGATAGTTTACGAGAAACTATGATTCCTCCTCACTTACGAGGTAGGATCGAGAATCTTGCGAGTAGATTAGATTAGGCTATTTTATTTATTTAGAATAATTCTACAAATCGCACGAGGCAAATAACACACTCGGTTATCTTATCATTTTAAATTATTGTTTTAGTTATTATTTCTAGATATGCTTAAAATAGTTTGCTTTCCTTAAAATTATTAAATATTTCTTAGAAGAATAAAAGTTATATGTTAGATTTATTTCACGTAGTTAGAATTTGTTTCATTCTGATTAGATTTGCATTTTGTTTCGTATGACAATCACGGGACCTCAAGAGCCGGGGAATATATATTTGAGCCAATCGTGCCTCAACCAAACCTAGTCACAGCGATAGTTGACATAGACCAAAATCTCGGGATCAAGTATTCCAGAAACGACCCAGATTTACAGTGATCAGTTCTCAGTTAAGAGGATTAAACATAGAAGACGACCAAGCACATGCGTTTTGGTCAAGTCAGCCAAACTACAGATTACCCTAGAAAACATCCACATGACTGTAGAAGGGCTCGAAAGAGAACAAACATTCGGGTGTGATCCTTTAGTTCCATGACCGGACCTTTGGAGACACCCTCGTAGATATAGATACCAGCTTAAGAATCCAGGTTGCGAGAACACTGTAAGGTATTCTGAGAAGATTGCACAACTATTGGTTCTAAACATAGAAGCTGAGAAAGCATACGATTACTGGATACTAGGGATTAGAACTTGATCCCGCGTATGACCATAACAGGACCGCAACAACCAAGAGTCTATGGTTGTGATCCACAGATCCCACAGCCCAACGAATCCACAAGTCAGTTAGACATAGACACTAGCCTACGCATCTTGGTATTCAGGTCCACTCCACTTCCACCTATCATCATCGAACAATTGTCCTTACTAGATATAGCGGCTAACGAAGCTAGGGAATTTGGACTAGGCCAGAAAATCATCCGTAGAGTCAATTATATTCATCATCCACTATATGACCTTATCGGGAGATATACGAAACAATCCCGGTCATTTTCCACGTATTCCATGCAACCCATAGATCGAATCACGCGAGAGCTCGATATTGATTGGAGCCTTGAGCAGTCATCCTGGCGATCGATCTATCACACACCAGTCCAAGTTAGAAGGGCCTTCTTTGCCTTAGATTCACAAATTCCACTAGTGCGTGTCGAAGACATTAGACTTGCCTAACTAGTTTGTCTGCATATTCTACCCCCCCCCATTTGTCTGGCACGACCTCGAGAGGTCGGAGTGCGTGCGGAAGAGTCACTTGTAGATTCTCACGCTGCTTTGTCACTTTTCGGCGTACAAAATTGGTGAACCGAGCGTGAATCAACGAAATTAGTGAAAACGTAAAAAACAACTGTTTCACCTTCTCTTTGAGAAGTTTCAAATCTTCTCTCATCACCTTCGCTCCTTCCCATTATTCTGCGGGTATTCATATACCCCGAATATGTCGGGATTCGATGCATATGGCAGACCCCTCTTGGGTCTTGAGGCATACTACGCCCAACAGAATAGGCAATCATCACCCTCGCTCTCAGTATGGGGTGACAACTATTCAACTAATCAGTTGTCAACACAAACCCCAAGAATCAGATATAGTTCGTCTTTTCAAGCTGAGGAGTTAGATCAACCCCCTCGAACCCAACAAACAGAGCCTTCAGGTTCAAACAATATGACGTTTACCGGAGAATCTGGTTCGTCTCCTCAAATGCTACTCAGACCACAAATTAGTAGGCAATCGGATCCATACCTGGTCTTAGATGATGGACAATCAATACGTTATCCTAGGAGTGAACAACGCTCCCGGGGAATGTACCCACCTGTAGGAGGTTTACAAATACAACCCGAAATCTCTTTTCAAGAAAATACCTCTATGCCACTGCATACAGGAAATATTCTTGGAGAAACTTGGCAAGATAGCGATCAGTTTATGACAGGATATCACGTACCTTTACAACACCAAGGTATACAACAAACGCCGCTCAGGCAAAGTACCGTGACTTCACCAAATGAAGTCATTTCAACGTTAGTAGAAAGAGTGAGAGGGTTAGAGCTGGCTCAAGCAAGTCAAAATTCTCCGTTCATACAAACAGGAAGTTCCAATCCTCCATACCACCTCTGGCCAAGTAGATCTCCTTACAGGAATAGGCACGTTAGGCATGCCTCCTCAATATCCACAACAAACGCCAACAAGGCCCACCATCTCTAACACTATTCCTCCAGGTCTAGTGTCAAACAATCCATTCCTTGACAATACCCCGTCCTACTTAAACATATACTCTAAATCACCACAAGGAGATATGTTCTCCTCTCCCGGCATGTTTGCTCAAACGCAGGGACCTCCCTATGCCCCCCCAGCACACATACGCTGCACCGTATCAACAACCTATCCCACCACCGCTCCCTCGGCAAACCACCATCGATGGTGAAAGCTATGCGATAGGGACTTATTCGAGAATATCTAAAGGAACCCTTAGATTTCACCATACGAAGCGTCATGCTTCAAGACCTCTCCCTGATTTTCCCAAGTTCAAGGGTGAGGGAGATCAAATGCGCATATCAAAGCTTACGCTCTGACCATACGAGAATTACTCCTTGGGATGGGATGGGGTTTGTTGCTAAAATATTTCCCAAAACCTTGGAAGGCATTGCTCTCGATTGGTATTATAGAATACCTGAGGCTTCCATACATTCATTTAAACAACTCGTGTCAGAGTTCATCAAAGCCTTTGACATGAACAAACTATTGAGAACAGGAATCAGGGAATTCTTGCATATCAAACAAGAACACAATGAATCTGTCGCCCATTTCATCCAGAGGTGGCGTACAGTTCTTTATTCATCAGCAAGTGCTCCAAACATGGATCAGATGGAACTATGTGATTTATTCCTTCATTCTCTCAGTAGAGAAGTGAAGGAAGAAGTCCAGAAGTTCCCACTAAGGACTTATGATGAAGTACTTGAGAGCGCTCTGCGAATAGATCAAGCAGCGATAGATAGTGGTCGTAAGACATATGGAACAAACGGGAGGTTAATCACCTCCACTCAAAACACTACAACTACCACAAATGTCAATCAAGGACCCAAAATCCTTAACAAAAATCGTGGGGTAACAACGGATGGGGTAACCGACCAGCCCGAGAGGGTAAATGTTGTTAATGCTCCGTCACAAACAAACAACCAGCGAAACAACAACTTTACCCCGACGGTCAATACGGTGGATTTTAACCATCACACAACAACAACAACAACAACGGTGAAATCCCATACGAGGGCCAAGCCAAAACTCATTTGGTTACCAAAACCAAAGTCAAAACCAGAAACAACAATTCCAAAACTTTGGTCCTAATAGGCAATAGTTTGATCGGAATTTTAGGCCACAATACACACCAAACCAACAAAACGGGAATTACAACCCCAATTCTTATTGTGGTTTCCATAAAATTCGGGGTCACGATACTAGAACGTGTCGTGACTACAATAAATTTATCTGCAACTTTGCGAGAAGAACAAAGCGGTTCTTCACGAGACACATTTTTGGCGGATCCCGTCTCATCATCACCAAATACTCTCGCAGGGGCAGTTTCTCCTCAGAATGCTCCCCTCAAGATCTTTAATGATCCGCTCCCAAATCATGATAGCAATAGGCTGAATCCAACTGGAACAAACAAAGGTGCAGTGACGGGAAACAATGATCATGAAGCCTCGACTTCATTAAATCCGTCAGTTGCGCCACAGTTGGGAGCTCAACCGAGACCTAAGATAGTCAGTTTGGTAGAATTAGATCTGAACTACCTATCGAAGCTATAATGAGAACACGAGTATTTCTCTCAACCCAAGCCCAAGTCATCTGCGAGAGAGAGAGATAAGAGTCATCAAATAGTTGAAAAACCCATCGGTGCCTATGATTTAATTAGTGACCTAACAAAGACCTTCTCACACATTTCATTTTTGGACTTACTAAAGAACTCTCCCCCTCACAGAGCTGCTCTTTTAGAAGCATTAGGTCTAGGCCATCTAATTAACATCACTCCACCTCCCGAAACACAAGTAAATCACGTAGATTTTGATATCCACCCTCGGGGCAGCCGGACAAGGATGTCGAATTCATCTTGAAATAAGTAAAATGCCCACTGAGATCTTTGAGATCACACGCTTAGAGGTGATTGACCTTACACTTGCAAGTGTGGGTTTATAATAACTATGTAAAGCGGGCAATGGTTGTGATGGGGCGCGATTAACATAGTCCCTTTCTCTTTCCTCCAAAAACTTGGATATGGAGAAACAAACTGTTCCACTACACGAAATACCTTGAGAGGCTATGATAGCCTTAAAGCCACTTCGATAGGAACTATAATCTTGCCGGTCACCTTAGGGCCCAAAACCATCTTGGTGAGTTTTATATTATAGATCGGAAACTAACTATAATATGATCCTCGGCCGACCTTGGATACATCGAATGAAGGCAATCCCTTCCACGCTATTTCAAGAAGTAAGATTCTTGCATCTAGGAAAGGTATTTGTAGCAAAGGCGATCAAAACCTTTCGATTTGCACCTAGCTGATTTAAAGAAAAGACCAGGTGTACACTCGGAATTTGAACTTCCAACAAACCAACTTAATAAACCCTCTGACCCAAAGCCAGAGGAAAAGTTGATACCTACGACGGATCTTGAAACTACCAGCATAGCCAAAACAATTCCAACCCCTAAAGGTAAAACTAAAGAAACAGTATCATTAGGGACTACTGCGAAAATCGTTGAGTTGATAGAACAAGATTCACCAATGTTCTTACCATTCGATTCAGTAGGCATAGGATTTTCCCTAGGTGTTGGTTCCTTGCCAGCAGAGGATCTCTGTATGGTAGAAGTAGAGTGTGCAAGCGCAGCTGATGCCCCAACATCTACACTCCCGGCTAAGTATTGGACTCTCCATTTCGATGGAGCTAAATGTCGTTATGGAGCGGGGGCAGGTATAATTCTTACTTCGCCCGAGGAGAAGGTCCTCCCATTCTCTTTTAAGTTAAACTTTGAATGCACAAACAACGGCGCTGAGTACGAAGCCCTCCTCCTTGGCCTCACCTTAGCGAAAAGAATTGGTATTGATAATAACTTGAGTCTTGGGAGACTCGCAATTAGTAACAAACCAAGTTTCTGAAGTATATGAAACTAAAGCCGAACATTTACAACTCTACAAAAATGTTGTATTAGATTTAAGCAAGGCGTTTAACTTCATATCCATTGAAGCGATCCCGCGAGAGAAAAATCTTCTCGCCGATTCAATAGCAACCTCAGCATCACGTTTTACTCCAAGCAATGAGCTAGAAGATACTCACTTCACAGTATCCATTCGTGATGAACCATTGATAAAAACAATGACAAATCCTCTTTCAAGCGGAAGTGAATCTACCATCCTAGACCATGTTGGAAATGATGCGGCTACTTTGGATTACTTAAATGCCTATGCAGCATTACATCTCTCCTATCACATGCTAGATTTATCCCTGATTCCACATTCGTCTTCCTACTTCGGAAATCCGTAACGGATCTTCCCTCACAAATGGAACCTAGCATATCTGTGATAGAAAATGGGGATGATCTAGATTTACCTCGGCACACACGAGTTCGAAGAGGGTAACGCCTCTTTGATCGAAGAAACAATCGATGTCAACATCGGGACGAGAAGATGAACCAAGAATATTGAAACTAGGTTCTTCGTTAACCCGGAAGAAGTGGAAATACATACTCGAGGTTCTCAAAAGAACATCAGAAGGCGTTTGCATTTAATTATAAAGGAGATGACGGGAGTCGCACCCCACATTGCGGTGCACTGACCTCGTCACTAGATCGGATGCAAAGCCAATTAAACAAAAATCAAGACCCATGAAGCCCAAAGTAGCTCTCATGGTAAAAGAGGAAGTAATAAAACTCCTTGGGTAGGATTCATCAAGCCGAGTTGACTACTCCCGATGGGTATCTAACATCGTTCCGTTCTCAAGAAGAATGGAAAGATACGCATTTGCATAGATTTCGAGACATCAACAAAGCGTGCCCTAAGGAGGGCGATTTCCCATTACCATCCATAGCGTTATTGTTGATGCTGGCAGCTGGTTTGAACTCTTGTCTCTCATGGATGGATTCTCGGGATGATCAAATCAGAATATCCGAGCAAGATCAAGCTAAAACCACGTTTATAACTCCTTGGGAACCTATTGCTATCTTTGTTATGCCATTCGGTCTCAAAAACGCGGTGCTACATACCAGCGGGCTATGACTTATATATTTCACGATTTAATTCATAAAATCATGGAATCTTACGTAGATGACTTATTGGCTAAAGCTAAGAAGCGTTGTGACCATCCCGAAGTACTCCGCGTCATTCTTTCACGTTTAATAGAATACGGAGTCACGCTAAATCCGGAGAAATGCGTCTTTGGTGTAACGGGAGGAAAGCTCTAGGTTACATCATATCATCACGAGGATCGATGTTGATCGACCAAAATCGGGCTGTCCTCGAAATGGTCCCACCTTGAGTGAATGCGGAATCGAGATCATTTCTCGGAAAGCTAGGTGCAATCAGGAGATTTATCCGGACCTAAGCTTCACCTTCATCGTTCATCAATCAACAATTTACTCAAGAAGGACTATAGCATTGATTGGGTGAAGATTGCAGATGAAGCTTTTGATGCGGTTAAGCGTTTTTTATTATCACCACCTACGCTAATGCCACCTAAGCTAGATCGCCCCGTTAATCCTATATTCACGAGCTACCGATGTCTCGTTGGCTTTGTATGTTGGCCCAAGAAGGCGATAACAGAGAGAGCGTGTGATTTATTTCATTAGCCGAACATTGCTCGACTATGAAACACGCTATACACAAGCGAGAGCGAGAATGCCTTGCCATAGTCTTTGCTACTAAGCGCCTAAGACATTACATCTTTGAATCAAGAAGCGAAGGTCATGGTAAAGACGGACCATTTACGGACTTTTCTCACACAAGGGTCCTTGTCCAAAAAAATTTGGACGTTTTATAACCTTAATGGGAGAGTTCGAATTAACATTTGTAAATCAGAAGTCGGTTAAAGGACAAATCATCGCGGATTGGTTGGTGATAACCCATTAGACGGAGGCGATTTAGTAGATTTAGACTTTCGGATGAATGCGTATACTACATGAAACTCGACCTGCTATCTCGAGTGCCCTTGGTACTGCTTTGACATCATTAATTATATCATGGACCATACGTACCCGGAGGCAGTTACACCGCAACAAAGAAGGCGATTACGCATAATCGTAGCTAAATATGTCATTATAGAGCAGGTGCTCTATCGAAAAGCATTCGATGGAATGCTCTTAAGGTGTGTTGACACGAGAAGAGTCGAGAGGATTCTCCATGAATCCCACAGCGGTATATGTGGAGGCCACTTGGTGGCCATGCCACCGCTCGAAAAATACATCGAATGGGCTATTTACGGCCCACTCTAGAACATGACGTGATAGAGTTTGCACGAGTGTCATAAGTGCCAAGAATTCTCTCATGAGATCCACATGCAGCCAAGCTCTCTGACCAATCGCTACTCCATGGCCCTTTTCTACATGGGGTCTAGACTTAATAGGAAATTCTCTCCCTCATCCTGAGACGGCCATAATTTTATAATCACGGCCCTTTGAATATTTTACCAAATGGGTGGAGGCCATGCCTCTTACTCTTTTGTGCACAGTTACTGTGATCGCTAAGTTCATTTTGAACCAAATCATTTTGCGAGTACGGTATCCCACAAATCATTATCTCGATAATGGAACTTCTTTAAAAATGAAGAAGTTAAGTGAACTATGCGATAAATTTAAAATAAGCCATCATACGGCTTCCTTGTATTATCCCAAGCCAACGGAGGACGGTGAAGCGACAAAAAAAACTTTGAAAGCCATTCTCCTTAAAAGCGGTAAAAGAAAACAAGCGAGATTGGCATTTGAAGTTATATCCGGCCTTGTGGGCCCACCGAACCTCAATAAGAACACCAGCGGGGAGCAACTCCTTTCTCATTTAGTATTTGGGGCGAGCAGTTCTCTCCGCTTGAGGTCGAAATACCCAGTCTCCGCATTTCACTACTGAGGATTACGGATGAAGGCGCTTACGAGAGAAGCACGTCTTTCCCAATTAGAAAGCCTAGATGAAACTAGGTTAGATCTTTGAGCAGTGGCATAGAGCTTATCTTTGACCGAATGTGCCGGCAATATAACAAGAAGGTTTATGAACGCGATATATACGAAGGTGATCTAGTTCTAAGACTAGACAGCCGGATCGACAAGAAGACCGGCGAAGGAAGGAAATTCCGGCCCAAATGGTTGGGCCCATACCGAGTCATGAAGGACTATGGAAATGGTGCATACTCTCTTATGTACGTTAGAAGGTGAGGAATTTGGTGAAACAGTCAATTCCCTGCACCTCAAGCGTTTCTACGCATAAGCAGCTAGCACTGCTTATATAACTATCTACATTGCATTTTCATATAGATTTAGATCATTTTGTCCACTTGTTCTTACACAAATTGTGATCAAGGAATCTATTCTCAAAGTAATTCATTACAAACTCATGATGTTGTTGGCACAAAACTTTCTAATCATATCTCTCCATTTTCACGATATCATCAATCACTTCAGAATCTTTTATCAAATAAAATCAAACATGACGAAGTCTTAACGGTAACCATACCAAGATCTGCAAGTTTGTTCTCGCTTTGATTTCTTCTTAGGATAGGTGTCTTGCCTATGGTCTATTCTAGAAGCTTCATGGTGTCACATCTATCCCATATACACATCTCTTTGGAAATAAGCATATACTGACATTTTACTCAAAAAGACAAGTCAAAAAGTGATTAAAACAGAAAATTTTATTTTACACATTTCCTTGCCCCACCTGACCTTCGGTGATGAGCTTGCGTCTCTTACTAGTGACGTAGGGTTGGGAAAGGATGGAAATGCCCTTACTCACCTATGCCTTGCCCACGGTGATAAACCCATGCTTCTTACTAGTAGCATGGGGCAAAGTGTAGGGGGTCCTCTAGACAATGCAAACGTTAAAAGGTCATAAACAAACTATTCAAACTTTGAGTCAAAAACGAATGAATCAGATGTTCAAAATTCCAAGAGAGTTAAAATCCTAAAAACCAGATTTTGTCTACTATGTGGCCATCTACGGGTCTAAGTCTGGATAAACCGCAAAGCAAGTTGCACCCAAAACTATGAAGTCATTCAGGTAGAGTAAGCTTGTAGTTTTCAATTTGGTTCCACCAAAGCTTCGTCTATCTTTCATCACTATCATTTCACCATATTTCATAACTTGCGCCCTTCTTGGCTCTTGGTGATGAGCCCTCGCATCTTACTAGTTGCGTGGAGTTAGGAGTGGGGCAAGTTAATCTATTCATCATACTGGTTATTTTCATCACTTTGCCAAAACAAACATGAGGTATCCAAATTGCTCACAGAAGCTAAGATTTAAGATCACAATATATCTAATATCATGTATCAGCATCATGAAACACAAAAAGAAAGCAAACATTTGCATCATCTGTTTTCCATTGCATACATTCTAGAAAGCATATAAAACATACATCGTAGTATACACAAAGCAGTTGGAAATAGAAAGGAAAACACGAGTGACAAGTTTTGATCCAAAAACGAATGCATATATATAAATAATCAATGTTTATATCTGATGCCATCATGCTCTAGGCATGGTCAAAACGCTCAAAGAGCCCGTGATATACAAAAGAATCTATAGTACAAAGCGCACATAGGAGCCAAGTAGTCTCTCGGCCCCCTGCGACCCCTCGAAGGTGCGCGCCCGCCTAGGGCTCCGGCTACGCGGCGCTCACGAATGCACGGAGGGCTCAGGGTCCCGAGGGGCAGCCGCGGTCTCGCCACGAGAATGGCTCCTCATAAGACGCTCGGCTGTCCTATAGCCTGCCAACTCTGTACGGAGAGTCGACACCATCCTGGCCACGTGCCAAATGGGAGCGAAGACGTCGGTATGCCTACCGGCTGCTGAAGGCTCCCCGGCATCTACAGATAGCTCCGCACGGGTCTTATCCATAGGGATCATCAGAGAATCAGTGCATACCCTACGGATTAGATCCCGCCACTCGTCAACAGTCTCTGCAAACAAAGAAGAAAAATGAATTAGAAACTAGGCAAGAGACTAAAAGATACAATATCAAAACACAAGGAGAGATAGCAATTAAAAATCCTAAATTAAACAAACATTGAAAAGATGAGAGGATAACTTACTCGGATCACCGGGCCTCCAAGATGGGTCATTTGAGGCGGCAGCCCCTGCTGAGATGCCGCTGCTTGCTGGCGAGGGGCTGCTCTGTAGTAGGGCAACAACATGCGCCCCATGGGACTCATCCTCTCCACCATGGCCCTGGGAGAGTGGCTCCTCTGAAGCTAGAGTCTCTCTCTCTGCACTCTGCTCGGCCCTCTCTGCCTGCAAAATATCCTGAGTGTCATGCCACTCAGGATCGCTATCATCCGTCTGCTCCTCTGACCCTCCCTCTGTAAACTCCTCAGAATCGGAGTCAATATCTATGGGGTCATCACTGCTGTGAGCAGGACCCGCAGCAATCTGAAGCAAAGGTGCCCGGGGCGCACCAGCTCTCCCTCTAGCCCGAACTACCCTCTTGGCTGATGGGAGTGCGGGGGTGATCTTTGTCCAACCACGGCCTCTAGGCCCCCTGCAGCCTCGCGGACTGATCATAAAATGGCGGTGGTGCCATTTGGGGAAGCATGCCCGCATATGGAAGGCCGAGCTGCTTTGAGGAACTCTGCCAAAAGGGTGTACCTCCACCCATCCCACGCGGTCGATAAGCTGCCCTGTGGTGGAGCAGGAGATCAATGTAAGGGTCTCCTCGCCCCATATGCCGGCCATAAGCAGTACGGCGTCGCCTCCATATCTACTGTGGTAAGGGAGGCAATTGGCTGGTGAGGTGCTCTAAGCACCGACATATCTGACCATCTAGCTGCCCTCACAGCCCCTGGGTCTGCCACCTCTACCCCTCTGCCATAAGGAATAAAATGCTCGTACACCCAACTCATGACTAGAGTCGGGTGGCTCAATGACTTGTCCTGAAACGGACCACCCTGTATAAGTCATGGTAGGTGGTCCCCAGAATATCTGCGCCCCAGGCATATATCCGGCCATGCCCCTCTATCTGTGCAATGATGGGGGCCCAGCAGTATAGTAAAGTATCTCCTCCCTTGTCCCGATCAGCCTCGAGGCAAGGATCCCCATGATAGCCTGTCGAAATACGGGGATGGGCAAAGAAGGAATGGATCGAACTCTCACTCCCTTCTTCGACCCGTAGTAGAGATCATTGCATCCCCATGTAGCTTTGCCTTTGTGCAATCGTGCTCGAGACCTGCCGTCTCGGTGTGAGTCTCCTCCCGATGATCGGGACCCCCAGGATACGGTAGACATCCTCCAAAGTGATGGTCCACTCACCGCGGACCCCTGGCAGTCGGAAAGTGTTCCGATCTGCATCCCAATATGAAAACAAGTCACAAAGTATGTGACTGGATGGTGTGACATGGGGCACGCGTGATATACGCAATATCCGGCCCTCGTAATGTATCCTCCTCATCACGAGAAAGGGCATCAATACCCCGGAGAGCCGATCACACTCTCTCTCTCGGCTCCATCGATATACTCTCTCTCACTGCATACTGACCAAAAAACACACAAAACAGGGCAAGTTAGTATCTGAATAATACCAAGAGAGTCATAAAAACATATAGAAATGCAAGAAAATACAAGTGCAATCTCAAAAATTAAGTTCTTTTGCATTACATGTGCAAAACCGCCCACTGAGCGAGGCGGTTTTGTATGCCGCCTTAAGGCGGCGGTGCTGTAACCGCCGCCTTGAAGGCGGCGGTCATGTAACCGCCGCCCACAGCAGGCAGGCGGTCGCGTCATCGAAAACCCGCGCGGGTTGTTAACCCCAAAAAGCCCAAAATGAGCAAAAATAGACCATTTAAACTAAAAATGGAGCCTACCCAGTAGGCGCCCCCCCTAGGTGGACCTTTTGAACCTAACATTTTCAAAAATAACCCCCATTGCAAAGAATTTAACATTTCAATTTTAAAGGGGGAAAAACACAAAATGGAAGAAAACCAACCTGTGATCGCTGAGGTCGGTGTTCCGCACGTGGAGGCATGATCACGATCTCGCTGCGAACGTTTTGACTCTACTCGCGTGAGAAACCGTCACCGTGGGTCCCAGAGCTCAAAATCAATCAAATCGACTCGTGCAAATGAATAGGAAAATGGGCCCACTTTCATATATATATCATTCTATTTCGTTTTAAAATGACTTTTCGCGAGGTTTGGAGCGATGGAGGTAAGTTTCTATCCCTTGCACGAATGGTACGTTCTCCTTCCCTATTATTTTAGCGTTTATCTTCCAAGTTATTGTATCTATCTGCACTTGAGTTCTCTTTTCATTTTGCAGGTAGCGGGAATTTCGATGGCGTCATTTCAACACACGGACGAGTAAGGTATAGCTTCTAACTCCCCATTTTGGGACTGCCATACTCGGACCCACCGTTTTATGCCTCTTCATGGCTAAAGCGCTTCTCAGAGGGCAATATATATGCGTACCCAAAATTGTAAGGTCTTGTCTTTGCCCGAAGCAGTGTAACAAGTGCCCGATGATGATACTGAGTCTCCTCATGAGGTGTTCGGGATCGGAAAAGCCCTCGAGTATGCGTTAACATCCCGCATGCCCCGCTTAGCCCCCCGCGCCTTTGTTTTCCCCTTTTTCCCTCTTTCCTTGGCCTCTTGACCTTGATGTGGCGAAACCGCCGCGGGGCGTGGCGGTCTCTGAACCGCCGCCCTGAGCATCGGGCGGCGGTCCTGTGCGCCGCCTGCTCGAGCGGCGGTCTGTCTGCGTTTTCGAGAATGCTCTTTTTTGCGCGACCGCGTGAAATATCACGATTCACCAGCTTTTCTTTGCCGACTTGAGCATGCATTTATGTTTTTGGTCCCCTGGAATAGTGTTTTTCCTTTGTTTATTGTTTAGGAGTTCAATTTGGTTTTGGTTTTTGGGTGTTTGAATTCCTATAAATGCATGGTTTGTGCACATGCAAATGGTGAAGAATTTGGTCTGGAGTTTTTGGCCACCATTTTTCCTTGTTAGAGTCTTCTGATTTTCAGTGGTTTGGTTTCTTAGCTTGCTTAGGATTGATAGCATAGTTCATTTCATATTTGGTTAGTATTGCTCAGCTGTTGGTAAGCCACAGACCCATCTTGTGCAGGCAGTGTTGTTATCTCATTTCAATCCAGTTAGAAGCTTGCCTCTGAATTCCTCTTTGCTGTAGATTTGTTTCCATCGTGTCTTAGAGTTCTTAATTCAATCCATTATATACAGTTAGCTTTATTGTTTGTTGGTAAGCCACATATCCAACTTGTGCAAGCGTGTCTTTCTTTATCCAATTTGGAGCAGAATAGCTTAGGAAGCCATTAAAGTTGCGAGGTTTTGCTCTTCGTATAGGATAATTACTGAGTTACGAGTAAACTTCATATTTGCATGACTCGCGGTAAAATCCCGCTAGGAATCGCATAAGCCAAGCTCGTACTCTTGCGCTATCCCTCTCTCCTACTCGCATTCTCGGTCACGTGCATTACAGAGTTGTCCTTGTCCCAAAATCTACTCCTATCGGTGCTAGCATTACACGCTTTTACGGATCACGTGAACGAAAAAGCGAGGAGATCATGCGAGGGGACGAGATCACACACACCATCGGATTCGCCCATTACTGCGGAATCCAGGTTTTAAATTTCAAAGTTCTAGTCAGAATCATATCAAATAGAGTAGTTAATCACTTTATTTCATTTCATTCTATTCTCGATATTGCCGGGAAGTTTGTGGGGATTGATAGTTTACGAGAAACTATGATTCCTCCTCACTTACGAGGTAGGATCGAGAATCTTGCGAGTAGATTAGACAGGCTATTTTATTTATTTAGAATAATTCTACAAATCACACAGGCAAATAACCACACTCGGTTATCTTGTCTGTTTTAAATTATTGTTTAGTTATTATTTCTAGATATGCTTAAAATAGTTTGCTTTCCTTAAAATTATTAAATATTTCTTAGAAGAATAAAAGTATATACGATTAGATTTATTTCACGTAGTTAGAATTTGCTTCATTACGATTAGATTTGCATTTTGTTTCGTATGACAATCACGGGACCTCAAGAGCCGGGGAATATATATTTGAGCCAATCGTGCCTCACCAAACCTCGTCACAGTGATAGTTGACATAGACCAAAATCTCGGGATACAAGTATTAGAACAACCACAGATTTACAAGCTGATCGGTTCTCGGTTAAGAGGATTAAACATAGAAGACGACCAAGCACATGCGTTTTGGTCAAATCAGCCAAACTACTGATTACCTAGAAAACATCCACATGGTGTAGAAGGGCTCGAAGAGAACAAACATTCGGGTGTGATCCTTTAGTTCCATGAGCCAGATCTTTGGAGACACCCTCGTAGATATAGATACCAGATTAAGAATCCAGGGTTGAGAACGCTTTGTAAGGTATTACGAGAAGATTACACAACTATTGGTTCTAAACATAGAATTTGAGAAAGCATACGATTCTTGGATACTAGGGATTAGAACTTGATCTCGCGCGTATGACCATAACGGGACCGCAACAACCAAGAGTATATGGTTGTGATCCACAAATCCATAGCCTAGCCCAACGAATCCACGGTCAAGTCGATAGATATACGACACCTTTGGTATTCCGGTCTACTCCACTTCCACCTATCATCATGAACAACTATCCTAGATACGCAACTTGGTATTAGGCGAGTCATCAGTCTCACTTCCTATATGACCTTATCATCATCGAACAGTGTCATTTTCCTTCCACAACCCTAGATATCACGCCAAAGCTCGATATTGAAGCTAGGAGCAATCATCTCGGACTAGGCGAGAAAATCATCTTTGTAGATTCAAATTTATATTCATCATCCACTATTTATGACCTTATCGGACGAACGTTGCCTCTCAAACCATAGAAGCCTGGATTTCTTAATTTTGATGAAGGTAGCTATGTGAAAATAAAATAAACATACTTAGCTCCAATAAAGTCGATGCTCATTCCCGTTAAATGATAGATATGTTTGGTAAACCCAAAATAGCTTCCCGCACTCGAGAAGGCCATAACTTTTGTAATTCTCAACGAAAAATGCACAAAATTTTCTTGTTGGAACTTTGTTTTTGATCCTAATGCACACTAATCAATAAATTCAGAATTTTATGGGAAAGCAATGATGATTTTTAGAAAATGTGACCAGGTTCAGAACAGTGTTTTATTTGGTAGGTGATGCATTAATGAAGCATGGGCTGACATATTTCACTGCTGCAAGTTATGGGATAGTATGGGGGGAATTTTGCAAGAAACATACCATCATTTCAATCCATTTATGACATCTTACAAGTGGTGAGAGGAAAAATTTTGGGATTTCCATCTCTCTCTCTCTCTCTCTCTCTCTTCATATTTCTATAAATTGGAGT
This sequence comes from Taxus wallichiana var. yunnanensis, assembly GCA_018340775.1. Taxonomy (NCBI): domain Eukaryota; kingdom Viridiplantae; phylum Streptophyta; class Pinopsida; order Cupressales; family Taxaceae; genus Taxus; species Taxus wallichiana. The sequence goes on from CM031235.1 coordinate 635,192,704, forward strand.
GTTGGGCTCATTGTAAAGGAATGATCCAGGCAGCAATTCTAGTGGCGCAACTTCCAGAGACCATAACTTTTGCACCGTAGCTCCGATTGACTCCGTTCAAAAGGAAACGGAAAGCTTGGAATGTGTAGAATGTGATGAGAAGGTGCGAACTTTGTTCAGCAATGTTTGACCCCCGAAATCCGCGTTTAAGGGGCCCAAATTGTGATTTTTGTACTGCTGTCTAAAAATAGTAAATTCTAAAAATAGTATGTTTCGCAAAATTAGTGCACATGTAAGTCTTGGAAGATGAAACACCTCGTCTCCCTCGAGACTGGTGACCTTCCACATCTTTCTAGGTGTCCTTTCGTATTTATAAAGTATTATAAATACATATGTAACGGAAGAAGAGATAGACATCTCTTGGTGAGAGATAATTGATGTATTTGAATTCTTTGAGTAATTTACATCTCTTTTCAGAGATAGTTGTTTTGCAATTCATTTGGCACATTTGTTAATCTGTTCCTTAAGTCTGAAACCCCTCGGTTTTGGATCAGTGGTATCAGAGCTAAGTCGTCTTGAGAGTGTATGATCCCCAGAACGAGGTCGGAATACAAAAAGCTTGGGTGGTCCACACACGATCCTTAAGAATACTTGCTGTTCATTGCTGAGGCGACCTCCAATGGCGGACAACACCGGGATGGATGATCCTCTCAAAAATATGGTGAATGAAGCTCTTAGGGAGCAAAAGGATCAGATGCTACAACAATTCACCCAAATTCTGCAACAACTACAAGTAGGAAATCATGCCTCCTCATCTGTAAATCAGTCCTTTGGTGCCCCGACTCCATTCAAGGTGCAAGTAAATTTCGACATTCCTATTTTTGAAGGTAAGATCAATTCTGATGCAGTAGAGAACTGGTTGGACCAATTGACCTCATATTTTTCTGTCAATCAATTTACTGATAAGGAAAAGATAACATTTTCTCTATTGAAATCATCTCTTGCTGTCAAAAATTGGTGGGGTGTGTATAAGAATGGGCTCGAAAGGGATGAGCTAGGAATCACAGAGGAACCCACATGGAATGATTTCGTGGATGCCATAAAGGAAGAATATTACCCTGTTGGGGCCTATGATGAACTGTACATACGGATGGCAGCGTCAATCCAAGGTAAGGACCAGTCGGTTCAAGATTATACTGACAAATTTCATTCTTTATCTGCAAGATTGGGCATTCAAGACACAGAACAACATAGGATTCTAAAATATCGCAGTGGCCTACAATGGAGCATCCGAGAGGACTTGGAATTCTTTCAGTTTCAAACCCTCGGTGAGGCATACAAGTTTTCAGTCAAGATTGAACAAAAGCACAAAAGGAGGACTGCTAGGAACCAACCCGTGAGGGGGAAGAATGATAAAGAAGGCCAGACCCGAGGTCAAGGTTGGAAACAGAAGGAGTCGCAAGGAAATAAGATGCAGAAGGAGAAGACAGGGAAGTGGTGCGACCTCCACAAAACAAATCGCCACTCCAAGGAAGAATGTCGAGCCATCAAGTCCTTACTCGCCGAATCATCTTCTTCAACACTCTGCACCAGCAGTTACAGACCCTGAGGTCAAGGATGAAGAAGATGAAATTATAGATGCTGATCCGGATGTGATCATTGCCACCTCAAAAGTCAAGAATATGGATGAGAAGGAAAGGCTCTTCCACTCCAAGCTCTGGGTAAAAGGTAAGCCACTGCATTTTATCCTTGATAGTGGAAGTCAGAAGAATTTAATTTCTGTTGATGTTGTAAAAAGCCTAAACCTCCTGTAAAGCCACATCCCCAACCATATAGTATTGGGTGGTTAAACCCAGGAAGAGACCTCCAAGTCACACAACAATGCCTCCTTCCATATGCAATCAAACCCTTCCATGATGAAGTCATGTGTGATGTTGTTCCATTAGATGTTTGTGATGTGCTCTTGGGCCAACCATTCATGTGGGATAGACATGACATCTATGAGTCACGACCTTGAAGGGTCACCATTAACATTGGGAGTCGACGTTATCGGATACCCGAGGTCATCCCCCCAATTCTGTCTCCCTCATCAGTGCCAAACAATGTAAGAAGTTGGTGGAGAAAACCAAACAGTTTGTCGTCTTGATGATCAGGCCAAAACCTACAAACAAAATTGTTGCAGCCTCCATGAACATGCACTCAATACAAGAATCAGAAGCAGCTCAACCAAATCATAACTGAGTATGATGATCTATTCCAGTCACCTAAAGGAGTGCCATTTCAGTGTCGGGTAAAACATGTTATTGATTTGGTCCGGGGTCTCCTTTACCCAATAGCCCTGTGTACCGCAGGTCAGTCCTTGAAAATGAGGAGATAAAGAGGCAGCTCCAGGAATTGATTCAAAAGGGACATATTAGGCCAAGCTCTTCACCTTGTGGAAGTCCAATTATCTTGGCGCCAAAGAAGGATGGAACATGGAGACTTTGCATAGACTATCGGGCTTTGAACAAAATCACTGTGAAGAATCGCTACCCCCTCCCAAGGATTGATGATTTGCTGGACCAGCTCCGCGGTGCAAAATTTTTCACCAAAATTGATCTCAAATCTGGCTATCACCAGATCCCTGTCGAGCCCACTGATGTTTGGAAAACTGCATTTAAGTCTCGTGAAGGCCTATTCGAATGGTTGGTCATGCCTTTCGGACTAACTAATGCACCTGCAACATTCATGCGGATGATGGACAACATCTTGCGGCCCTACACCAATTCCTTCGTAGTGGTCTACCTAGATGATATACTCATTTATAGCCCGACCTGGGAGAGGCATCTGCAACATGTTCAAGAAGTACTTCAGACCCTCAGGAAGCACAGACTGTATGCAAATCTGAATAAGTGCACATTTGGGATGACAAAGGTCCAGTACTTGGGTTACGTCGTGGATGAGGAAGGAGTCCATGTCGACCCAGAGAAAATTCAGGTTATTCAGAGGTGGCCTACCCCAAAGAATCTTACAGAGCTTCGTAGCTTCCTGGGCCTTGCCAATTTCTATCGCCGGTTTGTCTTGGGTTTCTCACATATTTCCTGGGCACTCAATCAGGTGACTAAAGGAGGGAACAAGGCTAAATTTCAATGGGGGGAAGCACAACTGAAAGCATTTGAAGGGCTGAAAGAAAGGTTATGCTCAGCCCCTGTCCTTTCCCTTCCTGATCTACATCATCCATTCGAGCTGATGACAGACGCATCTGAGTATGCCTTGGGAGCTGTTATCATGCAACATGGCCACCCTGTTGCATACCATAGTGAAACATTCAATGACACGGTCAGGAAGTACCCAATATATGATAAGGAGCTTTATGCCATTGTCCAGGCATGTAAGCAGTGGAAACACTACATTCTGGGGAAGGAGACAGTAATCCACACTGACCATAGGCCTTTGGAGTTCCTTCAGACACAAAGCAAGTTGAGGAATGAGAGACAGAAATGGGCCACATACCTACCTACAACATTTCACACGATAATAAAGCATAAGAAGGGAAGTGCCAATTCAGCAGCAGATTGCCTAAGCCGCCCTCCAATTGCAGCCCTCACAACTATTCTTGATCTCTGTGGACATGAGACTTCAAGTTGGTGCAGTTTGTATGAGAAGGATCCTGAGTTTTCAGACACATATCAGGCCCTCTGTGAAGGAAAACATGTCTCTGATTTCTATCTACAGGATAATCTCCTCTGCCATATGGGACACATCTGTGTTCCAGCAAGTGAACAACAGAAGATGATCTGGGAAGCACACTTCAGCAAGACCGCAGGGCACTTTGGCGTGGACAAGACATTGGCAGTACTTCAGAAGCATTTCTACTGGCCTAATCTAAGGACTGATGTGGTGAAGTATATTAAGTCCTGCACTCCTTGTGCAATTGCTAAGCCAACTAACAAGAAACAGGGATTGTACACACCATTGCCAGAACCAACCAAGCCTTGGGAATCTGTCTCGATGGACTTCCTCTCAGGTTTGCCAACTTCGAAACATGGGAATGATGGTATTTTTGTTGTAGTTGATCGATTTTCTAAAATGGCTGTAATGGTTTCCTGTAAGAAAAATATTTCTGCTGAAGATACTGCTAAAATTTATTTCAGTCATGTATGGATCAACTTTGGGCTCCCCAAGTCTATTGTTTCTGATAGGGATAGCAGGTTCCTGAGCATCTTCTGGTCCACCTTATGGGGAATGCTAGATACAAAGTTGATGAAGTCCACATCCTTTCACCCACAGACTGATGGGCAAACAGAAGTGGTGAATCGCCTAATTGTTCACATGCTTCGTATGTACCACTCCAAGCACTCCCGCACATGGGACGAGGCCCTGCCATACATACAACATGGATACAATCGAGCCTGCATGACTCCACTAAACACAAGTCCTTTTCAAGCTTGTTATGGATTCCAACCTATGGCTCCCATTGATGTATGCATCCCAATTCCTGCCATGGAATTCACACTTCATGGAAAAAGTGAAGCAAAAAAGGCAACAAGGTTTGTTGAGCGAGATCCAAAGACATTGACACCAAGTCCATGACATTTTGAGAAAATGAATAAAAATATAAGAATCGCCATGATAAACACAGGATTCCGCATCATTTCCAGGTTGGTGATAAGGTTTGGTTGCGGCTTCAGAAGGAACGGCTTGCAGGTCCACACAGAAAGATTCGACCTCTCTGGTATGGTCCTTACACTCTCACTAAGCAAGTAGGGGAAAATGCTTTCGAGTTGAATCTTCCACCCTACCTTGGTCTGCACCCCATCTTCAATGTGGACCTCCTCAAGCCATACCATCCACCTTTGTTGGATACTTCAGTCACAGCAGAACAATTGGACATCTCTGAGCTCAATCCAGCAAGTCTTTCCCCAGCTGAAGAAGATCAGATTGTGGACAATTTGACTAAGACCACCAGAGGACAACCTATTCAACTCTATCGTGTGATAAAGAAAGGAAATCTCAGTCACCAAGGTGAATGGCTCACTGCATACCAGGTAAAGAAGCAATTTCCACAGCTGATGGGGCATCTTAATGCAATGGGGACCATTGCTTCTGAAGGAGGGAGGAATGATCCAGGCAGCAATTCTAGTGGCGCAACTTCCAGAGACCATAACTTTTGCACCGTAGCTCCGATTGACTCCGTTCAAAAGGCAACGGAAAGCTTGGAATGTGTAGAATGTGATGAGAAGGTGCGAACTTTGTTCGGCAATGTTTGACCCCCGAAATCCGCGTTTAAGGGGCCCAAATTGTGATTTTTGTACTGCTGTCTAAAAATAGTAAATTCTAAAAATAGTATGTTTCGCAAAATTAGTGCACATGTAAGTCTTGGAAGATGAAACACCTCGTCTCCCTCGAGACTGGTGACCTTCCACATCTTTCTAGGTGTCCTTTCGTATTTATAAAGTATTATAAATACATATGTAACCGGAAGAAGAGATAGACATCTCTTGGCAGAGATAATTGATGTATTTTGAAGTCTTTGAGTAATTTACATCTCTTTTCAGAGATAGTTGTTTTGCAATTCATTTGGCACATTTGTTAATCTGTTCCTTAAGTCTGAAACCCCTCGGTTTTGGATCAGTGGTATCAGAGCTAAGTCGTCTTGAGAGTGTATGATCCCCAGAACGAGGTCGGAATACAAAAAGCTTGGGTGGTCCACACACAATCCTTCAGAATACTTGCATGTTCGCTGCAGGCGACCTCCAATGGCGGACAACACGGGATGGATGATCCTCTCAAAAATATGGTGAATGAAGCTCTTAGGAGCAAAAGGATCAGATGCTACAACAATTCACCCAAATTCTGCAACAACTACAAGTAGGAAATCATGCCTCCTCATCTGTAAATCAGTCCTTTGGTGCCCCGACTCCATTCAAGGTGCAAGTAAATTTCGACATTCCTATTTTTGAAGGTAAGATCAATTCTGATGCAGTAGAGAACTGGTTGGACCAATTGACCTCATATTTTTCTGACAATCAATTTACTGATAAGGAAAAGATAACATTTTCTCTATTGAAATCATCTCTTGCTGTCAAAAATTGGTGGGGTGTGTATAAGAATGGGCTCGAAAGGGATGAGCTAGGAATCACAGAGGAACCCACATGGAATGATTTCGTGGATGCCATAAAGGAAGAATATTACCCTGTTGGGCCTATGATGAAGCTGTACATACGGTGGCAGCGAACTTCGTCAAGGTAAGGACCGATCGGTTCAAGATTATCGACAAATTTCATTCTTTATCTCTGCAAGATTGGGCATTCAAGACACGAGAACAACATAGGATTCTAAAATATCGCGGTGGCCTCTGATGGAGCATCCGAGAGGACTTGGAATTCTTTCAGTTTCAAACCCTCGGTGAGGCATACAAGTTTTCAGTCAAGATTGAACAAAAGCACAAAAGGAGGACTGCTAGGAACCAACCCGTGAGGGGGAAGAATGATAAAGAAGGCCAGACCCGAGGTCAAGGTTGGAAACAGAAGGAGTCGCAAGGAAATAAGATGCAGAAGGAGAAGACAGGGAAGTGGTGCGACCTCCACAAAACAAATCGCCACTCCAAGGAAGAATGTCGAGCCATCAAGTCCTTACTCGCCGAATCATCTTCTTCAACACTCTCTGCACCAGCAGTTACAGACCCTGAGGTCAAGGATGAAGATGATGAAATTATAGATGCTGATCCAGATGTGATCATTGCCACCTCAAAAGTCAAGAATATGGATGAGAAGGAAAGGCTCTTCCACTCCAAGCTCTGGGTAAAAGGTAAGCCACTGCATTTTATCCTTGATAGTGGAAGTCAGAAGAATTTAATTTCTGTTGATGTTGTAAAAAGCCTAAACCTCCCTGTAAAGCCACATCTGACCATATAGTATTGGGTGGTTAAACCCAGGAAGAGACCTCCAAGTCACACAACAATGCCTCCTTCCATATGCCATCAAGCCCTTCCATGATGAAGTCATGTGTGATGTTGCTCCATTAGATGTTTGTGATGTGCTCCTAGGCCAGCCATTTATGTGGGATAGACATGGCATCTATGAGTCACGACCTAGAAGGGTCACCATTACCATTGGGAGTCGACGTTATCGGATACCTGAGGTCATTCCCCCAAAATCTGTCTCCCTCATCAGTGCCAAACAATGTAAGAAGTTAGTGGAGAAAACCAAACAGTTTGTCGTCTTGATGATCAGGCCAAAACCTACAAACAAAATTGTTGCAGCCTCCATGAACATGCACTCAATACAGCAACAGAAGCAGCTCAACCAAATCATAACTGAGTATGATGATCTATTCCAGACACCTAAAGGAGTGCCATTTCAGTGTCAGGTAAAACATGTTATTGATTTGGTCCCGGGGTCTCCTTTACCCAATAGCCCTGTGTACCGCAGGTCAGTCCTTGAAAATGAGGAGATAAAGAGGCAGCTCCAGGAATTGATTCAAAAGGGACATATTAGGCCAAGCTCTTCACCTTGTGGAAGTCCAATTATCTTGGCGCCAAAGAAGGATGGAACATGGAGACTTTGCATAGACTATCGGGCTTTGAACAAAATCACTGTGAAGAATCGCTACCCCCTCCCAAGGATTGATGATTTGCTGGACCAGCTCCGCGGTGCAAAATTTTTCACCAAAATTGATCTCAAATCTGGCTATCACCAGATCCCTGTCGAGCCCACTGATGTTTGGAAAACTGCATTTAAGTCTCGTGAAGGCCTATTCGAATGGTTGGTCATGCCTTTCGGACTAACTAATGCACCTGCAACATTCATGCGGATGATGGACAACATCTTGCAGCCCTACACCAATTCCTTCGTAGTGGTCTACCTAGATGATATACTCATTTATAGCCCGACCTGGGAGAGGCATCTGCAACATGTTCAAGAAGTACTTCAGACCCTCAGGAAGCACAGACTGTATGCAAATCTGGATAAGTGCACATTTGGGATGACAAAGGTCCAGTACTTGGGTTACGTCGTGGATGAGGAAGGAGTCCATGTCGACCCAGAGAAAATTCAGGTTATTCAGAGGTGGCCTACCCCAAAGAATCTTACAGAGCTTCGTAGCTTCCTGGGCCTTGCCAATTTCTATCGCCGGTTTGTCTTGGGTTTCTCACATATTTCCTGGGCACTCAATCAGGTGACTAAAGGAGGGAACAAGGCTAAATTTCAATGGGGGGAAGCACAACAGAAAGCATTTGAAGGGCTGAAAGAAAGGTTATGCTCAGCCCCTGTCCTTTCCCTTCCTGATCTACATCATCCATTCGAGCTGATGACAGACGCATCTGAGTATGCCTTGGGAGCTGTTATCATGCAACATGGCCACCCTGTTGCATACCATAGTGAAACATTCAATGACACGGTCAGGAAGTACCCAATATATGATAAGGAGCTTTATGCCATTGTCCAGGCATGTAAGCAGTGGAAACACTACATTCTGGGGAAGGAGACAGTAATCCACACTGACCATAGGCCTTTGGAGTTCCTTCAGACACAAAGCAAGTTGAGGAATGAGAGACACCAGAAATGGGCCACATACCTACAACAGTTTCACCTGATAATAAAGCATAAGAAGGGAAGTGCCAATTCAGCAGCAGATTGCCTAAGCCGCCCTCCAATTGCAGCCCTCACAACTATTCTTGATCTCTGTGGACATGAGACTTCAAGTTGGTGCAGTTTGTATGAGAAGGATCCTGAGTTTTCAGACACATATCAGGCCCTCTGTGAAGGAAAACATGTCTCTGATTTCTATCTACAGGATAATCTCCTCTGCCATATGGGACACATCTGTGTTCCAGCAAGTGAACAACAGAAGATGATCTGGGAAGCACACTTCAGCAAGACCGCAGGGCACTTTGGCGTGGACAAGACATTGGCAGTACTTCAGAAGCATTTCTACTGGCCTAATCTAAGGACTGATGTGGTGAAGTATATTAAGTCCTGCACTCCTTGTGCAATTGCTAAGCCAACTAACAAGAAACAGGGATTGTACACACCATTGCCAGAACCAACCAAGCCTTGGGAATCTGTCTCGATGGACTTCCTCTCAGGTTTGCCAACTTCGAAACATGGGAATGATGGTATTTTTGTTGTAGTTGATCGATTTTCTAAAATGGCTGTAATGGTTTCTGTAAGAAAAATATTTCGTCAAGATCTCTGCTAAAATTTATTTCAGTCATGTATGGATCAACTTTGGGCTCCCAAGTCTATTGTTTCGATAGGGATAGCGGGTTCTGAGCATCTTCTCGGTCCACCTTATGGGGAATGCTAGATATCAAAGTTGATGAAATCCACATCCTTTCACCCAATGATCGATGGGCAAACGAAGTGGTGAATCGCCTAATTGTTCACATGCTTCGTATGTACCACTCCAAGCACTCCCGCACATGGGACGACGCCCTGCCATACATACAACATGGATACAATCGAGCCCTGCACAGCTCCACTAAACACAGTCCTTTTCAAGCTTGTTATGGATTCCAACCTATGGCTCCCATTGATGTATGCATCCAAATTCCTGCCATGGAATTCACACTTCATGGAAAAAGTGAAGCAGAAAAGGCAACAAGGTTTGTTGAGCAGATCCAGCACATTCAGCACCAAGTCCATGACATTTTACAGAAAATGAATAAAAAATATAAGAATCGCCATGATAAACACAGGATTCCGCATCATTTCCAGGTTGGTGATAAGGTTTGGTTGCGGCTTCAGAAGGAACGACTTGCAGGTCCACACAGAAAGATTCGACCTCTCTGGTATGGTCCTTACACTCTCACTAAGCAAGTAGGGGAAAATGCTTTCGAGTTGAATCTTCCACCCTACCTTGGTCTGCACCCCATCTTCAATGTGGACCTCCTCAAGCCATACCATCCACCTTTGTTGGATACTTCAGTCACAGCAGAACAATTGGACATCTCTGAGCTCAATCCAGCAAGTCTTTCCCCAGCTGAAGAAGATCAGATTGTGGACAATTTGACTAAGACCACCAGAGGACAACCTATTCAACTCTATCGTGTGATAAAGAAAGGAAATCTCAGTCACCAAGGTGAATGGCTCACTGCATACAGGTAAAGAAGCAATTTCCACAGCTGATGGGGCATCTTAATGCAATGGGGACCATTGCTTCTGAAGGAGGGAGGAATGATCCAGCATAAAGCAATCCTAGTGGCGCAACTTCCGAGAGATCATAACTTTTGCACCGTAGCTCCGATTGACTCGTCAAAAGGCAACGGAAAGCTTGGAATGTGTAGAATGTGATGAGAAGGTGCGGAACTTTTTTCGGCAATGTTTGACCCCCGAAATCCGCGTTTAAGGGGCCCAAATTGTGATTTTTGTACTGCTGTCTAAAAATAGTAAATTCTAAAAATAGTATGTTTCGCAAAATTAGTGCACATGTAAGTCTTGGAAGATGAAACACCTCGTCTCCCTCGAGACTGGTGACCTTCCACATCTTTCTAGGTGTCCTTTCGTATTTATAAAGTATTATAAATACATATGTAACCGGAAGAAGAGATAGACATCTCTTGGCAGAGATAATTGATGTATTTTGAAATCTTTGAGTAATTTACATCTCTTTTCAGAGATAGTTGTTTTGCAATTCATTTGGCACATTTGTTAATCTGTTCCTTAAGTCTGAAACCCCTCGGTTTTGGATCAGTGGTATCAGAGCTAAGTCGTCTTGAGAGTGTATGATCCCCAGAACGAGGTCGGAATACAAAAAGCTTGGGTGGTCCACACACAATCCTTCAGAATACTTGCCTGTTCGCTGCAGGCGACCTCCAATGGCGGACAACACCGGGATGGATGATCCTCTCAAAAATATGGTGAATGAAGCTCTTAGGGAGCAAAAGGATCAGATGCTACAACAATTCACCCAAATTCTGCAACAACTACAAGTAGGAAATCATGCCTCCTCATCTGTAAATCAGTCCTTTGGTGCCCCGACTCCATTCAAGGTGCAAGTAAATTTCGACATTCCTATTTTTGAAGGTAAGATCAATTCTGATGCAGTAGAGAACTGGTTGGACCAATTGACCTCATATTTTTCTGTCAATCAATTTACTGATAAGGAAAAGATAACATTTTCTCTATTGAAATCATCTCTTGCTGTCAAAAATTGGTGGGGTGTGTATAAGAATGGGCTCGAAAGGGATGAGCTAGGAATCACAGAGGAACCCACATGGAATGATTTCGTGGATGCCATAAAGGAAGAATATTACCCTGTTGGGGCCTATGATGATCTGTACATACAGTGGCAGCAACTTCGTCAAGGTAAGGACCAGTCGGTTCAAGATTATACTGACAAATTTCATTCTTTATCTGCAAGATTGGGCATTCAAGACACAGAACAACATAGGATTCTAAAATATCGCAGTGGCCTACAATGGAGCATCCGAGAGGACTTGGAATTCTTTCAGTTTCAAACCCTCGGTGAGGCATACAAGTTTTCAGTCAAGATTGAACAAAAGCACAAAAGGAGGACTGCTAGGAACCAACCCGTGAGGGGGAAGAATGATAAAGAAGGCCAGACCCGAGGTCAAGGTTGGAAACAGAAGGAGTCGCAAGGAAATAAGATGCAGAAGGAGAAGACAGGGAAGTGGTGCGACCTCCACAAAACAAATCGCCACTCCAAGGAAGAATGTCGAGCCATCAAGTCCTTACTCGCTGAATCATCTTCTTCAACACTCTCTGCACCAGCAGTTACAGACCCTGAGGTCAAGGATGAAGATGATGAAATTATAGATGCTGATCCAGATGTGATCATTGCCACCTCAAAAGTCAAGAATATGGATGAGAAGGAAAGGCTCTTCCACTCCAAGCTCTGGGTAAAAGGTAAGCCGCTGCATTTTATCCTTGATAGTGGAAGTCAGAAGAATTTAATTTCTGTTGATGTTGTAAAAAGCCTAAACCTCCCTGTAAAGCCACATCCCCAGCCATATAGTATTGGGTGGTTAAACCCAGGAAGAGACCTCCAAGTCACACAACAATGCCTCCTTCCATATGCCATCAAGCCCTTCCATGATGAAGTCATGTGTGATGTTGCTCCATTAGATGTTTGTGATGTGCTCCTAGGCCAGCCATTTATGTGGGATAGACATGGCATCTATGAGTCACGACCTAGAAGGGTCACCATTACCATTGGGAGTCGACGTTATCGGATACCCGAGGTCATTCCCCCAAAATCTGTCTCCCTCATCAAGTGCAAACAATGTAAGAAGTTAGTGGAGAAAACCAAACAGTTTGTCGTCTTGATGATCAGGCCAAAACCTACAAACAAAATTGTTGCAGCCTCCATGAACATGCACTCAATACAGCAACAGAAGCAGCTCAACCAAATCATAACTGAGTATGATGATCTATTCAGACACCTAAAGGAGTGCCATTTCAGTGTCAGGTAAAACATGTTATTGATTTGGTCAGGGGTCTCCTTTACCCAATAGCCCATGTACATGAGTCAGTCCTTGAAAATGAGGAGATAAAGAGGGCTCAGGAATTGATTCAAAGGGACATATTAGGCCAAGCTCTTCACCTTGTGGAAGTCCAATTATCTTGGCGCCAAAGAAGGATGGAACATGGAGACTTTGCATAGACTATCGGGCTTTGAACAAAATCACTGTGAAGAATCGCTACCCCCTCCCAAGGATTGATGATTTGCTGGACCAGCTCCGCGGTGCAAAATTTTCACCAAAATTGATCTCAAATCTGGCTATCACCAGATCCCTGTCGAGCCCACTGATGTTTGGAAAACTGCATTTAAGTCTCGTGAAGGCCTATTCGAATGGTTGGTCATGCCTTTCGGACTAACTAATGCACCTGCAACATTCATGCGGATGATGGACAACATCTTGCGGCCCTACACCAATTCCTTCGTAGTGGTCTACCTAGATGATATACTCATTTATAGCCCGACCTAGGAGAGGCATCTGCAACATGTTCAAGAAGTACTTCAGACCCTCAGGAAGCACAGACTGTATGCAAATCTGGATAAGTGCACATTTGGGATGACAAAGGTCCAGTACTTGGGTTACGTCGTGGATGAGGAAGGAGTCCATGTCGACCCAGAGAAAATTCAGGTTATTCAGAGGTGGCCTACCCCAAAGAATCTTACAGAGCTTCGTAGCTTCCTGGGCCTTGCCAATTTCTATCGCCGGTTTGTCTTGGGTTTCTCACATATTTCCTGGGCACTCAATCAGGTGACTAAAGGAGGGAACAAGGCTAAATTTCAATGGGGGGAAGCACAACAGAAAGCATTTGAAGGGCTGAAAGAAAGGTTATGCTCCCTGTCCTTTCCCTTCCTGATCTACATCATCCATTTGAGCTGATGACAGACGCATCACGAGTATGCCTTGGGAGGCTGTTATCATGCAACATGGCCACCCTGTTGCATACCATAGTGAAACATTCAATGACACGGTCAGGAAGTACCCAATATATGATAAGGAGCTTTATGCCATTGTCCAGGGCATGTAAGCAGTGGAAACACTACATGCGGGGAAGGAGACGGTAATCCACACTGACCATAGGCCTTTGGAGTTCCTTGGACACAAAGCAAGTTGAGGAATGAGAGACACGAGAAATGGGCCACATACCTACAACTTGAGTTTCACCTGATAATAAAGCATAAGAAGGGAAGTGCCAATTCAGCGGTGATTGCCTAAGCCGCCCTCCAATTGCAGCCCTCACAACTATTCTTGATCTCTGTGGACATGAGACTTCAAGTTGGTGCAGTTTGTATGAGAAGGATCCACGAGTTTTCGAGACACATATCGAGGCCCTCTGTGAAGGAAAACATGTCTACGATTTCTATCTACTGAGGATAATCTCTCTCTGCCATATAGGACACATCGTGTTCAGTAGTGAACAATGAGAAGATGATCAGGAAGCACACTTCAGCAAGCCCGCGAGGCACTTTGGCGTGGACAAGACATTGGCGGTACTTGAAGCATTTCTCTTGGCTAATCTAAGGACTGATGTGGTGAAGTATATTAAGTCTGCGCTCCTTGTGCGATTGCTAAGCCAACTAACAAGAAAGCGAGGATTGTACACACCATTGCCAGAACCAACCAAGCCTTGGGAATCTGTCTCGATGGACTTCCTCTCAGGTTTGCCAACTTCGAAACATGGGAATGATGGTATTTTTGTTGTAGTTGATCGATTTTCTAAAATGGCTGTAATGGTTTCCTGTAAGAAAAATATTTCTGCTGAAGATACTGCTAAAATTTATTTCAGTCATGTATGGATCAACTTTGGGCTCCCCAAGTCTATTGTTTCTGATAGGGATAGCAGGTTCCTGAGCATCTTCTGGTCCACCTTATGGGGAATGCTAGATACAAAGTTGATGAAGTCCACATCCTTCCACCCTGGTGATGGGCAAACAGAAGTGGTGAATCGCCTAATTGTTCACATGCTTCGTATGTACCACTCCAAGCACTCCCGCACATGGGACGAGGCCCTGCCATACATACAACATGGATACAATCGAGCCCTGCACAGCTCCACTAAACACAGTCCTTTTCAAGCTTGTTATGGATTCCAACCTATGGCTCCCATTGATGTATGCATCCCAATTCCTGCCATGGAATTCACACTTCATGGAAAAAGTGAAGCAGAAAAGGCGACAAGGTTTGTTGAGCAGATCCAGCACATTCAGCACCAAGTCCATGACATTTTACAGAAAATGAATAAAAAATATAAGAATCGCCATGATAAACACAGGATTCCGCATCATTTCCAGGTTGGTGATAAGGTTTGGTTGCGGCTTCAGAAGGAACGACTTGCAGGTCCACACAGAAAGATTCGACCTCTCTGGTATGGTCCTTACACTCTCACTAAGCAAGTAGGGGAAAATGCTTTCGAGTTGAATCTTCCACCCTACCTTGGTCTGCACCCCATCTTCAATGTGGACCTCCTCAAGCCATACCATCCACCTTTGTTGGATACTTCAGTCACAGCAGAACAATTGGACATCTCTGAGCTCAATCCAGCAAGTCTTTCCCCAGCTGAAGAAGATCAGATTGTGGACAATTTGACTAAGACCACCAGAGGACAACCTATTCAACTCTATCGTGTGATAAAGAAAGGAAATCTCAGTCACCAAGGTGAATGGCTCACTGCATACCAGGTAAAGAAGCAATTTCCACAGCTGATGGGGCATCTTAATGCAATGGGGACCATTGCTTCTGAAGGAGGGAGGAATGATCAGGCAGCAATTCTAGTGGCGCAACTTCCGAGAGACCATAACTTTTGCACCGTAGCTCGATTGACTCCGTTCAAAAGGCAACGGAAAGCTTGGAATGTGTAGAATGTGATGAGAAGGTGCTGAACTTTGTTCAGCAATGTTTGACCCCCGAAATCCGCGTTTAAGGGGCCCAATTGTGATTTTTGTCTGCTTTGTCTAAAAATAGTAAATTCTAAAAATAGTATGTTTCGCAAAATTAGTGCACATGTAAGTCTTGGAAGATGAAACACCTCGTCTCCTCGAGGTGGTGACCTTCCACATCTTTCTAGGTGTCCTTTCGTATTTATAAAGTATTATAAATACATATGTAACGGAAGAAGAGATAGACATCTCTTGGCGAGAGATAATTGATGTATTTGAATTCTTTGAGTAATTTACATCTCTTTTCGAGAGATAGTTGTTTTGCAATTCATTTGGCACATTGTTAATCTGTTCCTTAAGTCTGAAACCCTCGGTTTTGGATCGGTGGTATCGAGCTAAGTCGTCTTGAGAGTGTATGATCCCCAGAACGAGGTCGGAATACAAAAAGCTTGGGTGGTCCACACACGATCCTTCAGAATACTTGCTGTTCATTGCGAGGCGACCTCCGATGGCGGACAACACGGGATGGATGATCCTCTCAAAAATATGGTGAATGAAGCTCTTAGGGAGCAAAAGGATCGAGATCTACAACAATTCACCCAAATTCTGCAACATTCTAGTAGGAAATCATGCCTCCTCATCTGTAAATCAGTCCTTTGGTGCCCGAGCTCCATTGAGAGTGCAAGTAAATTGACATCCCTATTTTTGAAGGTAAGATCAATTCTGATGCAGTAGAGAACTGGTTGGACCAATTGACCTCATATTTTTCTGTCAATCAATTTACTGATAAGGAAAAGATAACATTTTCTCTATTGAAATCATCTCTTGCTGTCAAAAATTGGTGGGGTGTGTATAAGAATGGGCTCGAAAGGGATGAGCTAGGAATCACAGAGGAACCCACATGGAATGATTTCGTGGATGCCATAAAGGAAGAATATTACCCTGTTGGGGCCTATGATGAATCTGTACATACAGTGGCAGCAACTTCGTCAAGGTAAGGACCAGTCGGTTCAAGATTATACTGACAAATTTCATTCTTTATCTGCAAGATTGGGCATTCGAGACACAGAACAACATAGGATTCTAAAATATCGCAGTGGCCTACAATGGAGCATCCGAGAGGACTTGGAATTCTTTCAGTTTCAAACCCTCGGTGAGGCATACAAGTTTTCAGTCAAGATTGAACAAAAGCACAAAAGGAGGACTGCTGGAACCAACCCGTGAGGGGGAAGAATGATAAAGAGAGGCCGGACCGAGGTCGAGGTTGGAAAGCGAGAAGGAGTCGCGAGGAAATAAGATGCGAGAAGGAGAAGACAGGGGAAGTGGTGCGACCTCCACAAAACAAATCGCCACTCCGAGGAAGAATGTCGAGCCATCAAGTCCTTACTCGCCGAATCATCTTCTTGACACTCTCTGCACCCGGCGATTACAGGACCACGAGGTCAAGGATGAAGATGATGAAATTATAGATGCTGATCCGAGATGTGATCATTGCCACCTCAAAAGTCAAGAATATGGATGAGAAGGAAAGGCTCTTCCACTCAAGCTCTGGGTAAAGGTAAGCGCTGCATTTTATCCTTGATAGTGGAAGTCGGAAGAATTTAATTTATTTGTTGATGTTGTAAAAGCCTAAACCTCCTGTAAAGCCACATCCCTGACCATATAGTATTGGGTGGTTAAACCCCGAGAAGAGATCTCCAAGTCACACAACAATGTCTCCTTCCATATGCAATCAAACCCTTCCATGATGAAGTCATGTGTGATGTTGCTCCATTAGATGTTTGTGATGTGCTCCTAGGCCAGCCATTCATGTGGGATAGACATGGCATCTATGAGTCACGACCTTGAAGGGTCACCATTACCATTGGGAGTCGGCGCTATCGGATACCCGAGGTCATTCCCCAAAATCTGTCTCCCTCATCGGTGCAGAACAATGTAAGAAGTTAGTGGAGAAAACCAAGCGAGTTTGTCGTCTTGATGATCGGGCCAAAACCTACAAACAAAATTGTTCATGACCTCGTGAACATGCACTCAATACAATGAGAAGCGGCTCAACCAAATCATAAGCGAGTATGATGATCTATTCCGAGACACCTAAAGGAGTGCCATTTCGAGTGTCGGGTAAAACATGTTATTGATTTGGTCAGGGTCTCCTTTACCCAATAGCCACATGTACTGCGAGTCGGTCCTTGAAAATGAGGAGATAAAGAAGCGCTCCAGGAATTGATTCAAAAGGGACATATTAGGCCAAGCTCTTCACCTTGTGGAAGTCCAATTATCTTGGCACCAAAGAAGGATGGAACATGGAGACTTTGCATTGACTATCGGGCCTTGAACAAAATCACTGTGAAGAATCGCTACCCCCTCCCAAGGATTGATGATTTGCGTTGGACCAACTCCATGGTGCAAAATTCTTCACCAAAATTGATCTCAAATCTGGCTATCACCAGATCCCTGTCGAGCCCACTGATGTTTGGAAAACTGCATTTAAGTCTCGTGAAGGCCTATTCGAATGGTTGGTCATGCCTTTCGGACTAACTAATGCACCTGCAACATTCATGCGGATGATGGACAACATCTTGCGGCCCTACACCAATTCCTTCGTAGTGGTCTACCTAGATGATATACTCATTTATAGCCCGACCTGGGAGAGGCATCTACAACATGTTCAAGAAGTACTTCAGACCCTCAGGAAGCACAGACTGTATGCAAATCTGGATAAGTGCACATTTGGGATGACAAAGGTCCAGTACTTGGGTTACGTCGTGGATGAGGAAGGAGTCCATGTCGACCCAGAGAAAATTCAGGTTATTCAGAGGTGGCCTACCCCAAAGAATCTTACAGAGCTTCGTAGCTTCCTGGGCCTTGCCAATTTCTATCGCCGGTTTGTCTTGGGTTTCTCACATATTTCCTGGGCACTCAATCAGGTGACTAAAGGAGGGAACAAGGCTAAATTTCAATGGGGGGAAGCACAACAGAAAGCATTTGAAGGGCTGAAAGAAAGGTTATGCTCAGCCCCTGTCCTTTCCCTTCACTGATCTACATCATCCATTTGAGTGATGACAGACGCATCGAGTATGCCTTGGGAGCTGTTATCATGCAACATAGCCACCCTATTGCATATCATAGTGAAACATTCAATGACACGGTCAGGAAGTACCCAATATATGATAAGGAGCTTTATGCCATTGTCGGGGCATGTAAGCGGTGGAAACACTACATTGCAGGGGAAGAGACGGTAATCCACACCTTGACCATAGGCCTTTGGAGTTCCTTGGACACAAAGCAAGTTGAGGAATGAGAGACACGAGAAATGGGCGACATACCTACAACAGATTTCACACGATAATAAAGCATAAGAAGGAAGTGCCAATTCAGCGTGATTGCCTAAGCCGCCCTCATTGCAGCCCTCACAACTATTCTTGATCTCTGTGGACATGAGACTTCAAGTTGGTGCGGTTTGTATGAGAAGGATCCTGAGTTTTGAGACACATATCGAGGCCCTCTGTGAAGGAAAACATGTCTCGATTTCTATCTACAGGATAATCTCTCTGCCATATAGGACACATCATGTTCCGGCAAGTGAACAATGAGAAGATGATGCGGGAAGCACACTTGGCAAGACCATGAGGCACTTTGGCGTGGACAAGACATTGGCGATTACTTGAAGCATTTCTCTTGGCTAATCTAAGGACCGATGTGGTGAAGTATATTAAGTCTGCACTCCTTGTGCAATTGCTAAGCCAACTAACAAGAAAGCGAGGATTGTACACACCATTGAGAACTAACCAAGCCTTGGGAATGCATGCTCGATGGACTTCCTCTCGGGTTTGCCAACTTGAAACATGGGAATGATGGTATTTTTGTTGTAGTTGATCGATTTTCTAAAATGGTTGTAATGGTTTCTGTAAGAAAAATATTTCTGCTTGAAGAATCTTGCTAAAATTTATTTCGAGTCATGTATGGATCAACTTTGGGCTCCCCAAGTCTATTGTTTACGATAGGGATAGCAGGTTCTGAGCATCTTGGTCCACCTTATGGGGAATGCTAGATACTGAAAGTTGATGAAATCCACATCCTTTCACCCCTGAGGTGATGGGTAAATAGAAGTGGTGAATCGCCTAATTGTTCACATGCTTCGTATGTACCACTCAAGCACTCCCGCACATGGGACGACGCCTGCCATACATACAACATGGATCAATCGAGCCTGCCTGCAGCTCCACTAAACATAGTCCTTTTCAAGCTTGTTATGGATTCCAACCTATGGCTCCCATTGATGTATGCATCCCAATTCCTGCCATGGAATTCACACTTCATGGAAAAAGTGAAGCAGAAAAGGCGACAAGGTTTGTTGAGCAGATCCAGCACATTCAGCACCAAGTCCATGACATTTTACAGAAAATGAATAAAAAATATAAGAATCGCCATGATAAACACAGGATTCCGCATCATTTCCAGGTTGGTGATAAGGTTTGGTTGCGGCTTCAGAAGGAACGGCTTGCAGGTCCACACAGAAAGATTCGACCTCTCTGGTATGGTCCTTACACTCTCACTAAGCAAGTAGGGGAAAATGCTTTCGAGTTGAATCTTCCACCCTACCTTGGTCTGCACCCCATCTTGATGTGGACCTCCTCAAGCCATACCATCCACCTTTGTTGGATACTTGATCACTGTGAGAACAATTGGATATCTACGAGCTCAATCGTGAAGTCTTTCCCAGTGAAGAAGATCGGATTGTGGACAATTTGACTAAGACCACCGGGGGACAACCTATTCAACTCTATCGTGTGATAAAGAAAGGAAATCTCGGTCACCAAGGTGAATGGCTCACGCATACCAGGTAAAGAAGCAATTTCCACGGCTGATGGGGCATCTTAATCTGATAGGGACCATTGCTTACGAAGGAGGAGGAATGATCAGACATAAAGACAATCCTAGTGGCGCAACTTCCGAGAGATCATAACTTTTTGCAGTAGCTCCAGATTGACTCCGTTCAAAAGGCACGGAAAGCTTGGAATGTGTAGAATGTGATGAGAAGGTGCGGAACTTTGTTCGGCAATGTTTGACCCCGAAATCCGCGTTTAAGGGGCCCAAATTGTGATTTTATCTTTTGCTGTCTAAAAATAGTAAATTCTAAAAATAGTATGTTTCGCAAAATTAGTGCACATGTAAGTCTTGGAAGATGAAACACCTCGTCTCCCTCGAGGCCCCGGTGACCTTCCACATCTTTCTAGGTGTCCTTTCGTATTTATAAAGTATTATAAATACATATGTAACGGAAGAAGAGATAGACATCTCTTGGCGAGAGATAATTGATGTATTTGAATTCTTTGAGTAATTTACATCTCTTTTCGAGAGATAGTTGTTTTGCAATTCATTTGGCACATTGTTAATGCATTCCTTAAGTCTGAAACCCCTCGGTTTTGGATCGGTGGTATCGAGCTAAGTCGTCTTGAGAGTGTATGATCCCGAGGAACGAGGTCGGAATACAAAAGCTTGGGTGGTCACACACGATCCTTGAGAATACTTGCCTGTTATTGCGCAGCGACCTCCGATATGGCGGACAACACTAAGGATGGATGATCCTCTCAAAAATATGGTGAATGAAGCTCTTAGGGAGCAAAAGGATCAGATGCTACAACAATTCACCCAAATTCTGCAACAACTACAAGTAGGAAATCATGCCTCCTCATCTATAAATCGGTCCTTTGGTGCCCGAGCTCCATTGAGAGTGCAAGTAAATTTCGACATCCTATTTTTGAAGGTAAGATCAATTCTGATGCAGGAGAGAACTGGTTGGACCAATTGACCTCATATTTTTCTGTCAATCAATTTACTGATAAGGAAAAGATAACATTTTCTCTATTGAAATCATCTCTTGCTGTCAAAAATTGGTGGGGTGTGTATAAGAATGGGCTCGAAAGGGATGAGCTAGGAATCACAGAGGAACCCACATGGAATGATTTCGTGGATGCCATAAAGGAAGAATATTACCCTGTTGGGGCCTATGATGATCTGTACATACAGTGGCAGCAACCGTCAAGGTAAGGACCAGTCGGTTCAAGATTATACTGACAAATTTCATTCTTTATCTGCAAGATTGGGCATTCAAGACACAGAACAACATAGGATTCTAAAATATCGCAGTGGCCTACAATGGAGCATCCGAGAGGACTTGGAATTCTTTCAGTTTCAAACCCTCGGTGAGGCATACAAGTTTTCGAGTCAAGATTGAACAAAAGCACAAAAGGAGGAGCTGCTAGAACCAACCCGTGGAGGGGGAAGAATGATAAAGAAGGCCGGACCGAGTCAAGGTTGGAAAGCGAAGGAGTCGCATGAGGAAATAAGATGCGAAGGAGAAGACGAAGTGGTGCGGCCTCCACAAAACAAATCGCCACTCCGAGGAAGAATGTCGAGCCATCAAGTCCTTACTCGCGAATCATCTTCTTCAACACTCTCTGCACTGGCGATTCTGACCACGAGGTCGAGGATGAAGATGATGAAATTATAGATGCTGAACCAGATGTGATCATTGCCACCTCAAAAGTCAAGAATATGGATGAGAAGGGAAAGGCTCTTCCACTCCAAGCTCACGAGGTAAAAGGTAAGCCACTGCATTTTATCCTTGATAGTGGAAGTCAGAAGAATTTAATTTCTGTTGATGTTGTAAAAAGCCTAAACCTCCCTGTAAAGCCACATCCCCAACCATATAGTATTGGGTGGTTAAACCCAGGAAGAGACCTCCAAGTCACACAACAATGCCTCCTTCCATATGCAATCAAGCCCTTCCATGATGAAGTCCTGTGTGATGTTGCTCCATTAGATGTTTGTGATGTGCTCTAGGCTAGCCATTTATGTGGGATAGACATGGCATCTATGAGTCACGACCTAGAAGGGTCACCATTACCATTGAAGTCGCGTTATCGGATACCGAGGTCATTCCCCCAAAATCTGTCTCCCTCATCAGTTCCAAACAATGTAAGAAGTTGGTGGAGAAAACCAAACAGATTGTAAATGTCATCCTGATGATCAGGCCAAAACCTACAAAGAAAATTGTTGCGGCCTCCATGAACATGCACTCAATACTGAACCAATGACAGACTCAACCAAATCATAACCGAGTATGATGATCTATTCCGAGACACCTAAAGGAGTGCCATTTCGAGTGTCGAGTAAAACATGTTATTGATTTGGTCCCAGGTCTCCTTTACCCAATAGCCCATGTACCATGAGTCGAGTCATGAAAATGAGGAGATAAAGAGGAGCTACAAGAATTGATTCAAAAGGGACATATTAGGCCAAGCTCTTCACCCAGTGAAAATCCAATTTTCTTGGCACCAAAGAAGGATGGAACATAGAGAATTTGTATTGAATATCGAGCTTTGAACAAAATCCTTGTGAAGAATCGCTACCCCCTCCCGAGGATTGATGATTTCTTTGGACCAGCTCCGCAGTGCAAAATTTTTCACCAAAATTGATCTCAAACCGCTATCACGAGATCCCTGTCGAGCCACTCGATGTTTGGAAAGCTGCATTTAAGTCTCGTGAAGGCCTATTCGAATGGTTGGTCATGCCTTTCGGACTAACTAATTTGCAACATTCATGCGGATGATGGACAACATCTTGCGGCCCTACACCAATTCCTTCGTAGTGGTCTACCTAGATGATATACTCATTTATAGCCCGACACAGGAGAGGCATCTACTGACATGTTCAAGAAGTACTTGAGACCCTCGGGAAGCATGATTTGTATGCAAATCGAATAAGTGCACATTTGGGATGACAAAGGTCCAAGACTTGGGTTACGTCGTGGATGAGGAAGGAGTCCATGTCGACCAGAGAAAATTCGAGGTTATTCGGAGGTGGCCTACCCCAAAGAATCTTCTGAGCTTCGTAGCTTCCTCGGGCCTTGCCAATTTCTATCGCGGTTTGTCTTGGGTTTCTCACATATTTCTGGGCACTCAATCAGGTGACTAAAGGAGGGAACAAGGCTAAATTTCAATGGGGGAAGCTGTGAAGAAAGCATTTGAAGGGCTGAAAGAAAGGTTATGCTCGGCCCCTCTTCCCTTTCCCTTCGATCTACATCATCCATTTGAGGCGATGATGACGCATCCGAGTATGCCTTGGGAAGTTGTTATCATGCAACATGCAGCCACCTATTGCATACCATAGTGAAACATTCAATGACACGGTCGGGGAAGTACCCAATATATGATAAGGAGCTTTATGCCATTGTCCGAGGGCATGCTTGCGTGGAAACACTACATTGCAGGGGAAGGCAGGTAATCCACCTGACCATAGGCCTTTGGAGTTCCTTCGACACAAAGCAAGTTGAGGAATGAGAGACACCGAAATGGGCATACCTACTCTGTGATTTCACTGATAATAAAGCATAAGAAGAGAAGTGCCGATTCAAAGAAGCGACAGATTGCCTAAACCGCCCTCCAATTGCAGCCCTCACAACTATTCTTGAT